>JAZKJV010007933.1:0-393390 GCA_037367405.1 Ottelia alismoides | reverse complement strand
AACCCCGGCAGTCGGCTTCCCTTAGAGGAGGAAGGGAGGTGATGACACCCTCGATGAGACAAATAGCGGCGGTGACGCCCTAAGGGAGAAGCGCAGCAATTGCAGTGCGCTAGGGGAGAATAGCGACGGCGACGGCAGACTGGTACGTAGGGCGAGGGTTTCTTAGGCACGAGAGCTCCGATCTAGGATCGTTGCTCTGATATCATGTTGGGAAAAAGAATAAAGATGATTATTTCTAGGAACCCTATGCTCTCTTATATAGAGAAGAGACCTATAAGTAAATTACATAAGACAGACAGAATATAAAGAACAATAAGAAAATGGTGCATAAATAGAAGATATTTCTACATGAACCATTCAAGAACATTCAATAAGTATTCACACATGCACATATATTAGTAATATTTGCACACATGTACAAAGTTTTTTTAGTGTCAAAGTTGCATATGTAGAAAGTTTTTTTAGTGTCAAAGTTGAATGTAGATTTCTAAAATAATAAAACTATGAACCTATGTGTATTTTTTATTTTAGTTTAGCGATTGGTAAGGAGGACGGGACTTATTTTCAATTTACATCATTTCTCATTATAAATTTTCATTGAAATACCAAACAGATTTTGAACCTCGGTTTCAAACTAATTTTCAACTCATTATTTTAATAAGTTTATTTTGAGTCGAATCATTAATTAACTGCTATTGAACCGAACTCGAAATCGATCATATAATAGCAAATCGTGTTCCACCAAACTCGAACTCGAAATTTCAAACTTTATTATCGAAACGACCTCAAATACAGATCCATCCATTACAGTTAGATTCGAATAGTAGCATCACATGCTCACTCCGAAGCCATGTGCCCCAAAGGGCCCCAACCCTGTGACAAAGTGATCTATTTCGCTTGGAATATATACCATCCAAAATTTGTTTTCTATATCATGATATTCAGCAAAAAAAACTTTGCATAAATACCCTACATGTTTTTAACCCAACTTGGATGAGATTTTCTTATATGGTAATTTCAACCAAGTTTTCATAGATATGCTAAAACTTTCGATTTCCACAGCAACCAAAATGTATTGTCAGCAAAAGCATAAAATGCAGGTGCATAACCGCATTCACTGCACATCCGTTTCACCATAGCCAAAGTTCTTTTTTATGGTTGCAGGCATAATAAATGGCTGCATCCATACCATAGTTTGTCTCAACTCTCAAGGTGCCTAATAAATTACTATGAAATAATCATAGCCAAATGTGCTTGTGTGGTTCACCGGTTCCACCGACGTCACCCGAACATATAGTGATTCAGTCGATGCAAAGGTGCGCTTGGAGTGGGGGTATGATGTCCTTATTAGGTTGGGCCCTACCACATAAGGCCTCGAATATCTAGTAGCAGGGCATAAACGTCATCTTGCTACCCATACACAAGGTGTCATCTTAGCCTTCCCTGACTGACTAACCAGGATCACTCCCATACATGTAGCATTCGCAATCAGCCCTTCAATCATTCTTTGATAAATGATCACTATGAATAAAACTCAATAGAATTTGATCCATTCTTTCTTCAGGTGGAGAACTGAACTCAAAATCCTCTTTCCTCATCATCAATCGAATCATTATTCGTGAACCATATCATCAATCCAATCAGCGTTTACGCTTTTTCTTTTTCTTATCAATGAATAGATCTCTTTACATGTACGACTTAGATGTCTCGTATTTCTCGAAAAATTGTTCTTTTGATGGGATTTGGTATGAGACTGATGAGATCAATGAGATTGATATTCAAATATTTCCTTTTAGAATGTATTGATTTGATCACATAAGCAAAACCGTCGCCCAATAGCATGTTGCCACCAAAAGCATAGCCATGTATTTCTTCCAGAGAATCCCCTAATTGTTCCAAAGTTATCGATCATCACTCCACCTTTGTTCTATTGACAAAAGGCCTCTCTAAGATGATTGAACTGAATCGACATCTGATTCTCTATATACGTAATTTCGCGAGCCGAGTTTCGATGAGACCATCAGTTTGCAGGGTACCATGCAAGATTAGTATAGGCGGGTGGAATGAGAAGCTTAATAGAATAGCCGTCAACCTTGACGCGCACCTTCGTAGCTGATAAGAACTCATTCAACTACCTCCTAAGTTCCTCAAACTGCATTTTCTAAATGAAAAGAGCTGATCCAAATTGATCCTGTAACAGATCTGCTACAGAGCGAATACATTTATCTTTCAAATGATTCATATCGTCAAGTGTACCCATTCCAAATTTCATTCCGATCAAATGATCGACAACAGCCAATACATCTTACATCTCGCGGTAACAAAAATGTATTGTTCTAGTGTATATCAAGATTGAGTCTTCAATTCATATTTCGTTAACCAATCCTTCCTAATTCACAACTTTGTTGAATTCTTTTGCAATTCCTCACATCCCCCTATAATATAAATAGAACTGACATGGGATAGTATTTTTACAAGATATTTCTAGCTACTTAACAATTTCTTTGTCCTCAACGTCCTAGGAATTAGTCATTTCAACAATCTTCAATGGCTATACGGGTATCCAAACAAAGTACAAACAAGATGGATGCTTGTCGTCCCAACCATTCTTGTTGGCTTCGATACCGATGAGTAAAGGGGGCAATTAGAACAAAGTTTTCATATTATTGATTCATGGGTCTAGTGATTCTTCCCCTATGTTGCCTATTGGTACTAGTTAGGCGGGATTGACCCAGAATACAGAACCCATTATTTATGCTTCTTTTCACATACGAAACTATGAAATTCCGACTCATATGACAAGTCAAGGTATTGAAAGAATAACTAGGGAAATACGTATTTAGAGGATCATTTACTCCACAATTTAGATAGAAATGGAATTGTGATGATGGGAGCTTGAGAAGAAACGGGCGATATTTTAGTAGGTTATGTCGAGTCAGATGATGTCACTCGTTCAGTCGTGTCTGCTTGTTGGGATGAGGAGGGTGTCAGTTGAGTGGGGGGATACAGTCTGTGTAAGACGCTTGTCGATTCCGAGCGTTTAGGATCCTTCGAGTCAGTTTCGACCATGGTAGTCACAGAAGCAGTTTGCTGGTCGCACAAGCAGTCTCGAATGCGAATGAACTCGAACTCATTGTTCGATATGTGATTAACACTCATCCTTTAAATGGAATTAAAGTTGAAGAGATCGTTAACTTTGGATTGAGCCATCTTTCCAGAAACCTGCTGAGGATAGAAGAGAATTTAAGGGGTGAAGAGCAACTCAAACTTGGACCAAGAACAACATGAAATTAGCAATGGAAATCTAATAATATTAAAATGTGTTAATTGCAAGACCTGTAAATCAAGCAATATAACATTATTTAGCAACTATGCAAATATGATAAGGAAAATGTACCTTCTTCTAGACCTTGGAGGTGATTTTGACAAACTGCGCCTGTTAGAATGGGACCTCCTATATGCATGTGAAAAAGAGCATTGATTGACAAGAATGGAAAAGTGAACTTAAATTCTATAAGCATACAGACAAACCTCTTCTTAGAATCCTCGATAGTTTCACCACTTGATGTCACACCATGACTACTAAGAGAGTTGTCTTTACTATTAATAGTTCTATTAATAGGCGAAGGAGAGCGCCTGCTCTTGCTCCTATGGGAATCCCTTTCATCTTGTACTTTCCTCTCCTGCCTTGTGTTTTTCACTTGCTCCCTTTTCCTATCATCTACATCCTTACACGTGCCTTGCTTATCTTTTCCAGTACCTCTTCTATCATCCAGATCAATGTCATCACCATCTCTTTTTCTTGATTCGTGACCTTTGGAAGTCCTAGGTAAAATGTCCTTCCTATCCGATTTCTCCTTTACTCTATCTCCAACACTTCCTCTTTTGTGTTCACTAGCAACAGAGTCATCATTACTCCTTCCAGATTTACTATTTTTTATTACATCATTGCCGGTAGTACCCCTACCATGAGGTCCGCTGACAGATCCAAATTTGCCTTTGGAATCTCTGTCCTCACAAGTTGATGGCACAGTATTACTATGCATCAACTCTGCCCTCCTATTAGACTTCCTTCCACGGGCTCCTTTGTCCCCTGCTTTTGATTTGGTTCAATACTTACAGTGGACAAAAGACCTGCCCCAGATCCATCCGAGAGATTATGGCCGACATCTTGTGATGATTTCCTAATAAGCAGAGAACCATCCATGGTAGCTTGTTTAAGAGCAAAGTCCTGAAGAGGCATGGGTTTTTCTTCATTTGTTCTCTTTTCTGCAGTCTGAAGTGCATTTTCTGAAGCTCCATCATTCTTTGCTTGATGGGATACATGACTACGAGGATCAAAGGATTTGATGTCAGAACTTACGGGATCATCTTCCTCAGCATCCGAGTCATAGTTTGCCAGGCCCAACAGATTCCCTTGAAGAGAAACAGAACTAGAATTTTTAACATTACTATTTTTGCAGAGTCTCCCTGCATTGGCCCTAGGACTCTTGCAGCAGTCTTTGGAGTCATACTTGCAGGAGAATGCAGTTTCGAGATTGGGGCATTGTTATCCACTGCATACAATGAAAATATAAATAAGAAAGAAGCTTCTTGGTGGGGAAATGTGAGAGAAAGATGTGGTATATGAGTGAGAAGAGGTGATTATAAAATAAATCAGTTGCTAAAAGATAATCTCTTAAAGATAGTATTTTTTGTACCTTCAACAGTCAACTCATCCTCTTCAATAACCTTTTTTGCAATTTCTTCAAACAACTCGTCGGTTACCTACCACAAGTATGTGATTAGCATTAAAAAATTAGATACAAAAGTTATAACTCGTGGCAAATTTTAACCTTCAACAGTATATCTGTTAAGATGCGCTTTATTTCCTGGTTAATAGCTGCTGTTCTTGCGGCTTCAGCGTCATCCTGAGCAGGAAGGTAAGAAAAAAGAATGAATATAACATGAGCTACTTACTCGTATAGCCATTACATTCTCCACTTTTAAGAAAAAAGATACTGTAGAAACAAGCATCCAAATATTCGAATGGATTAAGAACATTCTAGTGATTACTAGGAAGCAGTTCTTTTGATCATAATTTGAATTACAGATACCTTGTTAGCATGACAAAGATCCACTTGAAATCTTACAATCACATTCATTCTTATCTTGACTATTATATGTATTTTCTTGGAAAAGAGAGTGATGAATTCAGATCAGTAACCATGTAGTGCATTTACAAAATATATAAAGCAGTAGACAGATGAATCCCCCCCACCCCCTCCTATTACCTAATAACCCACCCAATCGGTGTAGATCGTGTCTATAGGATCCAAATCCCTTAAAGAGAAGTCTAATTGTCGGTCCAACACCCCCCCCCCCCAAAAAAACAACATCACCACTCAAGGTATCCATTGATCATGATCAAAAAAGAGGTAGTGGTGATGCAACTCTTAATCAAGCAATTTATATGTCAAGGAGGAGCCCGTATAATGGAGCATGCTCAACAAATATCTCTGAGAATTCCAATTCTCAGTCTACCCCTTGACCAGGATTGAGAAAAGGGTGGTGGTGACGCAACCATTGTTTTAAAAGGCTAGCCTCGAGGCGGCCAAGGCGTACGCCTCGAGGCGAGGCGGTCCCCTTTTAGCCTCGAGGCTTACGCCTCAGACCAGTCCTGTGAGGCGTGCGCCTCGAGTGGTCGAGGCGTAGCCTCGAGGCGGAACGCCTCAAGGCGGTCGAGGCGCTTCGTGAGGCATTTTTGCTTTTTTTTGAAGTATTTTTTATTATTTTAATGGTTTATTTAGTAGTTTGAGAAGCTTATAAATATATGTCTATTTAGGATAATGATTATATAAGATGAATGCCTAAATATGATGTTTATTTCATGCCCATAACTTGATATCTACGATTAATGTATCCAACTATTTTGGCAAACTCTTACTATTTCACTCTTAATCAAGGTTTGAAAAAACTAAAGGCGGAACGAGGCGTTTCCCCGGAAGCGAGGCGAGGCGTAGCCTCGAGGCGGTCGAGGCGTAAGCCTCAGTTTTGTATAGAAAAATAATTATAAAATATATAATACATATATTTATTGATGAAATAATATAATCTGACAAACATATAGTATATAACAATGTAATATATGATGATATTATGAAGATAAGAACATGAAAAAAGGATATGTCAATGACTCAATGCCATAAACCTTTCTAAATTTCTACCTAATCAAAAGAAAATCATTGGTTATAACTTATAACTATCACTAAAAAAATATCTAAAAGGGATTGGCTATAGTTGTCCTTATAAATATCCAAGTTGTTGATACGAATCATATGATTTGAATCCTAACTATATGTTCTACTATACCCAGATGAAGAACGTTTGTATGCATCCCCCCTGTTGCACCATACCCTACCAGAACGGGGGTCTCGCTGTCACTAAAATAATTTGGTATGTTAATGGTAAATATGAATATGAAAGTGGTCAAATTCAAGCATATGAACATGAAAGAGGTCAAATTTAAGCATACATTTTGCATAAATTAATAGTTAGACATTATTAATAGTAAATATGAAGCAGTTTGCTGAAATAGTTACACATAATTAATAGTAAATGTGGAGTTATGGGTACGAAAAGAAACATCAGATTTAGGCATTTAACTTGTATAATCATTATCCTAAACAAGTATATATTTATAAGCTTCTCAAACCACCATGTAACTATTAAAATCATACAAAAAATCTTCAAAAAAACAAAAATGCCTCGGAAAACGCCTCGACCGCCTCGAGGCGGAACGCCTCGAGGCTACACCTCAGCCACTCAAGGCGCACGCCTCACTGGACAAGGCCGAAGCGCACGCCTCGAGGCTAAAAAGTCCCGCCTCGCCTCGAGGCATACGCCTCGACCGCCTCGAGGCGCGCCTTTTAATACCATGCTCTTAATGAATGAATTCATGAATATTAAATTAAACAATAATTGTAACTTAACAAGATTTGCAATATATCAAGCAAAACAAAATGGATAAGGTTCACGGTTTCTCATGTTGTTTTATGTTATATATTAGACACAACATAAATTTCTTCGACATATATTTAATCGAACTTTTAATTACAACAATATTTCAAAGATTTGCTCGAAATGGATATGATTCATGGTTTCTCGTGCGATCATATATTATATGTTAGACACATAAAATAATTTTCTTCGATGTATTAGTCATACTTTTAATTAAAACAATATTTCATAGACACATATGTATTATTTAATTCTTTCATAATATCTATAATCAATGAATTCCTCTTTGATTGGATGAAAATGTGTAGAAATGTATAGATGTTGTTCTATCTTCTATTTTGGGGGTTCTTATCTCTATTATTTCATCATATCTTGTAGTGTAAATTATTATATATTGGGCAGAGAACATATAATTACATAGAGATATATCTAATTGTAGTTTTATACATATTTTTCTATATAAACTGAGGCTTACGCCTCGACCGCCTCGAGGCTACGCCTCGCCTCGATTCCAAGGAGACCGCCTCGTTCCGCCTTTCGTTTTTTCAAACCTTGGACGCAACTCATAATCCAAGCAATTTTACATGTCAAGGAGAAGCACATATAATGGAGCAAGTTCAACACAAATATCCCCGATCCATACAATCACATGCCTTGAAAATCCACCTTTCACAACAATGCTTTCACAAGACTTCAGAAAAGCCATGGCTGTCATGCTAGCCATTGCTCTCCAATGAACAAACATCGTATATAGGGACTAAGAAGCAACTCCAATACCTCTTAAAGCATGTTGGCAAGCACCTTTACCACAATCATGGCCTTAATTTCATGATATATCAGCGACATTTTGCCCATATTTTATTGCCCGACTGGATAAACCGATACCAACACTGTCTCTTTCTCACCTTATGACGTTATATCACCAATATCTTTCAACTTTTAAGGGAAATGTGGATGACTTGGCTGATATCTTCCCCATTTTGCCCATATCGTCTGAGCTGTCATTCCAGTGAAGATTTATTTTAGTCATTAATATATTATACATGTAAATATGAGCCTCAATTCTCAAAATCAAATATGTGCCTCAAGATTGAAGGAGGAGAAGCATCATAATGCCTCTTTATAAGAACAAAGGAGACATTCAGAATTGTGTAAATTACAGAGGTATAAAGCTGATGAGTCATACTATGAAAATTTGGGAACGTGCGATCGAGAGAAAGTTGATGCAAGTTTCCAAAGTAAAAGAAAACCAATTTGAATTCATGTCAGGTCATTCAACTTTTGAAGACATCCACTTGTTGAGAACAATGAAGATTTATAGAGCTAAAAGGAAGAATCTCCATACGATTTTATTGATTTGGAGAAGGCTTATGACGTTGTCCCGCAGAAGATATTGTGGAGAGTTTTGGAGAAGAGACAAGTACATGTCATATACATTAACTTCATAAAGGATATTGTATGATAGTGTCTCATCTTGTGTAAGGATCCAATTTGGGAAGACTGACTATTTTAGCATCAACATTGGTCGGCATCAAGGTTCAGCTTTGAGTCCATTCCTTTTTACTTTGATTATGGACAAGTTGGCTAGTCACATTCAGGATGAGATACCTTGGTGTATGTTATTCGTTGATGATATTGTGTTGATGGATGAGACTAGAGATGGAGTAAATGAGAAGTTGGAGGTCTGAAGACATGCATTAGAGACTAAAGGATTTCGTATAAGTAGGGCTATGATTGAATATATGGAGTGCACTTTTGATGGAAGCAATGGTGAAGGAATCAAGGTGAAGATTGGTGACGATAACATTCAGAAGAAAGATTCGTTTGAATACGTGGGATCTATTTTGCAACATGATGGGGAAATTAATGGAGATGTTACTAAGAATAAATGCAGATTGGCTAAAATGGAGAGGAGCCTCTGTTGTTCTACGTGATAAGAAAATACCTTTGAAAATCAAAGGAAAGTTTTACAAAACAGCCGTGAGATCTGTTATGCTCTATGGATCTAAATGTTGGACAGTGAACCATAAACATGTGCAATGAATGGCAGTAGTAGAAATGAAAATGCTAAAGCAGATGTGTGAACATACACGTAAAAATCAGATTCGGAATGATGCAATCAGAAGGAAAGTTTGTGTAGATGCGATAAAACCATTTAAGGTGTTTTGGCCATTTGCAAGAAGATCGGTTGATGCACCATTTAAGAGATGCGAGTTTTAGGATGTTGAGCCGGCTAAAAGAGGGCGAGGAAGGCCCAAGAAGTGTTGGAATGAGACTATCCTAAAGGATCTTAGTTTTATGGATTTAAGCCCGAGAATGGCCCAAGACAGATCTGAATGGAGCACAGAATCCATATAGATGACCCCACTTAATGTGGGAAAAGGCTTTGTTGTTATACTTGGGATCTATTTTGCAAAAAAGATGGGGAAATTGATGGGGGCGTTATTCATAGAATAAATGCAAGTTAGCTAAAGTGGAGAGGAACCTTTATTATTCTTTGTGATAAGAAAATCTCTTTAAAAGTTGAGGGAAAGTATTTCATGAGACCTACTATCCCTTTGAAGAAGCTTCTGGAGAGGAGTTTTATCTTTCCAACATGGGCAACATGCAGATGTCGGATCTTGAAAGAAGCAGGTCGAATCCCCCCTTTTAGAGCCTATTCGGATTCCTTTTCCGCCGCATTGGACGAAGCTCTAGAGGTGATATTCGAGCGACCCGAATATGTTTTGGCCTGACTTCTTTCAACTCGATAGATGACTCCATAAGGGGGATTTCACCCAGATCTCATGCGATGGTGCCTCATCAGGGTTTGATTCCAAATGATGCTTCCACGACAGCGGTACGAAGAGGGTTTTTATGGAGGACCACGAGGATGATCCTCCTTCAATGCTCTCCCTCGAACCTAGGGGTCCCCTCTCTCTTCCGGGGGAGAATCTAGACCATCGGGGGGGCCTTTCTCCTCGCCCTTCTCCGTCTTCAAAATTTGGAAAGTAATATTCGAGGTGGACTCTCAAGTAGTGTAGACGTCAGTTGCGAATGGCCATTATTAGAACGTTGAAGCTCTAACAGGGGAGACTTGGGGCACAATCCCGGGTCTTTGGGGTAACGAAGATGGGTACAAACGGATGCTTTGAACCATGTCAGCACTAATCAGGTTGATTTGCAAAAGGGGGAGTGTCCTCGAAGTGTGATTTTTCAGTCTGATGTCTCTTGGCTTGACCTTGAGAGAGAATTTGAACAATGTTTCTAAGCCTCCGATGTTGAAATTGAACTTCCTCTTACGAGGTGTCTAGGGATGGTTCCACCGAAAGGGAGTTTTTTATGCTTCTTAATGAATATTATCACTTCGAATACTCGGAACATGGGGAAATCAGATAAGAGCCTGGCGCTGCGAAATTTGTGTATGGCGTTATGAAATTTGTGTATAGAGGATAGGGTTGATTTACTATTGGTACATGAGACTAAAATTTCACTGAACATGGGGGGCATTTGGTGATCAATTGGAGCAACGTTTCTTTCGAAGTTTAGATCCCTTGACTCGATTGGGTGTATGGAGGACCGGTATCAGGATGGAAGGGTGAAAAGTTCAAGTTAATGGAAGAGGTTACTATTGGAATGCACTCTCTTTCGGTGCTTCTCCAATGGAAGGTGAATGGCCGTACTTTTTTTCTATCTAATGTATATGGACCTAGTTATAATGGGGGTTTCACTGATTTTCTTGCGGAGCTTCGAGATATAAGAAAAAAGTAGCCCTCCTCGGTTTCGATAATTGGAGGAGATTTCAATGTTACTCAACTTCCCGAGGATCGGCCAAGAATGTGTAATGAACAGATAGACAATCTGAATCTCTTTCACTTTTGATTGATGAATTGAGCTTGGAAATCATCAATGCGTGGATGCAGATACATGTGGAGCGATTTTAGATCAAGGTCATGTATTGATTCGCCAAATATCCTCGGAAACGATCAATCCTTTCCTTTGGTACGTGCTTGGACTTTACCCCATGCTAAATCAGACCATAACCCTTGATGTGGTCTTCGAGGAAGGAGGTGTGTCCAAGAATGGTCTCCGGGTTGGGAAAGTATGACTCCTAGAGGAGGGTTACGGGGAGATGGTTGATGCTTTCTAGAGGAACTGTATAACTGACGGCTCGGTTGTGACGAGATTGACGAAGAAATTGATACTACTATGCAGGCACCTTTAGGATTACAATAAAGGTAACCACGAGCAGTGTCACCTCAATAGGGATACAGCATAGGAGGAGATTGTACGTTAAGACAAACACAAAGATGATCGTGAGCTGACTGCGAAGGAAGTGGATCAGAGAAATCTACATATGCAAGTGGTTCACCAAGAAGACAAGAAGACGGAAGTTGAGTGGAGGCAAAGGTCGAGGCGGCGTTGAATGAGAAAGGGAGACAACAACACATGTCTCTTCCATTCCATAGCCAGCGTTAAAGACGCATAGCTATATTCATAGCATTATTGTTGACGGTAAGAAGATTCATGTTGACAGGGATGTGGGATGTTTGCTTGGGAGTCACTTTTATGGCTTTAATAGGAGAATCTCTCACACAGGTTGGAGTTGGCATGGTAGATGGGTAAAATCGATTTTGTCACCTCAAGATGAAATGCCTTTACCCCCTTTTACGTAGGTTGAGGTTAAAAAGGCAACTTTTCATCAGAAAGTGGATAATGCACCAGGTCCTGATAGTTTTTTGATATTCTTCTATAAAGAGTTTTGGGAGTTGGTCAGGGAGGATGTTCTGAGTTTTCTGCAAAACTTCAGGGAAGGTAATCACGGCTTCGATCGCCTTAATAAGGCACTGATATTTCTTTTGCCGAAGAGAGATTTCCACCAAGGTGGAAGACTTCAATTCAAACCCATTACGCTCTCAAATGGGACTTACCTTATAATAGACAAAGCTCTTGCCAACCGACTTTGTGGAGTGCCCAATGATATCATTTCACCTGAGCAATCTGCCTTTATACATGGGAGATCCATGGCTAATGGCCAACACTTGCGTCCGAGATGGTGCATGATTGGAAGAGGAATCAGACGAAAGGTATATTGTAGAAGGTGGACTTCTCCAAGGCCTATGATTATGTGAACTGGCGCTTTTTTTTAGCGTCTTTGAAAAGGAGAGGTTTCCCGACTACGTGGATATCATGGATCAAAAGAAGCATTACGTCGACGTCTTGAGTTGTTTTGGTGAACAAACGACCATAGGGTAGTTACTTCAATCCACGGAGCGATGTATGCCAGGGCTGCCCACTAACTCCCCTGTTATTCGTGATTGCGGTTGATACTTTAGTTATGATGATGAGACTGGCAATTAATGGCAGACTACATGTAGGATATAATAAAGAAGGCATTACCATACCTATTCTCCAATATGCGGACAACGCAGTGATTTTCGTCGCTTAGGGGTGGAGCATGTGAGAAGGGCATCATCCATCACGAACATCTATGGTGATACTTTGAGATTGAAGATTAACAGAGATAAATCCACCTTTATCCCTTTCGATCTTGAACAAGGGAAGGTATAAGAGATTTGTGCTCGTGTACGGTGGCGAGTGGGACATTGACTGTCACTTACCTAAGCCTTCCGCTTGTTGATGTCCATCTACGTTCGGTGGAGTGAAGGGTGATCCTTAACAAATTGGAAAGAAAATTAGCAGGCTGGAAGGCGAGAATGCTATCTAAGAGTGGAAGTTAGTTCTCCTCGAACATGTTCTTTCGACTATTCAGCTCCACTAGGCTCATCTGGATTAGAATACGAAGGAAGATTGAAGGTATGTTGAAGTGCTTCGTTTGGTCGGATGGAAAGCAGGAGAAACGAAGGTTCCATCTCGTTGATTGGGAGGTGATGACGCGCAAAAAGAAAGATGGCAGACTTTGGATATCGAAACTTGAGTACATGAATAAGGCCCTCATATCCAAGCGGGTTTTAATATTATGGGGTGACAGTGAAGATGTGGTTTGCAGACTAATGCAAAGTATTTATGGGATCCATGGATCCCTAATTGCTACCTCTGTTAGATATCCATCCTTGCTCTGGATGGGTATCACACAAATCCTCCCAGAGTTGGGGGAGGTACTTCGTCTGGTCGTGGGAAATGGAGAGAATTTTAGATTCTGGCTGGACCAGTGTTCAGGAAAGTGGTCGAGTATACCGCATACTCGTGTCAAGTATATCGTACACTCGTACTCGATAGCCTTGTCACCTCATGTATGATGAAACATCTATGTATGCGGATTGACCCGCATACTCGGTGGAGTATACCCCTTATGCAGTCGCCTACTCGATCATTTTTATAATAAAATTTTTTATCTAGTACCCCAAACCCAAATAACCCCACCCGCCTTAAACTAAAAGCCATGTGCTCTTTCAATTGATGCTTTTGCTCATTTGCCTCTATATTACTTTTATCCCAGTAGTTTTGTTCTCGTTCAATTCTTTATTAATATAATCAAGACATATAATATATAGAGGATATTAACATAATATTAAATATTTATTTGTGTTTTTTAATAATAAAAATACCAATCCGCACAAAATCGCATACTCCCTGCATACTCTCTCGCATATTGCGTACTCGTTATGCAGTGAACCCCTCCGACTGAATATCACATACCGTCTTCCTGAACATTAGGTTGGACTAGGGATGTCAATCTGGGTTTACCCATTGGGTACCCAATCCGAATCCGTCCCATTTAAAAACCCAAAATTCGTCCCAATTATTATTGGACGGGTTTGGGTTTTGACTTTGGTACCCATGAGCGTATGGGTTTGGGTTTGAGATTTCCTCCTGGATATCTGAACATGAACCCGCCCCAAACCTGATATAGATATGCGTGTATATATCTACATGGATAAGGAAATATGGCTGTAATAGAAAATATTAAAAAAATAAGAATCATATAAAGATAATATAAATAGGAAACATCGGTGAAAACGTTGCCTAATTACAATAAATAGAATATAAAAATAACAATAAATGTAACGTAATTTGGAATATAATATTAGAAAGGGTGTTGATTAATTGTAGTTAAAGTCCATGTTTCACGTTAATGGTTGTGGCGCCACTCGTGGTGAGTTAAAAAATTTTAAAAATTATGCACAAAAGCTGAAATTTGGAAATCGAAACGTTACGCTCCTTCCTTATCTCACATATTTGAATCATTCGATCGTCTTCCCTGAAAGTTTCCTCGGAATCATCTTGGACTCATGGATTCATAAACCTAGAGAGTCCCACGACGTGCTTCAGCAAATGACCGCGAGTCACGAGTCTCGTGACTTCTCTTCTATCTTCTCCGAACAGCCGATCCGAAGTGCTCTTCGCAACAATCAAGTCCTGACGGCTCGTCCTGTACGTTGCCAACTTCCGTGCGGATCGTGCACCATCGTGCAACCATGCCAACCTAGTTTGTATTGCCCCGTGTTCTGTAGTGTAGTACAAAGTTGCGCGCCTCGAACGGCCTACCCTACTTCATATCCTCTTCATTTATCTACATATAAGGTAAGCATCTCATTTATCTTACCTTGTTAAATAAGATTGCAGTAGATACATAGATGTATTTAGGATTATTTTAAATTTAAAATCTTTGATTATGTGTGTTTACGTATATTTACAATCTTCGTATTTGGTTAGGCACTTGAGTGTTTACATGCGTTGCAAATATTTTCATTTTATTGTATAGATTGTTGGCTTGATCGATATGGAGATGCATATGCAGCCTGAAAATGATGGTGGGTCACCATTACAAGAGATAAATGAGACACCTCTTTGTTCAAATCCTATTCAATCATCTATGATTAAATAAGGAAAAGGAAACGTACATTTAAAGTATGGAATCATTTTGTTATGATAGAGATGAATGGGGTTGAAAAGGTTGTATGCAACTATTGCAAGACACGATTAAGGGATGGATCAAAAAATGGGACAAAACATTTACATAACCATCTTGTTAGTTGTCCTAAAAGAAAAAAAAACAAGGATATTAGACAACAACTTCTTGTTACAGATCAAAAGAAGTCAAACAATGCAATTAACTATTATTTTGATCAAGAGAAGTCAAGGAAAGATCTTGCAGAAATGATCATCATGCACGAATATCCATTGAATATCGTTGAGCACCGGGGATTTAAAAAATATACTGCATGTCTTCAACCACTTTTCAAGCTTATCTCACGGAATATAATTGCTAGTGATATACCGAAGATATATGCAAAGGAAAAGAATAAAGTGACACATTTCATTCAGAATAATAAAAGTCGAATTGCAATTACTTCAGATGTGTGGACATCAAGTAACCAAAAGCGTGGATATATGGTTATTACTTGTCACTTTATTGATGAGTCTTGGACACTGCAGAATAAATTTTGAGGTAATTACTATTTATTTAATTGCTTAAATTATTCTTTTTGTTAGTGTCTATTTCAGATTATGGTTAATTTTATAATGTTTTATGGTAGATTTGCTTATGTTCCATGTCCGCATACTTCAGAAGTATAGTCTAATGTCCTGATGGAATCTTTATTGGACTTCAATATTGACAGAAATCGTAATTGTTCCACAAATGACGCAGTAGACATATGTGGTGAATTATTCCATATGCGATATTGTGCGCACATCGTTAATTTAATTGTAAAGGATGGTTTAGAAACTATTACAGGTGAAATAGAGAAAATCAAAGATAGTGATGTATTTTGGACAGCTACACCAAAAAGGGAGAAGTTTGAGAAAGGGTTAAAGCACATACAAATTGCAAGCACTAAAAAGTTATCGTTGGATTGTAAAGCTAGATGGAATTTCACGATTTTGATGCTTCATACATCAATTGTATATAAAGATGTATTTCATAGATTAAAACAACGTGAATCTATGTGCATGTGTTTACCTAGTGAATATGAATGGGAGATGGCCAAGATAGTATACAGCAATATGAAGATCTTTTATAATGTGATGGAGTTATTTTTCGAAAATATTCTATTTTCGAAAATTTGTGAGATAAAGGTTGCATTGCGGCAGTGGCTCATCGATCCAAGAGATGTGATTAGAGCATTGGCTCAAAGGATGATGGAGAAATTTAATAAATATTGGGGGATTGTTTGCGATGTTATAGCATTAGGAGTTGTACTTGACCCTCAATACAAGATAAAACTATTGGAGTGTTATTTTCCTTTAATTTATGGGACCGGACCATTTAATGAATTGTCAAGAATTCGTGAGATGTGTTATGATTTGATTTTAGAATACCAATATTCTAAAGGATCGAGGAAGGATATCAATGGGGATGCGCTATCACAAAATAATGAATCTTTCGACCTTGATAATGGCTTTGATCCCCTCTCTAATTTTGACAAGTTTGTTAGCAGCAAAACAACCACTATAAATGTGAGGTCGAAATCGGATCATATATGGAGGATGGAATTTTGACAAGTTTGTTCGCACCAGTTGAGGACAGACCTCTCACGCACAGCAATCCTCCTAGCAAATAGATGGCATAGATAAAGTCATTACCAACCACACACAAGCAGAACCCGACGTTCCTCAGGCCGTGGCCGACCCCTTCCCCCACAGGAATGCCCTCCACATGTCGCTCCAACGATCCCACCTTCGTCAGCCACTTCAGCACATCAGCAAGCCCTTCGAAAGGTATATATGTTGGAATCGTTGGCACCGCATCCCCGGCCGACCAAGCCACATTCACTCTCAAGCCTCTCTTCGTGCAATCCTTTCGACAGTGTCTAGGACTACCGCAACCGAAACAGAGTTGTTGGGTAGCGAAACATCCCCTTGAGATGTGATCTGTGGCGCAACATCTATAACACCAAGGTTTTCCTCCGCTTTTGGTCTTTGCGAATTGGTCACGCTGCTTCACCGCGCTCCATGATCCTTCTCTCGCTGGATCCTCCATGTCCACGATTTCCAACTTCTCCTCATCATTGATGGAGGTGTGCTCCCCTCCTCCCTCATGGGTGGCCCTCATCTCACGTGAATGAGGATGATCCTCTCTGTCTCCCAACTCTATTTCTCTCGCTTCCTTCTCTCTCCTCCCCACCATCTCCCCTCTTACACTCCTTCTCACCCTACCTCTCTCACTCCATCCTCTATAACGATTCCGCTTACCAACCCCTTTAATTGCACATTCAGCCTTTTCTTTACCAACCCTTTTAATTGTACATCCATGAGGAGCAAGCAATGTTGAGATGCCAAGCTCTCTCTTGTGGTTACTTTACAGTCTTTGCAACAATCGATCTCTTCTCCTCATCACAAAGTAATATATCTGTGTTTTAGTCGGGCCACTCTTAAGGAGAAAAATCATGAAAGAAAATCTTGAAAGGAAAAATTACAAAGAAAATCATTAACGACTAACCAGTTGGTCAGAATTATTCTATTCAAGCACCCGACCTAATGGCGTAGTTGGACGGACTGCTCATATTAGTCGAACGACTATTGAAATACAGACGATTCGACTTTTAAAATATTGTAAATAAGGTTGTCTTCGTTTCCCCAGTATGCACATGTCAGTGAAATAAATTATGCTTATAAAACTATGTTTAGGCTAAGTATCATAGGTTGAGTCTACTACACATTTCCAATGCAAGACTTCATCGCAGGATGACAAGTATAGTCTAGCGGTAAGTTATGTCTTAACGGTTTACATACACGTTAAGCCTTCATACGTGCATGCTCGAATTGAGTATTGCCATACACCTTAGAGGGCTAGTTACCTCTGCATCTATTTTG
Organism: Ottelia alismoides; assembly: GCA_037367405.1. Taxonomy (NCBI): domain Eukaryota; kingdom Viridiplantae; phylum Streptophyta; class Magnoliopsida; order Alismatales; family Hydrocharitaceae; genus Ottelia; species Ottelia alismoides. Next base: position 375,633 of record JAZKJV010007933.1, on the reverse strand, counting down.
TGACTCGTTTTAGGCAAGCAGGTAGCTAGTGAGGGATGACTTGCTTCTTACTTTGTGTGCTAAGTCGAGCAGGAGAAGGATGAAGTTGAGAACTCCATTTTGCCATAACTTTCATATTCAGTTGTGAACTCCATTTTATCTCAACTTTCACAGTTAGTTTTTATTCACATATCAAGTACTTTTATTATGTTAGAGTCGGTGCATGTTTGAGCGTCTACTTATTTTGTACTTGAATAATTTGAGTAGTCATGGAACTTTGTGTGCTTACTATTTTTTCACATTATATTATTGAGAACATGTTTAGTTTCTTTTTTATGTTGTTGTGTGATTAATCGGGTCTTGATATTACTCACATTGCATTGATGCATGACAATGGTCTTGGTTAAGCAATGGTCGGTGGCTAACTGATCACACGTATAGGGTCTAGTTAAGTCATCTCAAATAGGGTGCTAAAAAGCCCCAAGGATACTACACTCGCAACCTTTTCCAACATAGCTGAAGAGTCAAAAAGACATACAAGGTCCCAAAAAGCCTCAAAAAGACTACCTTTGCAACCTTTTCTAGCATAGTTGAAGAGTCAAAAAGACATGCAAGGTCCCTACATTTTAAGTTCAATCCCAAGAACTACAACACAATAGAACCATGTCGCAGTAAGAGTAATATCTCAAAGTTGTGGACGTCTCCAGGTCATCGCTCATTACAATCCCACATCATCATGTTCCCTCAGACGTTGCCCGGCCCCAATCAATGGGAAGCTATGCGCGAACACCCTCCCATCTACATGTACAAGGTCCCAAAAAAAACCAAGACCGAGTTCTATCCTCAAACAAAGTAGATCAACATCACTCCCCAGAAGCTATACCACTAAATACTCGCCCAAAGATCCATTTTCCAAAACAAGAGCCATCCATAAGCACATTGACAACATCCAAGGTCCCCACCCCTAACAGAGTTTGATATGTAACAAAACAAACGAGAATTGTGATGTGTACACTGTTTCGGTGATCCACCTTGCCACGTCAAAGGCACAATCCACCTTGCCACGTCAAAGGCACACAATAGGATCAGAACTGTCCATCGCAAAGTGGATCTCACATCTGAGGCACTGCATGCAAGGAATTAAAATTACAAGATGCGGATCAATGTTGTTTCTTATATGTGAGTCAAGCCATCAGCCTTGACGCAGTCGAGGCATAAGCCATCGTTACTATGAAGAGAAACTAAATTAATAAAGTTGTATGTTATATATATATATATATATATATGTACATAAATATAAATATTATATATAAATAAATGTTGATGCAATTTGGATTGGATGTCTAACTATTTTTTTGCTCTAATCATTATTAAATTATAAAGTCTTTGAATTAAAAGTTTGGAATTCGTAACTAAACCATCTATTTCAAAAATATAATAATGATTTAGGTTGCATATATAAATAAAAGTTCGCCATTAACTTAGAGTACATTAAGTGATAAAGTAATGATGTAATGTTATTTGATAAATAGATGTGTAAAGCTTGTAGCTATGCAATATTACAAGACAATGAATTCTTTAACTATCTCTTTCAAGCAATAAAAATATCATTTTTAACATGGGTGAAATAATAAGGATTTTATTACAAACCAAAATAATTACGAGAATACCAAAGAAATCAAATCATAATCAATAATCAAAGGACCTAATAGACTATAAAATGTTATATTATACCAAAGATTTATTCGACAATCAACAACAACAAAGCATTTTCCCACAACTAAGTAGGGTCGGTTGCATGGAGTCTTCGCCTCCATTCAAATCTATCTTGGGTCAAACCCAGGCTTATATCCAAAAAATTAAGATCCCTTCGTATAGTCTCTTTCCAACACTTCTTGGGTCGTCCTCGCCCTCTCTTAGCCGGCTCAACATCCCAACACTCGCATCTCCTAACTGGTGCATCAGCTGATCTTCTTTGCAAATGACCAAACCGTCTTAAGTGGTTTTGTCGCATCTTATGCTCAATCAGAGCTACACCAACTTTCTTTCTGATTGCATCATTCGGAATCCGATCTTTACGTGTGTGTGTGTGTGTGTGTGTGTGTGAGTGTCCACACATCCACCTTAGCATTTTCATTTCTACTACAGTCATTCTCTACACATGTCTATGGTTCACATGCCAACATTTAGTAACATAGAGCATAGCAGGCCTCACGGCTGCTTTGTAAAACTTTCCTTTAATTTTTAAAGGAATTTTCTTATCACAGAGGATAGCAGAGGCTCTCCACTTTAGCCAGCCTGCATTTATTCTATTAGTAACATCTCCATCAATTTCCTCATCATGTTGCAAAATAGATCCCATATATCTAAAAGAATCTATCTTCCGAATGTTATCGTCACCAATCTTTACATCGATTCCTTCGCCATTGCTTCCATCAAAGGTGCACTCCATATATTCCGTCTTAGCCCTACTTATACGAAACCCTTTAGTCTCCAACTCATGTCTCCGGACCTCAAGCTTCTCACTTACTCCATCTTTAGTCTTGTCAATCAACACAATATCATCAGCAAATAACATGCACTTCGACAATCAAATACTCCAAAAATTATATATTCCTAATTTTCTTACGTATTTTTTGAAAGAAAAAAGGCATCCACCTTACAGGTATGTGCCCAAAAACTTCATTATTACCTCACAAGGCTAAAATTACACAGCAAAGTTAGAAATAATTGCATGACCTAACTCTAAGCTAGTGGCGCAGCATGGGAAATTACATCATCACCATAACAACGATTTCGACAAAAGATCACCCCGTTTCTTGTTAGCCAAAGAACCCACACAACAGCCACAACTCTACTTATCTCCTCCTCTAGGCCATGCCACCCAGATCCAATGGACTCCTAGAAGTTTGTAGTACAATTCGTCGCAATCATTGTGCTGCCAAAATTTGCCCAAACAACCATTGAGCCATCATATATGAAGAAGAGATGATCCATGTCCTCAGTATTTTCCAAACACCAAGTGCAAACATATCCTCCTAGAATTAGCAATGCAACCTCCTAGATCAAAAGGCATTGATCCCATCAAGGACTTATAAGCCTTACTAACGGAGAACCCACCATTATACCAACAATTGCGCCCCTCACCTTCTACTCCTCTAAAATCTCCAGCAACTCCAAAAGATCGTCATATTAAGGTTTAGAAGGGGATTCTTTTGTCATTGGGTTGGAGAACCAGAGGTGCTACTCCTTATCGTTGCTTCAAACATGTGGCCAGCGTACAAAGCTCAACTGCACTTCAGGAGAAGGTAAAGCAACATAGAGACTTGTTCCATGGATTACGCATGCAAGAGGTCTTCGCTGGAGGTGGAGGCAGTTGTTGTCACCAGTCACATGTGCCTCGAGCTCTCTCTCTCTCTCTTGTTTCCTAAATATAACCTCGAAAATACTTTTTAAAGTAACTTAAAGAAAACATACAAGCATGATTTCTTCTTTAAAGACCTACATAGGGGACACCTCAATACCGCCTAGGACGATTAAGTTTTGTACTTCACTGAAAAAGCGTAATAGCACACTGGCTATTTTTCCTGATAATTGTAAGACATGTTTTTTCCATGGTTGAATATCACTGATGTTTTCCCTCGACACCACTGCATATATGAGGATCCCACCTCAGCCCTACCCCCTTTATCTCCTCCTCTCAACCTCCATCCCTTCTCTGAAGTCGTGTGTTCTTCATGATGCCATGTTCTTTGGCTCCTTGACTCCCCTCTTGTTCAACAACTTGCTCGTGTGGCAGTTGCTCGCTTCTACGAAGTTTTGAAATTCTTTGGAAGTTGCAACGTTCTATTGTTTTTTTACAACTGCAATGTTTTATCAGATTGTGCTAAAACATTTTGCTTTTGTTTGGTCTTTGTGGTTAGCCAAAAATACAAACGTTGTTTCCCCAAGAGATGTTCCATATAGAGAATGTAATAACGCAGACCAAAGCTCTATTTAAGTCCTGGGGATGTATAGATGTCCATATCATACTTTACAGTGAAGATGAAAGATAGATTATTTATGATTATAGATTCAATTTCGCGAGTAGTATATGTACTTAATTTAGATTATGCAACATATGTGCACGAGTCATCTACTTAAATTGCTTGTAATTCTATGCTTCCAGATTCCTGCAACTTTGAACATGAGAGGATAGGAGTAAGTTCTAATTTTTTTAATGCAATTAGACATAATTAGAAACTTCATGTCTTTAAATTTTATTTAATTTAATTGTTAGCAAAAAAAATTAGGATTTCATTGGCATATCAGCAGCATGCCCTTTTCAGGATTTCACAAAATGGCATTAGCAACGGTTACAACTTACAACCATGTTATGGCACTCGAAAGGGCACTTAACAACCCTGAGTCCAAAAACCCCAAAATGAAAATAATATCAAGGACCAGAACTTATGCAGAACATTTTTTTTACTGAAAAAAGGGTGGCCTCCCAAGCTGGGACCTACGTCACCGTGCAAGTAAAAATTATAAATTAATGCAGAACATTGCCTTAGAGCAACAAAAAGAAAGAAAACAAGAACTAAAAGCACCTCATCAAGTTCATCATCTTCGACAGATCTACTAGAATCATTGCTTTTACTATCAGCTTCATCTGCTTTTCTAAACGATTCATCATCATCATGAACACCAATAGAATAAATGCTTCCACTTGGTTGTTCAAGAGTGGAGCTCACAATGGAAGCTTTCTTCTTGATAATTTCTTCCCTAAGCCAGTTTGGCACAGAACGCTGCAAGTTGCAAAGGACTGCGTGAAATTAGTAGCAGTCAATAACTCAAAAATAATCTTCCAAAGAAAGAGTGGAGAACCTTTTTGGGACGTTCAGCGTGAACAAAAGCCCCAGCATCTTCATTAAAAGTTGAAGTATGAAGAGGAGCTCCAGAGCCCAACCCAAATTGTGCAACAGCAGGAATATTAGGGTGAAAACTGTGTCCAGGAATTCTTCCAAATACTAGAGGATGATCTCCAGAAACCGTTGTGAGAGATCCATAGGAAGAATCAAACTGTGCAGTTGCATCTATCAGCAATATGAAAGAAAATGGAATCATACAGTGCAATTACTAGTTGTTGATTTAGCCCACAACCTGCTGTGCAGCTGTAACTGTCGATGTCTGAGAGAAAGCAACAGAAGGTGTCCAGACATGAGCAGGAGTGGCGGCTTCCACATGCTCCATGCCTCCCAAAGATCCAGTGATAGTAACATCCTTGTAATTAATTTTCTGATTCTGTCCATTGTCAAAAGAATACCTCTGCTCAAAAACTAGCGGTTGGTCATTGCCATCAGTTGATGATGGAAATGGGTGTGCATATGACACATGAGTTTGATCAATAGGTGTATGTTGAAGAGGAGCCATTGGTTGTAAGGTATGGGCACCATCCTGAGTAGAGGGTACGGGTGGTGGCAACAGTGTTTGTGGCCTCTCATACCGATCTCCATTGTCTCTACCTGATATGACAAAGTAAAAGCATATATATTTCAGGTGCTCAAATCTCAGGGAAAGAAGTTTTTCCACCCAGCTGCATGCAGGTCTAGCACCATGGTTTACACAACCAACCCACACATCCACCACCCAACCAAGCAGCTGGCATTTGAGCACTAAAAAAGAGGTATTTCCCATAAAGCAGAGTGATTATTATTAAGTAACGCAAAAGGAATATGCACTTTATATAGTACTGGCATTATCCAACCAACTTGAGATGATAACTTTGTCTGCACTGTTCACATCAAAAAAACAAATCTATAATATAGGAGGCAATGGGTCAAAGATTACAATCCCTAAATGAGGAATATCAAGTTTCTAATACTCGTGTCCATGATGTGTATGTGGTGGATCAAAATGGGGGCTCTTGCAAGGAGACAAAGAGGCTCCTAGACATCTCTTTTTGGTGAGCAACAAATTTACTTTTCTATAGATACTGCAACCCAGCAACCAAATAGAATACAGGTGGGGTGAGAATCCTCGGAAATGCCGGAAAAAAACAAACATGATATTTGCTTATTTGGATCATAGCATGGGCATCATCCCTCTTTATTTGGTGTAAAGCTCAGATTCCACCACGCTTAAACAGATCCACTTCCCACATGACCCAGGATAAATCTGTTAGAAGGAAACAACTTCGCATAATCAACCAAATGAACTAGCAAAATTGGCTGATTTTGGCTCTATAAGATCAAAAAGATATTGCATTTCCTTCACAACAACTTTCCCATAGCAGTACCGAATTTGAGGAAGTTTGAGCAGAAGTATCAAAGGAAAATAAACTATGGCCTGCTAAAAGTCGCATGTAATTTCTTTCAAAAAATCATATGTAGTAGCTATGAGTGTTTGACATGCATACATCCCCAGCTCTCACACCTCTTCATCACCACTTCTTCCCAGACAAATAACCTGAAATCATCACCATCGTATCATAGACTATTAATCATATGCCCATGCCCATACTTATCCATTAAGTCCACTACCATCTGGGCTTCCGGAAAAAAACCCAATTTATTCCTCTCTTCTCAAATTCCTACTGTGCATCTCACATAACCCATTTACAACTAAAATTAGATACATATATGCCTCATGCAAATACACGAATAATACATGAGTTACTTTTTACTCATTCTGGGTAATCGCACAGCCCAAAGTCCATGACATGGTCAAAGTGCGCCCAAATTTGGAATTTGGAAATGGCTAAAAATCGTGTGTACCCCTTTTTAGACATGCAAATTCTTTATCAACATGAAAATTACCGAGGTACTTTTGGCAACCATAAACGTGGATCGTCAAACACCACTTCTCAACAGGATAAAGGTCTAACTAGTTTGGTATAAAAACAGCAGCATTCATCTATGTGATATTTTGCAAAGGATGTGAACTTTGAGGCAGTATTTAAATGCAGATATTGAGAACATCCGTGCAAGATCAAACATTTACGCGTAAAATAAAATAGCAGAGTGACCGTGAAAGAAAAAGAAAGAACAGACCGCATGTCTTCCCTTCCATCAACACACACACACATATATATTATCTCAATACCCCCCTCAAGCTACAACAAATATATCATGCATGCACGCGCAGCTTGGATCAAATTGAAAAAATGAAAGAAAATTATATCCATATATGCCATGAAGTCGTCTAAGTTCTTTACCAACATGAAGATAACCGTGGTATTTTTGGCATCAATAAGCATGAATGGTCAAACACCACAGTTCAACAGGATAAAGGTACAAGTATTTTTGTATAAGCAGCATTCATCTGAGGAGCATTTTGCAAAAAAATAAAACTTGTGGGACTTCCTATTTAAATGCAGAGATTAAGAACATTTGTGCGAGATCAAACACGACAAACCACAGCAAAGTCTCATATCCAACTTTTTGATCGATACCAAAATTGTTACAGTGACAGCGAAGAGCGAAACAGGAAAACTTATGAGTGCAATTAGAATATTGGAGAGACATCGTCGAAAATAAAGAAGAGGTCCCACTCCCCCACCCCCCCACCCCACCCCCAAACACATTTATATTATCTCAACTAGGAATGCAAACGGATGGATACCGGATATAGATGTTAACATATTCTTATTCATTTTTGAATACAAATATGGATAGATGTTAACATATTCTTATTCGTTTTTTAATACAAATATGGATGGAGATACGGATATTGACAGATATGAAAATTACGTTACTATATCCTATAAAAATGGATAAAAAATGGCAGAGCCTTCTCCCACTTTAAGTGGGGACGGTTACATGGATTCTTGCTCAAATTGATGTTGAAAGGTCCGACTATTTTTATGTCCGTTGTCAGCTACCTAAAGAAACTCACGCAAAGAGGGATTCGAACCCATGTATTTTGTGTGGTATATGCACTGCACTACCACCAGACCATTGAAGTGTGTGTAAAACAAATATTGATCGCATACGAATAAAATTATAAAATTAAAAATACCCTATAGTTAAGCTTATATATATATATATTGGATTAAATACACATAATATAAATATAGTAAATGTGCTTATATTGCAATAATTATACCAAATATAGTGAAAGAAGGTATAAACTAAGTTATATGTGGTTAAAAATAAATCTATATATGAAAACGGATATATGAACACGGATACGGGTATTTACAGATATCGATCACTTTTTCTTGAAGGTAAAAGAGGATGAAGTCCCAAGATGGGACCCACCACGATGCCAATTGCTTTGTCAAATGTAATATATTTCATTGCGGCAAAGATCTTCGCCAACAAACTATACGAGGTTTTTAATTCCATATTTTTTTGACCAAAAACGAAGGGGGAGCCCTCCCAAGGCGGGAGTCACCACACCAACTCTTTCATTAATAACAAAAAGGTACATCAGTTGGATATCCAGAAATTATACAAAGGATTATAGTGCGTGAGCACATTCTCTAGTAAAACCGCTGACCCTTGAATATGCTATCATTCCTGGCAGCCCAGATAGCCCAAAGAACTGCAAATGGCCTTGAGACATCGTCCGGGGACCCAAGACCCCCAGAGCGAATAGATCACCAGAAGTGCTCCAAGCCGGAAGCCTGAACCCAAGACAGCCCCAATGATTCCCAAACCTGCATCGAAGATCTGCAGCCGAAGAAGATGTGCTCCGCGTCCTCCAGAGACCCCTCGCAACTATCGCAGCACATGTCTGCCACGCCAAACAATCTTTCCCCTCCTCACTTTGTCACACAGACGGTTTCTCCTTAGACACCAAAGGAACACCTTAACCCTAGGAGGAATCTTGGTCGCCCAAATCACCTTCATGTCCACACAGAGGTCTTCATCACGCCCCACACCCCCACCACACAACCTCCAATACGCGTTCTTCACAAAAAATCTCCCATCTGCCCACTCATAATGGTCCGGCTCACCAGACATCTCCCCCGGAGAGGGACCTCCGACTGCAACCTCAAGAAACCATTCAGCCACTGATCCGACGAATCCGAAAGAAACAAAGGGGCCCATGCCCCCGAGTCCGCCACCTCCGCCAACCGCGCTCCCCTATTAGCTGCTAAGGCCAACAGCCTTGGGAAGCGGTGCCCCAATACCCCCTCCCTCATCCAGTCATCCAGCCAAAACCTGAAGAGCTTCCCATTCCCCATCCCCTGTCGCACAAAAGATCTGGTCTCTGGAAGCACGGCACGTATCCCCATCCACAGCGGAGACTCAAAAGACATCCTCATAGCCACCAACTCCCCAGTGACCCCGTAAATCCTCCTCAGAAGCCTGGAAACCAGAGAGTTAGAGGACCCCCAAATCTGTACCACCCACTTGGCAAGCAAAGCTTTGTTCATCATCTCCACGTCCCGGATCCCAAGGCCCCCTGCAAACAAAGAGGGTGTTCTTTTTGTAGCGGGGGGTATCTCATCTTGGATACCATCCGTATTTTGTTTTTTCGATTGCTGTATCCCTTTCCTTTGTAAGTATTTTCTTACCTCCTCTATTAATGCACTGGGGCGAGCACCTTTGAGTGCCTCCCCCCTTTTTTAGCGTCAAAAAAAAACCGACCTAGCAAGATCCTCCCAAGCAACCAGATGCATGCCCCTCTTCATCTGCCTCCCATCCGACCAAAAGAAAAACCTCATCAAAGCCTCCACCTTCCTTCTAACCCCAACCGACATCAAACGCGTCGAGAAGAAAAAAACCGGAATGGCAGAGAGAACGTGCTCCAGCAGGGTAAGTTTCCCACCCTTGGACAAAGTAGTCGCCTTCCAGCCATCCAACCGCTCCTCCAATCTCCGAATAACACTGTCCCAGTCCGACCTCCTCAACCTACCGACAACAAGAGGCAGCCCCAGATAGGAGATCGGCATCTGCCCCAGGGGGCATCTTGTCCATCCAGCGAGCCTGCCGCTTTCCTCGTCATCCATCCCCAACGGAACCACCACCGACTTCAGCCTGTTGATCTGCAAACCCGAGAGGCACCCGAACATATCCACCAGAATAGCAGCATTGTGGTTATATTCCTTCGTCCCCCCCAGAAAGATCAGTGTGTCATCCGCATACTGCAACACAGGTACCGATATGTCCTCCAGTCGGAAGCCCGCGCACCAAGCCTCCCCCACCGCATGTTGAAACAAGACCGCAAGGCAGTCAACCACCAACACGAAAAGAAGAGGAACCAATGGGCAGCCCTGACGAACTCCCCTCTGTGGCTGAAACCACCCCCCCCCCTCCGGCCTACCATTGACCAGAACGGAGCTCGAGCAAGTAGTGACGCATCTCTTGATCCATTGAATCCACTCCTCCGGGAATCCCCTCCTCTGCAGCGCGACCTACAAGAACTTCCAACTTACACAGTTGTAGACTTGGTGTAGTCAATCTTCCAAACGGCCCCCCTCTTTCTGGACCTCTTCCACTTAAGACAAATTTCTGAAGCCGTAACAATCCCATCCGCCATACAGCGGCCTGGAATGAAGGCTGACGGCCCAGATAACACCACAAAACTCAGAACAACCTTAAGCATGCTCGTCAGCACCTTCGCGACAATGAGATAGATGCCATTAGAGATAGAGATCGGCCTGAAATCCCCCACCCCGACGGGGGACTCTTTCTTCGACAGCAGAAAAATCAGAGCCTTATTAACTTTCTCAAAACCCATATTGCCATACCGGAATTCATCCAAAACCTCCAGGATGTCACCCTTCAGCAATCCCAGAACTCCCGATAAAAGGATATCAAAAAACCATCAGGTCCAGGAGCCCCATCCGCATTCAAACTCCAAACAGCCATGTGCACCTCCTCCTCCGAGAAAGCCGCCACCAACGAGTCTGCTTGGGGCCCACTCAAAGATCCCGTCCCCAAACCCGTCCACCCCCACCCATCTTCCTCCCGCACCATCCGCAAAGCCCTCACGAAGAGCTCCCGCAAGGCACCACCAATGTTCCTCTCCTCGGAGACCCTTACCCCTCCCACCTCCACCTCATGCAGAAAATTTCTTCTCCTTCGCCCGGATGCCAAGGAATGGAAATAGCGTGTGTTCGCATCTCCTTCCTTCAACCACTTCTGCCTCGATCTCTGCCGCCAATGAACCTCCTCTTTCCTGTCCTCAAGCAAAACCACCTCCAAAAACGCCACCCTCTCATCCACCACCTCAGGAGTCAGCCCCCGCTCATCTTCCACCCCATCCAACCTCTGCACCCCCTCCTCTGCCTCAGCTCTGACCGCCTTTCACCGTAAGGCGACCTCCCTCCCGTACGACAGCAGGTGCCACCGAAGCGAAGAGAGCTTAGCCGTGAACCGTGACACCGTAGAGCCCACCACATCACAGCCCCTCCAATGATCGATCACCAACTCCCAAAAGCCCTCCTCCAACAACCAAGCCTTCTCAAAACGAAAGGAGAACCGCCCCAGCCGCTCCTCCCCGAAGTACCAAAGAATGGGAGTATGATCAGAAAGCGTCCTAGGAAGAGCCCAAGCCCTCGCCAACGGGAAGGTCCCAGCCGCCTCCACGGACATCAGGAACCTGTCAAGCCTGGATCTTGACCTCGCATTCCTCCAAGTGAACTTGCACCCAGCCGCATCGACAACAGATAGTCCCAAGGAACTGGACGTCGTCCTGAAATCCTCAGATCCAAAATCTCTGCCACCGGCCCTCCCAGGCATGTCATCAGGGTACAACGTGACGTTCAATTCCCCGCCGATAATCCAAACCGCAGTCCCCAGCTCCGCAGCAACAACCGCCAAGTCTGCAGCCAACGAACCATCCTCCAGTCAACACGGGCCATATGCATTAGTGACCCACAGGTGTACCCTATCCACCTTCTGCAACAGCTTCCCCTTCAAGGAGAACGACGACAACGAAGCCCCCAACAAATTAAAAGAATCCGACCGCCATCCAGATAAGAGCCCCCCGAAAGCGCCCATAGCCCCCTTCTCCACCAACGAGAAACACTCCCCCCTGGCCAACTCCTGCCGCAACCGATCATCCAAGGACTGCAACTTCGTCTCTTGCACCAAGAAAATATCCACCCCAGCATCTTTCACCAGATTCCGCACCCAAGCCGTTTATCGGGGCGGCCCAAACCCCTCACATTCAAGGACAAGATCTTCATTTAAAGACCTGAAACACTATCTTCTTCGGGGGAATGACCCCCAGGCGCCGCACGAGATCCCTATCCAGCGCTGCAAAACGATTGCGAACCTGCAACGGACTGCCATCAACCATCAGCGAAGACTTGGCAGCGGATTCAGCCGCCAAGGAAGCCCTCAGCACTGCCCTCCTCTCCATCCCCAACCTCTTACAGGCGCTCCCCTTGACATAGGCCAAGCCAAAACGACGCGGACCCAGACCCGCCCCACCAACCAGACCTCCACCCTCCAACACAACAGGACGAGAAGGCCCTCCAACGGCAACCTCAGATACGGCGCCGCACCCCACAGCTGAGCCCACCCCCGCCATCCCGGCATCACCCAACGCCACCTCCCTCCACGGCATGACAACCCCTCCCCCTCCCACCACCACCACCCCCTCCCCCTTCCGAAGCCCCCGAACCTGACGCAGGCGGAGCCCCCACCAACGCCAGAACAAGCAGCCGCCCAAACACCGGACCCCCTACATCCCCTTCTCCGCCAACCGTATCCACCCCCGGTTCCGTACAGCATCCATTTCGGGGCCCGCCCGAATAACCACCCGACGAGTCGCCCGAACAGACCCCTCCAGCAGACCCTTACTCACGATCCGGAATAGAATCTGCACGCCCGACCCGAACACCCTAGATGTTGCCAGAACCCCGAATCTGGATCTACTCCGATCCCGCCCCAGCAACCCGCTTCACCACCCGATGCGGAGCATGGACTCCCGCTCCATCTCCCGAAGACAAATCACCTTCGACCGCAACACGCCACGGGAGACGAAGTGGCGACAGCCTCGAAACACCCACCGTGGATACGGCGCCGAAGCAAATCTTCCCTGTCGAAATTCGAGCCTTCCTCGGACACCGCTCCCCTCCCGACAGCCGCCAGCAGCTCGCTCAATGAGAACAACCTTAAGCATGCTCGCCAGCACCTTCGCGACAATGAGATAGATGCCATTAGAGAAAGAGATCGGCCTGAAATCCGAGGCACAGCCGCCTGCAGCTGGTCCACCAAGACTTCCCCACATGCCAACCTCGCCTCCGGCACACCGACCTCCCTTCGCCGCCAATCATCAACCCGCTCAAGCGGCCCATCGACCACGGCCAGCAACTCCATCGGAACTCACTTGCCTTCGAATACCACCTCCCACCAACCCAGGCGCTCCACGCCCACCCGCCGCACCTGAAGGAGGACATCCAAAGACTGCCTCGATTGACATCAATCATTTTCGACTCTCTCCACCTCAACAATGCCCCGCAGCAGCTCGGACACGCACCGGAGCGTCCGAGCCTGCAGAGGAAGACCCCTAACCCTGACCTTCTCCACCTTCCCTGGCACCACAGCTCCGTCCCCCGAACCAGGCCGACGCCAACTCAGCTGCATGGGACCAACCTCCGAACCATTCAACAAGGCCCGCACCTCGGACTCACGAAGTCCTCGCGCCATAGCCCGCCAAAGGGAGAGCTTAGCAACATCGCCAACGAAATTTGCCTTGGAAACAAGCCCCACATCCGAGGACGCCAAGAAAAGCGCCCCCCGACCCCCACCTTCGCCGATAAGCACGGAATTCCTGGACACCACCACCGGGCAGTTCCTCCGAGAATGCCCAAATCACCTGCACGAGAAGCATCGCCGAGGCTCCCGACACGCCCGCGCCCAGTGGTCCAAGCCGCCGCATCTGAAACAGCCTCTCCTGAAGGGGCTTGCCAGTGGTTGTCCTCTCCGAAGCGGCCCAGCCCAACTTCGCCGTCGTTGACGCTCCACGAGGCACCACATGTTTCCCTAAAATTAGGTCCGCATGTTTCCCTTAATTCCATATTGATCACATTCAGACAACTTTCGCTCATGACCGACACATGATGGATAAGGTTGTGACGACCTCGAAGATTTATTCTAAGTGTAGGGGAAGAAGACCGAGGGATTTCTGTGGAAGGTTGACTTCTTCAAGGTATATAACTATGTGGATGGGAGGTTCATTTGGGTGCCCTTGCATTGTAGTGGTTATCTCGACAAGTAGATCGAGCAAATGAAAAGGTTTGTGATGACATCTTCTTACGTAGTTCTGGTGAATGGAGGACATTTGGGTGGTTTGTTCCAACCGCAAAGGAGTGTTCGTCAGTGGCACTTAGCAGCATTGTTGTTTCTTTTCGTAGTGGATGTCCATGTAAAGATGACTACCATAGCGGTAGAGGGAGGTTTCTTCGTTGGTTTTCGTGTTGGAGATGCTTCTATAGCCAAGGTTGTAGAAATCAGTACTCGGTACTCGATCGATAAGGTCACTGACTAAGGATTAATCAGCAGTCGGGCGACTAATTGGATTTAGTCGGTCATTATTTGGTTTTGAATTTTTTTAATTATTTTAACTATATAAATCATTTTATACTTACTCTTATATATTTGCATAGATTTGTACATTTTCTATACTATAATAATGAAACAAAAGAAGTAGTTGACTTTAAATATAACATTAAGTATACTAGAATAAGTTTGTAGTCGGGCGACTAGGACGATTAGTCGGCTCATTTAGTCGTTGATGCAATATTTCTCAAATTGACAGGGCAAATCAAATTGAATCAGAGGGTTGATTGGGGGATTTTTCAAATTAGGGAATTTCGTCCTCAATTAGTTATTTTCTATTAATTACATATTTTATTTAAATAACTTGAGGTTGTAATCTCAACTTTTTGGTAGATAAAATTAGTTAAGGATCAATTGGAATCGGTCAGAGTCAATTAAGATCAAGTCAGATTTTATTTGAATTTGAATTTGACTCACTTTCTATTTTAATAATTCCACCTCTCATATATAAAGGGGTTGGTAGTCTCTTGTAAAGACAAGTTCAGACTAAATGAAAAATTAAGTTGACCTCATTAACTCTCTTTATTTTCTCTCTCATTATTCTCTCTCGCGTGGTCTTCACGATTCTCATCCCAAAATCCCGCACATCTGACGTGTTATTCTCTTCTCTCGTCGTCTACTCTCTTCTCCACCGATATTCCATCATCAAAATTTAATCTTTCACAGTTGCAAAAATTCTTTTTGCATCAGTCGGGTTGACCGACAAGACCTAGTCGAGTCGGCTACCCCACCGACTCGACTAGTCAGTCTAGTCGGACGACTTTTACAACAGTGTATAAACCCATCCCATAATTTGTTGATGATACATTTTTTAAAGGGTGATGCTAGTTCGATAGAGAGGGTGGTTTTAGTGCGAGAGTTGTGCAGGACTGTGTTAGGGATACAGATCAACAATGACAAGTCGATGTTTGTTACCTTCGAGGTGAGCAAGGGAGACATATTGTGGTGTGTGGCCTCCATCCAGATACGGCAATGGACACTCATGATCGCTTATTCAAGGTAGCCGATGGTGGGTGATAACTTGAAGCAGATTGACTGGTTACGTATATCACATGCTTATATAGGGGGGCTTGGTGCTTCTAAAGGTGAATATGTCTATTATCCCAATTGTTTTCTCTCTAAATGCTCCTTCTAGTTGGTATTAAGGAGGAGGCTCAACGCATTAATGAGGAGATTCTTTTGTGTTTCATTTGTGGAGATATATGGTTGTCACTGGTGGGGTGAAAGTCATTGGTGCTTTCGAAAGAGGATGGAGGGTCGGGTGTTGGCAAAGTAGGTGGCCTATATCTAAGGTAGTGCTTCTGATCATAGAAGGTCATTTCATGATAAATCAGCTGATGCGGATTGGATTGGTGTTGACGTCGAAAATAAATTATTTGGATGGAGGAATTTCGGTGGAAAAGAAATAGAGGGGTTGAGAAGAGAAACTCGTCGGGAATACGAGGGGTTTGGAGAAGAAGAACACGTGCAGACCACGTGGGGGAGAGAGACAGAGATAGAGATAAAGATCTCGATTTTTCATTAACCTGAACTGACTAAAACAATGGACCGTCATCCCTTTATATAGGAGGGATGAGATTACAAAAATAGAAATCAAATTTCAAATTGACAACTAATTATCCTAAATAGACTCTAACTAATTAACTGACTAACTATCTAATTTGAAATTCAAAATAAAGCTAATTGAGATCACAGGCGATCTCGTTTATTTAATTAAAATTGCGACAACTCAATAAACGTAAATAAAATTGACAGATAAAATTAAATAAATATTCGGCCCTATATTTTCGTTCCACATTGCATCATCAGCAATATATCGCCGATATATTAGTACCGAGAGGCAGGGAATATCAATATCAAGGTGCATATCTATTTACAGGGGTATCGGCGATATTTGATCGATATGTTGACGATATATCGCATGAGGAATCTTCCAGCGTGTAAAAGCACTTAAATCGGTCTCATATCAACCTATATCGATGCATTTCGTTCATTTCGCCGATTTCATCTAGTGCATTGTCTTCTCCAAAGGTGCTTGGCTTCCTTCCTTTGAGGTAACATCTAGAATATCATATCTACTCCGATTTCTTGTGTGAATTGTGAAATTTTTTAGGGTTTGTTGTTCATAGTTGTTGGGTGATGCATATTCTTGTTTTTTGGTAAGATTTGAATTAATTAGTGATATATTTGATGAACTAATTTAGGGTTTTGGAGTTATATTGTGAGATCAAGTTAAGGATGAATGGAGTTGGAGCTCTTATTTTAGACATAGAAAACAAGATTTTGTGGTGATTTATGTAACAAAAAAGTAATAATAAATTAAATCCGTGAATTAAAATTAGGTCTACAATTTAGTGAGATTTTTGGGGAACTAATTAGGGGGTTTTGAGTTATGTTGTGAGTTTAAGTTAAGTCATGGGTGAATGAAATTGGATCTCTTGTTTTAGACATAGGAAAGATGATTTTATGGTGATTTATGATAACAAAGTGCAGTAATTAACTAAATCTATTAATTAAAAACTAGATCTACGATTTAATGAGATTTTTTGAGAACTAATTTGGGGGGTTGTTGAGTTATGTTGCGAGATTAAGTTAAGTTATGGATGAATGAAGTTAAATCTCTTGTTTTAGACATAGGAAACATTACTTTATGGTGATTTATGTTAAGAACAAAGTAGTAATTAATTAAATCCGTGAATTAAGACTAAAAATAATCGATAAATAATTGATTATTCTCTATCTCACGAATGTTTGTTATGTATTTTCTTTGCAGATTTCAGGCTCCAATAAATCAACATCATGGCGTACTCTTGGTTCTAGGTAATCTCCATTACAATATTGCATTAATTTACATTTTTTCCATTTATTTTTCTCAATGGATAAATCTTTATAACAAAGAAACATTGTCTCATTAATCATTAATCATTATGTACATTTTCGGAATCAAATGTCTCATCTCAAGGCCATTCACTATGTGCCTGATATGACTGATATGTGCAATATAAGGATCATAGATGATCCATATCTGTCATCTAAGTGTACATTTCTAAGCTATTTAATGGTCTAAGAACTTGAATGAAATCTATTTCGAATATCTATAAGTCTAAAATTAGCATTAACAGGGATACGTTCAAATATGACCGATATGTAAGATATAAGGGGTATAAATGGCCAATATGTGTGATATAAGTGCGCATTTGTAGGTTAGTTGTTGTTTTAATATCATGGATGATCTTAATCTCTAAAAAATGGCAAAAATGGCTTTTTGAGCCATTTCTGACATTTCCACCAATATCGTCGATATATAGGTGATCGATATATCCCTTTTCGGGCAAACCGATATGATATCGATATCGATATTTCCTACATTACTTATGATGTGTTGAGCTGGATGGTTAGTTCCAACTGTAGAAACATCTTGGACCTCCAGTTTTAGGTAATGGTTGCGAACGCACAGTCAATCTTCTAGAGGGGCATTTGTATTATGTTGCCTTGTATTGCCCCACTCATGAAACCAATTTTGGAAGATGGTAGTGCATTCTGATTCTGGACGTTTACTAACTGGTGAGGGTGCCCCTGGCACACGATTCTGATGTTTGTTCACCTTAATGGCTGATGGGAATTGCTCCGTAAGAGAGGGTAAGGAGGCAGACGGTGCTTTTCGCAGTTTCATGCAGATCTGACATATTAGCATTTTGCGGTAATTTATTATGATATATCTACTTCAATCAATAATGGGCTAAAAAATGCATAAAGGACTTTGTTGGGAGAAAAAGAAGAGATGTTATTTCTTATAACCATAAGGCTCTCATATACAGGGGAGAGACCTATGGGTAAATTACATAGGATAGACATAAAGAAATAAAATTACGGGAAAGATACACGGAATGTAGAAATATCTCAACACTCTCCCACAAGATGGAGCATAAAAGTCAATCATGCTCAGCTTGGACGAACACTTCTGAAATGCCCCCTTGAGTAATGCCTTGGTAAAGATATATGTTTGCTCTCCTAAACTAACATGAGATATAGAAATCAAACCTTCTGAATCATATCTCTAGTATAATGGAAGTCTACCTCAATATGTTTCATTCTCTCATGGAATGCAGGGTTGTTGGCAATAAAAAGAGCAGCTTGGTTGTCACATTGGAGGTGCATGGGAAGTGGCACCTCTAGAGTCAGGTCAGTAAGAACAGATTTGACCCACATCATCTCTATGGTAGCTTGTGCCATAGCCCAGTATTATGATTCAGCACTTGATCTGGCAACCACAGTCTGCTTCTTGCTCTTCCATGAAACCAAGGAATTCCTTATAAACACAGCAAAACCAGAGGTAAACTTTCTATCCTTTGGACATCTAGTATAATCTGCATCTGCACATGATGTAATTGAGAGAGATGTGCCATTGCAGAAAAGAAGTCCCGTACCAGGTGAAGTCTTCAGGTATCTCAGAATCATATGGATCGCATCCATATGTGCATATATGGGTTGGTCTATAAACTGACTTACTTTGCTTACAGCAAAGGATATGTCGGGTCTGGTGATGGTCACATATAGTAGCTTGCCAACAAGCTCCTTGTACCTCCTCTTGTCGACTTCCTCAGTGTCATCGTCATATAGCTTCATGCTCGGATCAATAGGAGTTGTGGCAGGTCTGCAATCTGCCATGCTTGTCTCTGAAAGAAGATATGCAACATACTTTCTCTGGGTCATCATAAGACCTCGCTGGTTCCTTGCAAACTCCAACCCAAGGAAGTAACGTAGATGTCCAAGATCCTTGGTCACAAACTGCTGACCCAGTAAGTCTTTGGCACTCTGAATGCCCTGTTTGTCATCCTTTGTAACAATAATGTCATCAAGGTACATAAGGATGACAATAATGCCTCTCTGAGTCTTCTGCACAAACAAGGAGTGATCGGTTGTCGATCGCACAAACCCCTAATGCTCTATCAAGTCCGAGAGCTTCTGGAACCATGCTCTTGGACTCTGCTTGAGGCCATAGATAGCCTTGCATGTAGACCTCCTCCTATAGATCACCATAAAGAAAGGCATTCTTCACATCAAACTGATGCAGAAGCCAATCTCGGGTCACAGCAACTAAAAGAAGAATATGCAAAGTAGAATGCATGGCCACTGAAGAGAAAGTATCCTGACAATCCGCCCCATATGTCTGGGTGAACCCATGTACCACAAGTCTCGCCTTATAACGATCCACGCTGCCATCCGCACGGTCTTTCATAAGGAACACCCATTTGCATCCCACAACGGGCACGTCAACTAGAGCAGAAATCAGACTCCACGTACCATGTGACTGTAGGCCAGCCATCTCCTCCTCCATAGCCAAGCGCCAGCGACTATCCTTTAATGTCTCCTCATAATTCAGTAGAATTTCCATGGCAGATAGAGTCGCTGCAAATTTCTGAAAATCCATGTTAGACGATGGAAGGAGACCTGAGAAGCCATGGAGTAGGAAGTACAAGATCGCTTCTACTTTCGAACTGCAATAGGAATATCCAGGTCAGAAAGATCATCCTCCATCTGTGTGCTAATTTCCTGCATCGATTCCTGCACAGGTACATCTCCAGACCCATCGTTAGAAACTATGTTATCAAAACAAACCTGGGCACTGTGGACGGTGGGTGATGACCATGAGTAGAAGTAGTCCGATGAGTGTAGAACTTAGGTAGAGATGGAACAAGAGGTGCATGTAACGGGGTAATGGAGGGGGTGGAGGAGGAGGTGGAGATGGAGATGGTGGTGGTGGTGGTGGAGGTGGAGGAGTTGGTGGGACAGTAGACATGAGAGGAGGTAGCATGTAAACTTCATCATCTGAGTCCGATGAGGCCAACCTATCACCTGTAGGAGAGAAGTACATCACAGACTCAAAAAATGTGACATCAGCACTAATATAGTATTTTTTGTGCAGAGAATCATCATACCGATATCCCTTCTGAGTTCTGGAGTATCCAACAAACACACATTTGCCAGCTGGCCTAGCTCTAGGGGCGAGCTTGTCAAGACCAGGAGTCAACTGATGAACAAAGGCAACAAATCCAAACACACGATGAGTGAGTGAGAATAACTCCTCAGGAAAGGCTACGGAGAAAGGAATTTTCTCACCCAAGATAGATGACGGCATACGATTCACCAAGTAGCAGGCTGTGAGAACTGCATCACCCCCAAACGAAGGAGGTGCACGACTCTGAATGAGAAGAGTGCGAGTGACATCAAGAAGATGACGATGCTTTCTCTCAGCAACACCATTTTGTTGAGAGGTGTAAGGACAAAATGTTTGATGAATAATGACTCTAGATGAAAGAAAATAGGATAGATCACTAGTACAAAATCCCAACGCATTATCCGTTCGCACAAACTTCACAAAGGTAGAGAACATTTTGTACTTCAGTAATAAAGGTTTTGATCGCATCCCCTACATCAGATTTATTTTTCAAAAGTAACACCCATGACAATCGTGAAAAATCGTCTACAACAACAAGATAGAATCTGTCCCTGGTGATCAGCCACACGACTCGGACCCCAGATGTCAACGTTAAATAACTCAAAAAGGGAGGTACTGCTCTGACTCTAACGACGAGGAAAGGCAAACCGATGATGCTTTCCGAACTGACAAGCTTCGCACTGAAAAGAAGAACCAGGAGAAATCTACAAAAGCATATGACACATCTTTTGAAAAGGGAGATGACCAAACCGGATGTGCCAAGTGAACAGAGAGACTGATCCAGACAAATGAGAAGATAAGCATGCATATGGAGTCCGAACCAGGCAATAGAGACCGCCCTACTCACGGCCACACCCAATCACTTTGCTTGTAAGAATGTCCTGAAAAATAAGAGACGATGGGTCAAAAAAAGCTCGGCAGTGCAAATTCTTTGTAATCTGACTAATAGAAAGCAGATTCATAGAGAAATCTGGAGGATGTAGCGCATTCTGCAGATGCATCGACGGCGTCAAAGTGATCTCCCCCTGTCCTGTAATCAGGGAATTAGTCCCATCAGCTATCACGATTGTTCTTCCTGACGTAACATGTCTATATGACGTGAGCTGATGTTTGTCTCCGCATAGATGATGTGTTGCATCGGAGTCCATAATCCACTCTGTAATGTCAGATCCATGATCGGATGTAAAAGCATAAGTACCTGAGGTCAAGGCCCTAAATGTCGGTTTCGGTCACCATTTCGGTATCGACCAAAACAGAATTTCAGTGGAATTTTGATGGAATTTCGACCGGAATTTCGGCCATTTCGGTCATTTTTTATACTAGGACCCCCATATTTCGGTCATTTCGGTCAAATTTTGATTTCGACTAGATATCGATATTCGACATAAATACGATCGAATTTCGCTGAAATTTGAGGCCATGCCTGAGGTGCTGGTTGTAGCAGTGGTATTGGCAGACGTTGAGGCTACCACATCTGAATGATCTCCTGAGGATGGTGAAGCGGAAGGGGGTATAATATCCCTCAGTCTGACGACGAGGTGATCAAACCTCTGATCTAGAGTAGAAGCAGCAGGAGATTCAATCTGCTCTGCAATACGGACTGGTGCCGGGAACCCATGCTTGGAATAGCATGTCTCCTCAATGTGACCTGAGTGGTGACAGAAAGTACAGGCAAAGTTGCAAAAGGCGGTATGTGGTATTCAGTCGGCAGGGTCACTGATTACTGTTTAAACGGTATGCGGGAGTTTAAACGAAAACTAAACGGGTTATGCAGTTTTGTATTTTTAATTAATAAAAATATTTACATATATATAATTAATAAGAAACATAACTAAATTATAAAATATAATCATATATTCACAGTATATATCAAATATTATCATATTTAAGGATTTTTTCAATCAATTATCAAAATAGTTAGCATAAATAAGTAGAATCTCTAGTCAACGTTTGGAATATCGATTTCAACTTATGAAGATAAACAACAAAAGGAATGAAGCAAATAAGCTACATTGGATATCTAGAATCTAGAGAGTTGTTTCATCTTCATTGCACAAATCAAAATGAGGTGAAGCTCTCCAAGTTGAAGATCCATTGTTTGTACCCTCATGTCGCACCATAACCTGCCAGAACGGAGGTCTTGATGCAATCGGTCAATGAGCCTGGGGGCTGGGGAATACAATCTTTAAATATTGGTGTATCAAGTAAGAAACGAGGCGTTTAAACGATCATTTAACGTTGATTAAGCAGCATGGAGAGATGTGCCCGACTGGGCATAGTCGGTACGGTCCAGGTCCGCATGCATGTAAAGGGCCATTTAAATGATCATTTAAGTCGTTTTTTACATCCCTGAGTACAGGGCTGACGAGTACGACCCCCTCTACCACGAGATCCGCGTCCACGAAAGGTAGAATGGCCTCCTCTTCCTCGAGAGGTTGCCATGACCGAGGAAGTCTGACTAGAGGCTGTAGAAGGAATAGTAATCCTGCTGAGCCAGTGGAATGCTTCCTCCATGGGAGGAATAGTGCCATCTGCTAGAATCTGAGAACGAGCAGCATTATATTCAAGGTCAAGGGGTGCGAGGAATACCCCTACCATGGTAGCGTTCCTATGTCTTATGTTGCTCTGGAGTTGCTGTTAAAGGCATGAAACTGTGAAGCTTCTCAAGCATCCCATGCAAGGATGTATACAGTGAATGCAGAGGACGTTCGTTCTGCTTGATAGTGAATGTCATGCTGAAGCTGGAGGATCTTCGTCTCATTCCTCGCTTGAGAAAATGTTGCCGCGAGGATGTCCCACATCTCTTAGCAATAGGTTGATGTAACACATAATTGGCGATCTCAATCGTCAATATTCCTGAGAGCCAAACTTTGGCATAAGCGTCGTCCGCCTCCCATGAAGCATTTACCCCCGTCTTCTCCACCGACTACTCCTCGGTAAGAATGTGTTTCTTACCATTTGACTTCATAAGGCTCATGAACTGCATAGCCCAAAACTTATAATTCGTCGCGTCCATTTTGACTATAGGCGCAGGACCTCTGAATGTGCTTGTGGCAGGTACATCAAGCTTGTTCTCGGACATCTTGCCGGATGTAGAAGACTATGATTTTATAGACCAAAGAGTGAATGTCTACACAAACATATGTGGATTTTGGTGCATATGTAGACTTACGCCCCCAAATTCATCAAAATGAAATAAAGCGAACGATGATGGCGCAAGGAGGCATGGCACGCGGAGGACCCGCGCACGAAGGGCAGCGCACGCAAATGGCGGTGCGGAAACGCGCTAGGCGGTGCTGGAGCGTGCTAGGCAACGTGTGTGGTGGTACGCACGACGGTGCGCGTGAAGGCGCACGCGGAGGAGCGCAGGGCGGCGCCTACGGGCGGCACGCCGGTGGCGACGTACGTGGGTTGCGCACGTGGACGACATGCGACGGTGACGCGTGTTGGCGGCGTGCGGCGGTAACGCACGGAAATGGGATCGACGACGCGCGGAGGGGGCAAGAGGTGGGGTTAGGGTTTTGGATACGAGAGCTTCGGTCTAGGACCGCCGCTCTGATACCATGTTGGAAGAAAAAGAAGAGATGTTATTTCTTATAGCCCTAGGCTCTCTTATATAGGAGAGAGACCTATGGGTAAGTTACATAGGATAAACATAAAGAAAAAAATAACTGGAAAGATACACGGAATGTAGAAATATTCTAACATATTTGGTAAAGGGAATCTAAGGAGCACACATAACCAAATTAACAATTTTCAACACGAGATTCATAAACAATGGCTCACATGTGTGAGCATAAATGCTCAAGAGATTCTATCAATCATCATTGTCAAGTGGGAATAGAAACTAAAGCCAATGGTGTTAAGTTTCAAGTATGCATCAAAATTGATTAAATCGTGGGGGTGATCAACTATTCTCATAGGGTTGGCGATTAATTTATTGTTAATAATATAATTGTGAAAATCAAGATAGAAATTGGCTCGCATCAACAGTACTTTGAAAAGAAAAGGTGTCACGACATTCCAACCTCAAAAAGATCCTTGAGATGAGAAGAAATAAACCAATCAAAAATACATGAATGTGAACCCTAACTTCCCAAGTGAAAAATATAAAAACGTATTGATTTATAATAGGATTTTTATCAATTGTGCTCCTCTGAGATATGTAAATCGGTTATTTCCCTCCCTTTATTGGAATATTAGTAACGCCCTGATTTCTTGCATTCTATCCCGTGTGCCCTTCCGTTACTTTAGACGTCAATGAGTTAACAACACCCATTCCTCCTCCGCTCCTCGCCCAACAACCCCGCCCCCCCACCCCACCTCATCCGCCCTCACTAGATGACACAGAGGATGCATTGCTAGAGTACATCCGGAGCTCCATCATTAGCCAAGATTCCACTCACCTCTGGTTATATTAAATCGGAGCTCGAGCTCCTCACCCTCACCATAATGGAGTTTAGTGCTCGGTACCCACATGTAGCAGTAAGGAGGAGATCCTGAGATCAGAAATCTAGACTGTCGAGAGGAGCTACAGAGGATCTCGTAGCATCAACTTCCATTGTTCAACGCACAGAGCAACAACGGATCTTGACCTCCTCTATTACCCTCGAGGAGCTCCGAAACATTAGAGTGGAGGAGAAGAATGCAAGGTTCGCCCATCATCTTCATTCGTGGGAATTCTGAAGAATTACTGTGGAGGAGAAAGCGAGGTTCGCCCATGGCCTTAAATTTCGACCGAAATTCATCAAAATTCGGTTTCGTGGCGATACCGATATCGAAACCATGTATAATATCAGTTTCCAGGATTTCGGTCGAAATTTCGATCGAATTTCGGTCATTTCGGTCCATTTCGGTGGAAATTGTTCATAGATTTCTCAGATTTCGATGGAATTTCAGTTCATTTCGGTCCATTTCGACTGAAATTGTTCTAGGTCACCATATGTCATGCCTATGCCACTTATTGATATTCATAGGCACTATTTGACTACTAAATGAAATTTATAGGTCACTATTTCAACCACCATTGCAATATAGGCCACTATTCCAACCACCATTGTAATAAATAAGGCGATTAAGGTCCTCTTTAAACCCAATAAATATAATGTATATGTTCTCATTCCATCTCACAACTTCACAAGTCACAAGTTCACAACCTAACGTAAGTCTTTGAGAGCCAAGTTTCCAAATTTCAAGCAAGGTAAGTATTTTACCATATTTTTTCATAACACATCTTTTTTTAACATACTTCGAGATGCCAAATATGTGTTTTTTTCATTTTTGAATGTTAACTTCAGAATCTTCATAGTTAGAATCTTTATATAACCATCTTGTTATCTTTTCCTAGGCCAACTTGGAGAGCCAAATATGATTTTTACCATTTGATTGCTAACTTCATATAACCATCATCTTATCTTTGCAATAAAAATATTTTTTTGTTATGCATCTCATGACTAACGTGCTAAAAATATTTGTTTGTTATAACCTTGTATTATGACATTTAATATTTCAATTTTAAAATTATCTACGCATTCTGTTAAATAAAAGTTGTATTGTTCTTTTGAGAATTGGTAGAAAACCTGAATGCCAGAATTTAAGCTTATGTACTGAAGTTTGAAATTTCACTCTAGACGGTCATCGACATGGTGATTGAAACCGTTATTTAAGTTAAGGCATTGATCATTACAACATCTTATTATAAGTAAAAACTTGTATTTCTATCTCTATTATTGTTTAAACAACAATATAAATCTTAAATTTGAAAAAAAAAAGAGTATTCAAGCCATTTCCCCAATTTCCGGTCATTTCACCGAAATTCCACCGAAATTCTTTTTCCGGACTTACCGAAACGAAATCAAAATCCGACGTTTGAGGCCTTGGGTTCGCCCATCATCTTCAGTCATAGAGTCACTTGAATACAACAAAGCTCTCTCCTTCGACTGAGTACTAAGTTGTGCAAACATCACTTGAGTTTTCCCGAGCTCCTAGGGAGGGACGATGGAGGAGGAGGGAGCAATGGAGGAGGGAAGCAGTGGAGGGGGGAGGTATAGGAAGACCATTTAAACCTTTTTATCTAATTCCCCTTGTAACCCCAAAGTTAACGTCTGTTTGTGTGGTGGATGGATGACAACTAACCCGAGGAGCACAAGTGATCATTGTGGAAGAAGTCGAGGATGCAACTGATAGTTCTCAACATTCATGGCAATTATGCAATTGGCCAATTGCTTCCAACACTCTATCAGTTAAGAGATTTTCAAATTCCAAGCAATCCATATTATTTATCATAATATCTAACCTCTCAACTCAACTCGAATAGTGTTTCAGGAGGAAAAACAGGGAGTAAAGTAGGCACTTCATAGCTGCCAAGCAGAACCTGAACCCCGGTTAAGATGGCATGACTGCGCATAAGCATGATAGCATATGGATGTACAAGCTACTCCAGTTGGAATGTGATTTCATCGCCCACCTCCGACCCCTTCAGCTAAATGCACCGGTGGCTTTCATGATAGAAATGTTTCCGGAATAATAATCTCAAGCAAGTATTTTGTAGGCTTAATGAATTTATGGCTAAATGAATTTATGTGGATTGAATATCTTGAATATTTTAGACGGTACTTATCACCCACTAGCATCATGTGAATGGTGAATGATGCTACCAAAATACTTGATGTTGTGATACATTTAGCAACAACCTAACAATCTGTCATGAATAAAATCTAGCAGAAAGATCACAGTGATTAGAACAACCATTTTTATGGTATTGACATATTTCCTTACTGAGTGCAAAGAGCAACCGGTAGGTACAAAAAAATAACAAGCATGATAAAAGGAAAAATATGATCCATTCAGAGTTCACAACAAACTACAGTCAGTTTAGGACCTCGATAGGGTCAGCTGTATGTTTGAATATAAGGGGAAATGCTAGATGAAGCATACCTGAGACAGAAGAATAATTAGAAGGTACCTCCT
Organism: Ottelia alismoides; assembly: GCA_037367405.1. Classification (NCBI taxonomy): domain Eukaryota; kingdom Viridiplantae; phylum Streptophyta; class Magnoliopsida; order Alismatales; family Hydrocharitaceae; genus Ottelia; species Ottelia alismoides. The sequence continues at coordinate 348,222 of JAZKJV010007933.1, read as the reverse complement.
GCTCAAAAAAAGATGAATTTGAACTGAAATTTACTTGAAGGGGCCGATTAACTTTCTCAGGAATCAGACTTTCAGGTCTTGAAGTATACAAGGTTCTTGTCTCCACAGGATAAGAAGAATCCAATATTTTAGGTGATAATTCTTGCATGCGAGATGCCTGTTTGTGATAATCTGTCATTGAATTCGTTGAATGATGTATGGAAGCTAAGGAAACTTGCTTGCTTTCTCCAGGATGCCCAATGGTTTGCTGTACATGTTCATCATAAAAATGACTTTTAATCTCTGTTCTTCCAGCAGGAGAAAACGGCAATGTGGAATGGCTATCCGTGACAGATTTAGCTTCTGCCCATGCCCTTGCCCTAGCCGCCCAGTCATCTTCATTATTGTAAACAAGACTTCTATCTGGAATAAGAATGACAGCCAAGATAAGATATAGGAAGCAATATTTGCATGGGTGGCTACCTTTGCTCCATTGCAGGCGAATTATGCTTATCTGGTCAGCAAACTGCATCAACTATTGATAATCATACACCTTATTCCTCTGCTGAGCCAATTATTGGTCAACTAGGATGTATGAAGCAAACTAGTCCACAAAGTGCTCTGATCTATTAGTTTACCTATCTCAAACCTTAACAGTTACTATGTTACTTTTTACTTGGCTTGAAACCATTATCTATCCTCAAACACTTGAATGGAGTAATCAATAATACACAACAATTTTCTCAAAAATTGTAATATCCAATAAAATGTATGTTGTTAATCTGATTGGCATGGACAGCTTGAGGATAGGGGTGTCACATGACTCGAACTCGAAAAGCTAATGAGTTGAAGTTTGAGTCAGATAGTGGACTCATTATCCTTATTGAGTTGAGTTCGCATACAGTTGTGCTCAACATGCTAACTTGACTCGGTAGCCTACAGGCCACAACCACAACCGTCCATCATTATTCATTTACAATCAATCGATGCATCGGCAATAACATCAGTAAATAGAAACTTTCTATGGTTCTAATGCCCAATATGAACTAAAATTAAATTTTGCAATTACAGGCTAAATATAGAAATTGCACTAAAAAATAAACTTATGACGAAAATAAAATTAAATGTTCTGGTTAAATCATAGACCCACAAACCGTACAAAGCCTGGATATTATTATGGTGGGACTAAAATTTTAAAACCCCATAATTGAATGACTCCTTAGGTAGAATCTAAATACCTATCAAACCCTAAACAAGATTTTCAAAAAACGAAAGGCGTAACGAGGCGTTTTCCCAGGAAGTTAGGCGAGACATAGCCTTGACCCTTGAGGCGGTCGAGGCGTAAGCCTCAGATTGTATAGGAAAATAATTGCAAAATGTATAATAAATATATTTATTGGTGAAATAATCTAATCTGACAAACATATGATATATAACAATGTAATATATGATGATATTATGAAGAAGATAAGAACATGAAAAAAGGATATGTCAATGTCATAAACCTTTCGACTAAATTTCTACCAGTCAAAAGGAAATCATTGGCTATAACCATCACTAAAATATTTGTCAAAAAGGGATTGGTTGTAGTTCTCATTATAGATATCCAAGTTCTTGATATGAATCGTATGATTTGAATCCTAACCGTACGTTTTACTGAACTCATATGAAGAACGGTATGATGTCCCATGTGCCACCATACCCTATCCCAAAATGTTTTTTTCTTATATGGGCATTCGAATTCGCACGCAGTTTCTTATATGTTTAAGAGTGTAATAGTAAGAGTTCACTAAAATAATTGGACATGTTAACGGTATATATGACTATGAAAGAGGTCAAATTTAAGCATTCATCTTGCATAAATATAAACTCAATAACTAAGCATTTATAAACATCTGAAAATACCAATAAGACTAATTATTTTCTTTAAAAAATGCTTGAAAAATCCCTAACGTCTTACCTTGCGCACTGCCCCGCCGTGACCGCCTCGTCTCGACCACCTCAGGCATCCGAGGCGTACGCCTCAACCAGGGGGTCCGAGGCAGTCGCCTTAAGACATTTTCCCTCTGCCATGTTTCGTCTCGAGCGCCTTTGCGCCTCGAGGCGTGTTTTTCTAAACCATGAATCTAAATGAAGGATTCTAAATAGTCAACACACTAAATAAGATTAAATAAAGGATTCTTAACTAATGATAATATCAAATATGAGTTCAATGGTACAATCTTACTATATATAGTGCCACATGGGGGACTTACAGTTCCCGACGATGTACATCATACACTCAATGTATTCCGACTATACCCTTGGCCTATTTTTTAAATATCGGCTTTGCCTTGAGGAGGACAAACTTATTGTCCACTAGGTATTACTATGATCAGAATATTGGAGTATCCAATGGGTGTTAGTTTCGATCCTCTGCTCCCATGTCTTTCTCTCCACGATCATTCTCCATTCCATGGCTACTACACCATAACCAACCCCATTCCCTCACATGGCGGTGCGCCCTCGACAATAATAGGAGATGATATCGAGGTGCCCCCCACCACCACAAGACACGTAGTCACCTATATGATATTTTAGATGCTTTCGCATGTGGATAGAGGTTTTGGTGGCGGCGTGCCACTGCAAGACGACATTGCCTTTCGACGCCACCCACAACAAGCCAATGGTAGCATCGACAGCCTCTTGTCTTCGGCCTCTTTGAGGGCATTAAGTCCTGCGAGATAAGCAACCTTTTCCATCCATTCGGTTTCAATTTTTAGTAGCTATATTGGATAACGGTTAGGCTCTTTTCTCTGCTCACGTCTCTCTCCCTCTTCTCCTCCACTCATTCCATTCCCCTACCCTCTCCCCTTTTCAAATCGCAATAGTGGATGGGAAGATAAGAAAAAGGAATCTTTCGATGATCGATTTGATGTTGAAGGTGTCGGCACTGGCCAAGTAATCTGGTGTTCATGAGGGATCAATCAATTGGGAAGACCGTCATGATCACTTATTCCATGTACGACAAGTTCAACGCCACCTACTAGATATACCATTTCAGATCAACTAAATCAGTTTTTCCTCATTTAACGAATCAACATGGTTTGGAAAAATATCGTGACCTCTCATATGGAGCAATGTTAGTATGTATCAATACATTTTTTAAAAGAAACAAGGGCATGTACCGTAAAGGTGCATGCCCAAAAACTTCACCATTAATTGCCAAGTAAATATTACACGCCTAAATGTATTTACAAGATACAATCGATTTAATGACTCCAATTCACTAACAACGTGTTAGTATGCACCACCACATTTTCAACATAAAAACGATCCTGACAAAAAATGACATCGTTTCTGGGTAGCCAGATCGCCCATTTTCCGCCACGACCTTTGACCTATCCATGTCCGACCCGATCCAATCTGGACGAATAGAATGCCAGAAGCTCTCAACATCCTCAACCTGTACCGCCTGAATCCCGAGCCGATTCTCGACCTGTGACGAGCTCTCACACTTGAAGAAGAGATTATTCGCTTCCTCCGTGTATCTTGGGCATTCAACTTCGATACCCTGGACTAACCTTGTCAATCTCACCCTTGTAAGTAGTCTTTCCCTCCTGAAAATCCACAAGAACACCTTTACTCTGGTAGGGACCTTCCATTTCCAGATACGCCTACAATCCACCTCACAAGCCCAAGAGTCAAACCTCATGGGCCCCCTCAAAACCCGATACGCCTTCTGAACCGAGAACGACCCATCACACCAAGGCCAACGATCACGACCGTGAGTGGGACCCTCGACCTCCTCAATCTCTGAAAGCATGATCATGAGCTCCATCACGCGTTGTTCAGAAAGCTCGGATCTGAACGTCGAGAAGAAAGAATGCCCATTCCAGGTGCCAGCGAGTGTACCACGTGATTGTTCCTCCAGCACGCTCAGCCTTGGAAAGCGCATGTCTAGAGGCCCATCTTCACTCCAATCATCTGTCCAAAACAGGAAACCAGTTCCATCGCCTATCACCGATCTCAATGAAGCGCAAATCTCCTTTACCACACTATAGACGCCCCTCCAGAAGTAGGATGGCATGATGTTGACGACGTCATTAAGGTCCGTGAAGGAAAGCCCAAGGTCAGATTCTCCTAATAAGGTTGCATACCAGACTATCACAGTCGCCCCAAATACGAGCGACCCACCTGCCAAGCAATGCCTTATTCATCTCCTCCAAACTACGAGCTCTCAGAACCCTGTCCTCCTTTGACGATGGCACATTCTTCCAATCCACCAAAGGAAGACCCCTAGATTGATCGGAGGACTACCAGAAGAAGCATCTCATGATGGTCTCAAGCTTCCTCCTCATCCTCACAGGCATCAGACTCGAGGACGGATAGAAAATAGGAATAACCGATAAAATTGACTTCAGCAATACAAGCCTACCCCTCCTGGATAAACATACCGACTTCCACCCTGTCAATTTCCACTCCATCTTCTCAATTATTGGTAGCCAATCGACTGCCTTCATCATGCAAGCAACTAGAGGAACACCAAGATATCTCAGCAGTAGCTCCTTACACTGTAAACGCAACCACCCGATCTCAACTTCTGCTAGACCGAAAGGAACAACTTTGACTTCTTTCTATTCAACCTCAAACCTGAAACCTCCCCAAAAATGTCAAAGACTGCAGATAGACCCCTGCAGCTAGCCGCCCCGCCTTCAGCAAATAGAATTGTATCATCCGCAAACTGGAGAATGGATATATTGATCTCTCCCCTCGTGTACCCCCTACAGAAGCCACCCGAAATCGCACGATTAACCATGATCACCAGAGCATCAGAAGCAAGAACGAACAGGATCGACGCAAGAGGGCATCCCTGACGGGCACCCAAGGCCTTAAAAGTCGGATTTCGGTTTCGTTTCGGTGAGTGACCGAAACAAAATTTTGGCCGAATTTCGGTCGAAATTCGACCGAAATTTCGGTCATATCGGTAGTTTGGTGAACTAGCCCCCTCAAATTTCGACCGATATAAGTCATTTCGGCCGAATTCCGATCACCTACCGAAACCGAAATTCGACCGAAATTCGATCGAATTTCGGTGAAATTTAAGGCCACGCGGGCACCGCACTGAGGTTGGAAGAAACCCCCGTTCGTATGCCCATTCACCAACACGGTGCAGGAGGCGGTCGTGATGCATCTCTTCATCCAGTCAATCCAACAATTCGGGAAACCTCTTCTATGTAAAGACGCACAAATGAAACGCATGTCAACGCATTCATAGGCCTTAGAGAAATCTACCTTCCAAAGAATCCCTTTCGTTTTTCTCCTGCACCAGTCTGCCACAATCTCGGATGCCAACACCATGTTGTCCATGAGTTGTCGGTCGGGCAAGGAAGCGAGTTGAAATGACGAGATGAGCTTATTGACAACCCTCCTCAACCGATTGGCCAATACCTTAGCCACAATCAGATATATATTGTATTGGATAAGGCAATTGGTCTGAAATCCTCGACTCTCACTGACACGTCCTTCTTCGGCAGAAGGAAAATGAAAGATCTATTGAGCCGATTGACACAGTAGTTTAATTCCCTCCTCAAACTCTGCAACTACACACATCACGTCATGCGCAATCAAATCCCAGAATTCCCTGTAGAAAAGGATCGGAAAGCCGTTTAGTCCAGGGCACCTGTCAACATTTAGACCTAACACAGCATCATGCACCTCCTCCGTCTGCACCCATCTCGTCAACGAAACGGCATCCTGTTCTGACACAGACTTCACCCCCACCCGCCTAACCATCGCGAGCTAGAGCTCACGCATCTTCTGCTCATGCCTCTGAAATAGTTTGCAGCCGCTACTGCCACCACCCTCTCCCCTTGAAACTTCTCACCTCTAACCTCCACCGAGTACATTATGTTCCGCCTCCGCCAATCGCTTGCCACATTACGAAAGAATCTGGTGTTGGCATCTCCTTCTTTCAACCATTTCTGACGCGATCATTGTCTCCATTCGCATTCACGCTTCCGATCCTCCTCCGGAATTTTTGAACCGTCGCTCAGTTTAGAAGCTCCTCCTCACTCAGGTCTTTGTCATCCTCCAACTAGTCAAGTCTCTCCACCTCCTCCTGGGCATGACATCTCCGCAACTCTCGCTCAGAACGGCTCTCCCTTCTAAAGACCATCAACCTCTTCCTAAGCTCCACAAGCTTAGAAGCAAATCAGACAATAGTCGATCCCTCCACCACAAGTTCTGACCAAAGCGTAGATACCATATCCCGGAACCCATCCTCCATCAGACAGCACCTCTCAAACCTAAAATACGGCGACGACCCCCTGCCACTGCATGTGTCAAGGCATAATAGGGTATGGTTCGATCTTGAACGAGGAAGCGATGTCACGCTCACGAGGCAGAACTACCTCAATTCCTCCACCGAAAGAAGAAACTAATCGATGTGCGACTGAGATGAGGAGTTTCTCCGTGTATATTTGTTTGTGGCGTCTATGACCTCCAGCGCGAGGTCCTCTACCACCTCACCAAACAGACGAGATCTGATGTCCCACGCACCTCTCCCCCTAGGCCTATCTTCTGCATACAAGGTGACGTTGAAATCCCCAACAACCACCCATGGCAAATGTCGATCGTCTCAGAAATACCCTTCTCACGGTCCATCGAAAGCTCTTCAGTCCAAACAAAGTGCCTCATTTCCATGTCTGGGCCATTTGGCCTCCTCTTTCTAGAGAAGGTCAAAAACTCTCCTATTGAACCACTCTGAGGACGATCTCCTCTTTGACCCCCTCCCCTTGTGGTCGCCTCCTAGCGCTTCGACGACCTGCATCTCCTTTTGTTTTCAGCTTTCGCACAACCACAGAGCCACTGCGTAGCCAAACAATCCCATTTCCCGACAGTGCAGGTTGTCCCCTGGAGCCCCCCGCGTCCCTTGTAGATTGACGGTTGAAGAACCCTTGGGGAGGTCTCTCGACAAACCATCCTCCCTTATGAGCCAGCAAAAGACGCATCCATCTATGCGGAGTTGCTGCACCCCGCAACCACCGACACCTGATGCTCCAGGCAAGCGACTAGTCCTTCGAACGGTGGGCTTTGGCTTTGGGGGACCCCATCCGCGTCCCAACAACCACCTGCAACATCCCTGAATGCTCCTTCACCTCCATCGAGGTACGCCTAGGGCTAGGTTCCGCTACAGGGCTACTCATTGCCGAAAGAGGGCCCGACGAGATCACCTTATTCGAATGAAAGTCCATGCCCAACCCCAACCACATGTCCATCGGGCTTAACCGGCTAACTACGTCCTGGTCGGACCCGCTAAACGGGAATGGCTCAATCGGATCTGGACCTGAATTTGAGTACACCATCCTACGAGACCCGACAGCTTGGCCCTAAACGTCAGTTTCGATCACCATTTCGATGACTAGCCAAAATGGAATTTTGGTGGAATTTTGATCGAAATTCGATCGAAATTTCGATCATTTTTTGTACTGGGACCCCCATATTTCGATCATTTCGATCGAATTTCGATTTTGACGGGATATCGATATTCGACAAAAATTCAACTGAATTTCGTTGAAATTTAAGACCATGCCCGACAGAGAGTCCCTTGATGCAATCGGGCTACACCGCTCCACTTAAAATCACCGAGTTCGGTTCAACTCCCAAGGTAGCACACATTGTCGCATTGACTCTGATGCAGCGTGACTCGACAATATAGGGCCGAATTTTTAGTTAAATTTAATGGTCAATTTTATTTACGTTTATTTAAATTATCGTATCTCTAATTAAATAATTGAGATCGCCTGTGATCTCCAACATTTATTCGTAGATTTGATTTTAAATTTGGTCGGTTAATTAGTTAGAGTCTAATTAGGATAAATTAGTGGTCAATTTGAATTTGGATTCTATTTTTGTAATCCCATCCCTCCTATATAAAGGGATGGTGGTCCATTATTTTTATTCAGTCAAGTATTAATGAAAAGTTGAGTTTATCTCATTATCTCTCTCTATCTCTCCTCTCTCCTCCCGCGATCTCCGCGTTCTTCTTCCTCAACCTCTCGTATTCCCGACGAGTTCTTCTTCTCAACCCCTCTATTCTCTTCTACCAAAAATCCACCATAAAAAAATTATTATTTTCGTCTACGCCGATTCGCGTTTGCATCATTTGGTATTAGAGCATGGCATCTAGGTCGTCCTCACGACCTAACGATCCGTCCAGGCGCTCGCATCGGCATGCATCCAGGGATCATCGTTCATCCGAACAAACACGACGAGCCATCTCCACCATCGACGCCTACAACAAGGAAACAGAGCACATGCTAAGTTATTTGCAAGCCAACTTCCATTCCATGTTTCGAGATCTAATGGCTAACTTTGAGGCCTTCCGCGACGCCCAATCAAAGCCTCCATCCGTCGAAGCCGCTGCCGCGAGTTTTGTCGAAGAAAACCCCGCCGTGAATGAAGATCCGGCTGCTGTCCATACCGTTTTAGAAGAAAAATTCGAAGAAACAGTGGCTGACCAGGAGATCCCAGATCTGATTCCGCCACCGAAATCGATTCCGCTGCCCCCTCCGGCCATCTCGGCGCAACCCCGGCCAGGCCAGGTAACCCCCCTAACCACCCCAGCCCTCGCGGCCGTCATCTCCACCCTAACAGCCCCTCCGTCATCCTGGTCGCCGCCTCTGCCCCTACGCATCACCGCTCCTCCCCTCCCTGCGCAAGTCAACCCGCAAACCCCCGGCGCGCCACCAACCACCCCTCCCCCGTTACCCTCGCAAACCACCTGCGCGCCAGCAGCTCCTCCCCTCCCCGCGCACTCGCCATCGCCCCCGCGCCTCCTTCTCGCCGCCCTCTCGCCCACAGACCCCACCAGCCCTCGCCGCCTTCCTTCTCCCCTCGCGACGTCGCCCCACTGCGCCGCCACGCCACTGCAGCGTCCCCCGCGCCACCTTCGGCCGTTAGCAACCCCCGCGACTCCCGTGCCCCCCTGCGGCAGCCGCCCCCAGCAGTCCCGCCGCCGCCTCTTGTTGGGGAAGACAGGAACCCTAGCACGGGCACTCCAGACGCAAGAAATCAAACCCCCGAGATTTGGGGTTGAAAATTTGAGTGGGGAAAATTGCACAGAACCCCCCCCCCTCGGAACAAGTTTTTATTCAAAGGGAAGGTTCAAAGGCTCCTCTCACAATATAAGTTGTAATGAAGGGGTACGAAAATTGCAGAGATGCCCTCCAATTGGAAAGAACTACAAACGTAACGTTGAAAAGGATCGAATTGGAGGAAATTGAAGCCACAATTCAAGGATGAATTCTCCAACGACGCACCTACATCAAGCAATTCATCGGGAGACGAATTTTTAAAGCGAAGGAGAGTTGATGCAGCGTGACTCGACAATATAGTGCCGAATTTTTAGTTAAATTTAATTGTCAATTTTATTTATGTTTATTTAAATTATCGTATCTCTAATTAAATAATTGAGATCGCATGTGATCTCCAACATTTATTCGTAGATTTGATTTTAAATTTGGTCAGTTAATTAATTAGAGTCCAATTAGGATAAATTAGTGGTCAATTTGAAATTGGATTCTATTTTTGTAATCCCATCCCTTCTATATAAAGGGATGGTGGTCCATTATTTTTAATCAGTCAAGTAATAATGAAAAGTTGAGATTTTATCTCCCTCTCTATTTTCTCTCCTCTCTCAACGTGGTCTTCACGGTTCTCCTCCTTCAACCTCTCGTATTCCCGACGAGTTCTTCTTCTCAACCCCTCTATTTTCTTCTACCAAAATCCACCATAAAAAAATTATTATTTCACGCGCGACGCCGAATTCCTGTTTGCATCAGACTCATGCTGCTTCGACTCTCGCAAACCCAACGATCTGGAAACCCAAATGAGGTTGTTGGGCGGCACACCTCACAAAACCCTTCGCTTCCCCCATCTCCAGCTCTTTACCGGCAACGTCCGCCGTTCGTGTCGGATCGCCGCCCTCCTCCAGCTTAGTCACCCATAACGAGAAGGGCTTCAATCCGATCGGAAGAAAAACACGTAGAGGAGCCCGGGGTCATTCGCCTCTCATGGAAAGAACCATCTCCGAACCTTCCACAGGTCGCAAGACAAAGCTAAGAATCTCCAGGACCTCGCCAATGTGTCCGAGTACCCCCACGTAGCACCTCTAAGCTTCGACATCTCAATGGAACACCAACCACGGCGACCTTCCAGGTTGATGCCCGAAGCTCAACCCCACCATACATGAGGCACAGTTGCTTCTAGGCGATGCACCCTCTTGACTCCGGCGGTAGGTCACACTCCACGGCCCCTGCAAGAACCTCCTTCGCCCCCACCATGAAAAACCTCTGATACAGAGCGAACCCCTGCAACCACATCACATCCACGGTCGTGTCTCCGCCCCTTTCCTCTTAGACCCTCTCCCCCAACCTTCGTAGGAGACCAGCATCCCCTTCCCCAATCACAAGGCCCTCCAGAGGTGTTCCCTCCATCGCCTTTGCCGACAATCGCCTCAGCAGAAAGGACCAGCCAGTGGAGCCCAACCTTTCTGACGGTAACGCTCCCTCCTCCGGGATCTTCTCCGTGGAACCCAGAGCCTCTCCAGCGCTCCGCTTCTTCAACCAGATGCCTCTGACACTGCACTACCTCCTCTTGTGACATGGCTGCCCGCATCGGAAGCATAACACCACCTCCGAGATGCACGCATAAGCCAGGTGGTCCGTCACTCCGCATCTGAAGCACCAGGGCTTCTCGCCCCCTTTCGACACCACACCCCCCCCCACACACACACACCAACTTTTGCCTTCCCATTCCTTCTTATCCTCGTTGGCGAGCTCCGGGGACCATCCCGGCGAGGTGCTCTATCTCAACATCGCTCGTCGCCCCGTCCCACCCTCCCGCCCTCACCCTCCACGGTAGTGGCACTCCCACCATCCTTTCTGTCGCCTGTAGCCCCACTCTCGTCGATCCCACTCCCACCACTCCCGTTCCCACTCTCACGATCCATCGTATGTAGCAATACATGATGAGTAAAATCAGGCTCATATGGAGAAAATGGTGTTTATATTGTAGGCAGACACCATAAATTAATGGATTTTTTTCGAGTCATCTATGAATTTTTGAAAAGTTTTTTCTTATTTTTTACGTAAGGAAAATAACTACGTAAATTTTGTATTGGCTATATTTGAAGTGGATATACTCTAACTCACAAGTGCTCTACCTATGTTTACACAATTTTCTTATGGATTATCTCCTTTGATGAAATAAGCACCCTTCATTACGAGATCATACACTTTTATACTCGATTTACGCTATACACGTTCTCCTTTAGAGATTGATTCAACACTACGATGCCAATTCATTCTACCTGTGGCACAGGTATGCACTAGTTGCATATAAGGCCCGAATGATAAAAAGATGTATCTTCTGTCATTCATATTGAACCATTGATTTTTGGCTACATCATTAAATTTTCAAGGTAAAACTAGTAGAATATTATGCATAAAATTTAAACACATGCATTCACAAATTTTCTTAGAAAATGAAGTAGAAAAACAAAAAAGGCCTATATTATAATTGATAATATGACATGAACAAAATGTTTACACTTACATGCAATAAGACTAGCAATGTAATATGATCAACGTCTTCACCACCACTATTTGGCTATGCCATGGTTAATTATATATTCTAGCTTACAATAGCTCTATTGTTAATGATGCAGCATGAAATAAATAAATAAATAGGGTTTAACTTTCATATGTTTAGAGTCAAATTAATTTTACGCTTTATTGAGTCTGTTTAAAAAAAGAAGGGCGAGCGTTGGTTGGGTCGGAAGTGCTGCTTGTCTGGGCAGTCCCAGGCCTTGGTTGGGTCGAAAGGGCGAGCGTTGAAGAATTTTGCGGGGGTATGCTCGCGGCCAGAAACCGGTCGAAGCTAGAGTTGTTGCAGCCGCTGGCGATGGACTGGTCTATTTGGTTGGCCAGAAATGAACTGTTGTTTTCTGGCGTAGGTTTTACAAGGAGAGCGTATGTATTCGTGCTTCCGGGTTATTGCACGCATGGCTTGTCTAGAGCGCCTTCTTTTGTACTTTTCTTTCTTCGCTTTTAATTATTATAAATACGATGGGGTGAACCCCTAAGAGTGTCTCCCCCTTTTCTGGCTTCAAAAAAAAGAAATCACATGTGATCTTAAATCGAATTAGTTAGTAGGTTATATTTAGCAGTTAGTCGGTTAGAGATATTTAGAGTCCAAATTATGATTTTATTTTATTTTATCTTTTTTCCATCTTTATAACCCCACCCCTCCTATATAAAGGAGATAGTAGTCCAATGTTTTATTCATTCAAGTCAAGAGTCAATTAAATTTGAGATTTATCTCATATCTCTCCTTCTCTCTTCTCCATCCACGAGATCTCTGCTCTTCTTTCTCCAAATCCCTCGCATCCGGTGAGCCTTCTCTTTTCCTCCCTCCAAAACTCTTCCACCAAATATTTTTCCTCCAAAAAAATACTTTTTCACTGTGGATATTTTCCCATTTGCATCATTTGGTATCAAAGCATGGCCTCTGTATCACCCTCACGATCTGACGATCCGTCCAGACGTTCACGCAAACACACCACGAAAGAATCTCGTTCGACGGAACGTAAACGACGAGCTGAAGATGCCTACAACAAAAAGTTTATGTCCATATTGCTCTAATTTCAGTCGAGTCTACGAGAGTTAGCTATAGATTTTCAGACCTTCAGCGTTGCCGGATTGATACCTCTCGTCCTTGAAGTTGTCATCCAGATTTCCGAGGAAGAAAAACAGGAAAAAAAAACAGCACCGATGTTCTTCTTGCTGCCCGGCAAAATTTCGACCAACCTACGCCTGTTGAACTGACACCACAGACGATTGCAACCCTCTTGTGGGTCCCCTACGCCAACCATGCACCTCTCCCCCCACCCCCTCTCAACCCAACCGCAGCCCCCTTCTGCCCCTAAAATTGTCCCCACAACTGTTGTCCAGGCAGTTTTGGAAGCTCCAACTGCACTGAATCCCGCCCGCACGATAGTGATCGCTCAATCTACGACCCCGCCATCACCACATGCTCCCCCTCCGGCCAGCTCAACACCCACACCTCCTCTGCCTCTACAGCTAGCCCCCTACGCTCCCGAAGCACCCCCGCCAACTCCTCCAACCCTTCCCGCCACCACTACACCTCCAACAACCACTCCAACCACAGCAGCAACCCATGCAGCCCCCCCTACCCCCAGCCTCGCCACCTCCCTCATCCACGCAGCAGCCCCCATTGTCACTACCTTCAACATCAAAACCCATCACTCCCGCCCAAGCACCGTTGCCAGCCACTCTACAACCCTTACTCATCCCACCTTCGATCGAACCGTCATTCCGACCAATAGTGACACTGTTATTGATCTAAACCATCGCCGCCAACAGCATCACGCAATGGAAACCACGCCCCCATTGTTGGGTTCGGATACCCCAAACCCCAACGAAAGATGAAAAGGCCTCTTTCGATTGCTTGATTCCCAAGAGAACAGATGCCAATATCTCTTGAAAAGTTTACAAAGGTGCCTCTCACCAAAAACCCCTTTATAAAAAGGTTAGATTTGGTGGAAAAGTAAGAGAGAAAGTTATTTTACTTGAAGGGTAGAAAATTACAAGTGTGCCCTCCAATCGAAAAGAACTACAAACATAATTCTGAATTGAGCAAGAAAGATACGAAATTGGATCAAATTATTCTATGATTTCAAGAAGGATTCTCAAGCATCACACCTGAAGATTAGGCAATTCATCAAGTGGCGGATTTTCAAAGCAGAGAGCTTATGCGACGTGAAAAAATAAATAGGATTAAATTTTTTTGTACGTTAATTAGAGTCAAGTTACTTTTACGTTTTATTAAGTCTGTTGCAACTTTATTTTAAATAAAGAGATCGCACGTGATCTCAAATCAAAATAGTTGGTCGATTATATTTAGCAGTTAATTAATTAGAGATAGTTAGAGTCCAAATTAGTATTTTATCTTATTTTTTCTATTTTTGTAACCCCATTCCTCCTATATAAAGGGGATGGTAGTCTAATATTTTATTCATTCAAATCAAGAGTCAATTAAATTTGAGATTTAACTCATATCTCCTTCGCTCTTCTCCCTCCACGCGATCTCCGCTCTTCTTCCTCCAAATCCCTTGTATATGGCGAGCCTTCTCTTCTACTCCCTCCAAAATTCTTCCACCAAATATTTTTCCTCCAAAAAATATTTTTCTCACCGTTGGAATTTTCCCATTTGCATCAGTTGTGTTGCCAAACAACGCATATGATCAGTCAGCCTTTCACTTTTCTCTTGCAGATACGAGGGTAAAATTACATAATCCAAGCATATTCGATTTTATCTTCCATAATAGATTGAATGGTCATGGAAGAATTTGGTTTGAGAAACTTCTATGCATCGACCAACAAACAAATTGAAACATAGTCAACATCTCTTAACAAAGAAATGCAATTCTTCCCGATATGGTCAATTAAGGATGATTTTGGTGAATCCCCTATTAACAGAGACGAATCCATACAAGTTTGAATGTGGAAAGCTATCGGAAAAGCTGTACACTGCTATGTCAGTAAACCGAGCTAACCTGGATGATCCCAACCTTGTTGCTGATGCCACGATGAAGGCCCCCATACCTGCATTGCAAATTTCCAAGTAAGAGCACAGTATGGGCACTGGGCCTGGTTCCATAAATTACACTACCCCCTCACAAGAAAGACGAGCAGCAAATCTCAATGTATTCATTTATAGATAGGATTACAAGTTCAGGGAATCGTTCTCCGAATTCAAGAAACCGATATTGGCATGAAATGCCATCGATCACGACGACATGTAACCATTACAGTTCAACTAACGCCAAAACTTTCCAGGCAAGCAAATCTCGAAGCCGCGTTCTATCGAAGTAATAAAACAGATATCCGACAATAAAAATACGAAAATCATTCGACAGCTGGTTGATCAGAGGGGGCAAACGAGGAATCAGAGAATTTCACCTGGGAAGGAGGGGGCACGGGGTGGGGGGGCGGGGGGATGGCGTAGGGAGGGGGCGGGGCGCCGGGATAAGGGGGAGGGGGATGATAGAAAGAGCCGGGGGGAGGGGGAGGGCCCGCGGGGGTGAAGTCGGGGGCGGCGGGGGGCCACGGCGGGATGGGGTGCGGGTGGGGATGTGGGGGATGGGCGAAGTGGGAGAAGGGGAGGGGTCGCTGCTGCTGCTGTTGGTGGTGGGATGGGTAGGGGTTGGAGGAAGAGCCGTACCAAGGAGGAGGCGGGGCGGGAGGGGCTTGCTGCTGGTGGTGGAGGTGGTGGTGGGGTTCCATGTGCCGTTCTCTTTCTCCCTCCCTCTCTCTGCAGGAGTGTATAGGTGTGGGCTTTGGGCGGAATAGGAGTTGGGACGAGAGGAGGGGTGTCGGGAAGTGGCGGAGGGATTTATGTGGAGCGGGCCTGCGGGTACTCGGGTCCGGGTGAGGTTGGAAAAGGGGTGTGGACTCCCTTGGGTAACATTAATCATCTTGCGGTAAGGATGAAATAAATATTAATTATTATCTTTATTCTTTTGTGGACTGAACTTGTTTGGTTGCGCGAAAGTGGTGAGATAAGGAGTCGTATTGTCTCTTTTGTTGCAAACTTGAGATAACATTGATGATGGTATCCAATGTGGAACTTCATTATCTCGTTTGTTAAACTTGAGATAACTTTGATGATGGTATCCAATGTGGAACTTCATTATCTCGTTTGTTAAACTTGAGATAACTTTGATGATGGTATCCAATTAGGGATAAGCATCGAGCCGGGTTAGGCCCAACCTAACTCAATCCGAGCCCGGTTCTAATTTACAGGCTTGCGGGTCGAGCCTAAGCCCGTCGAATTTCTGAAATTGCAGCCCAAGACCGAGCTCGGTCTGCAAGTACATGGGTCGGGTCGAGTCAGGTCAACCCGACATATTAAAAAAATATTTTAAACATGAATACAATACACATTTAATATGCAAATATACATATTGAATACGCATTTCTTCAAAACATGGACATAGTTGATGTCTAAACAACGTAGAATAACGTCAATTTAAAAAGGAAGATCCATTGTGATATTAGAAATAGGAATTTACATATGAAAAAATCCCAGGCATATATACGGGCCTACACTCGGGCCGGCCCATGGGCTTCGGGCTCGGGTCCAAGCTAGCCCGAATCCAGCCCGAAATCTAGATCGAGCCAAAAATTAAGCCTAAACCCGCTTGTTTATAGTTCGGGCTTGGGCCAGGCTCTGGCTTTATCGAGCCGAGCACCAGGCTGGGCAGGGCCGGCCCAAAAATATGCTCATCCCTATATCCAATTCATATACGTGTGAATTGCATCTCCTTATCAAGAATGCAGTGGTCTTTCATCTCTTCGCTCAACCATCCCACTGCGTGCATTCGTCAATGGTGTTGTCTTCTCCTGATAGTCTTTGTCGAGAATCTTATGAATCATGTTGACCTCGATTTGCTTATAGATACGTCTATCTTTAGCACTACATAAAGTGTTTGAAAGCGGAGACCTGCCCTCAAGGTCCTCTTCTTTTGCTTGACAACTATATTAAATGTTTATTGATGATAAAATAGAAGCTCGAATTGACTTATCTAACAGTGATGCATCAGCCACAAAGACTCCACTTGCCTTCATGCCTACTCCCCCTAGTGTCTCCTTTCAGCATTTAATCGTGATAAAGGATATCCTTTCTGAATTGACTTTCATCCCCTCTCGTCCCTACATAAGGACTTCTTTTGAGCATCTAGCACTCGTGTACGATTAGTGATATCTTATTGATATACTGTTAATTTCTTTTGCTCGGGGAGATGTCTCTTGAGGGCATATGTTCTTCCATTTTGATTGTAACTTGGTGCTTGAACATAGTGCATGTTTTTCCATATATCGCTTCTCGACTAAGAATATGTTTATTCTTTGAAATCGCATTATGCCATATATCGTGGTTTCCTTCTATTGATATGCTTATGTTTGGTGACAGGATGTGATTTAGTGTTGGTTAACAATGCTCGAATAATAAGAATATAAGCGCAAAACAAAGGTATCCTAGTGTTTGCACCTCCGATTAAGCTTGATCTTGAATATGATTAAGCATGATCATATTTCAAAGTATGTATATGATTTTATCTCATGTATGGAAACCTGAAAACTCTAAAAAAACTACCAAAATCGTAAAGGTTCAATTTAATCTGAAATTATAAAAAGAGCATTCTAAGGGCTAGATTTTTTATAGAGTAAGGAAAATTATTTTCATAACTTTATAAACTAATAGGTACATTAAACCAGATTTTCAACTTGGCATTCTTTCATTTAAAAAAATAAAAATTTTATTTCGTTTTAAAAGTACTAAAAAATAAATAAAAGTACTAAAAACACTTAAAAGTATAGAAACCTAAAAACTTTATTTGTTTTTTATTATTTTTTATCATGTTTTATATATTGAAATAAATATCTATAATAAATTAAAATAGATTAAAATTTTGAAAATAAAAAAGAAATGTAAAAAAATAAAAATAAATAAAATATTGTACTTTTTTTTATCTAGTTGATACATGTATAAAGCAAACCCTCCCAAATAATAAAAAATCAAACTTCAAACCCAAAATAAAAATAAACACAAAAACATGGTAAATACACACAAGCAACATACACTTAGGATTTAATTTAACCCTAGTTGAGTTGTGCTAGGTATTTGTTCATCTCTGGGTTTATTTTCAAGATGACAAACACATATAGGAGTTTATCGCGTATATACTCGTTTACATGACTACACGATATTTCAACAAAGATAATACTTACGAATTGAACTACATACTGTATTTTAGCAAATAGAAAATGATCAAAGTTCATTTATTGAATCAAAGTTATAATGTTGCATTTTATACTGTATTTTGACGATGTTGTAACCTCAGGCTATGCTTTCAAAACTTTCCAAAATAGACTAGGTCAACGAACTCAGAACCGGTCGACCATCTATCTTGTCTGAACAATAAACCATGATCAACTAACATTATTTCCATGATCGACCACCATTGATGAAACATCTAGTTTGCTTTATCGGTCATATTTTAAATCTAGTACCAAATGATCATCAAATGATAAATCACTCCATCAATCAACTCGAAATGATCAATCATCCCAAGTTTACATGATCGATCACAATTGAGGAATCGTGTTGATTGCTTACTTATTCTGTTTCCAACAATCATTTTTTTTGGGCCTCTATATAAGGGTCCTCGTGTCCGACATTGGAAGGTATACAATTCACTCTCACTCTCTACAAAGTGAAGAAAAAATTTCTCTGAGTGATATTCTACTATTCTTTATTGTTCTTCAAGTTCTTCAACATTTCTGATAGGAATAGTTTTAACATTAACAATGTCAACAAAAGATATCAGAAAGCAGCGCTTTCATACCTCTTGAATTCTTATAATGTAAGTTGGAATATTTTTGGCATGCTTCTTACTCTTGTGATATTATTCTTTGATATAGTATTATCCTCGTGTATTATTTGAGACGTAAATGATTTTGCTAATATTATGATAATGTTTGCGAATGTATTTGTCGCTAGTTATTAAGATATCATTACACTTACATTCAGAAGTTTATATGATATTGGTGAGGAAAATATTTTGAAATATTATTTTGATGTTTTTTCCCATAACGCTTCTCTAAGGATCTTTTGGCGTTAGATCCTAAAGTTTGCATGTAGTTCATTGATCAACAGAGTACACTCTATTTAAGAAAGTGATAGGACATTTGGAGCTTATCCTCCCTCGACATTGTTGTATTGTTTAATTGGCAGCGTTGACTTTGTTTTGTTATCTAAAGTTATAAAAGTAGGAAGTTTTGTAACTGGTTGAGATATCCATGTAAATATCTAATGCATTAATGAAGTAGTTGGTAGGTTCGGCTAATTAGAAATCCAAAAGTCAAGTGATTCATGTTGCGTTTTTCACATGGTTGGATTTCCATGTGAACATCACGTTTAATGTACTCACTTGATTGTAATATACTCGAGTATATTCTGTAAAAGATTTATCTTATTATCGGTACACTATCAACCTCCCTCTCATAATATATTGATCCCTAGGAACTCACAAGTTGGTATGTTTCACCTCCCTAAATTTGACTTGGGATTTATAATTAGTTAATGAAGATAACATAATTGTTGAAGAATTTAACTTTGTAGTATTGCACATGACACTTCATATAAACAATCTGAAATTTGAATCATTGTATGATGCCATTATCGGGAAGTTGTCATGGCTTTCTCATGTTTTAGTCAAGCGTGTCATTGATGAATATGCGATTCACCACTCTAAATAGCTTAAAATAGAGCTTCATTCTCACTAATTAGATTCATGTAGATATTTATAATTCACAATTAGAATTCATGCACTTGTAAATAAATTGCATAAATTAACATTTCATTCTGCATTCATAATTATTTGTAAATTTTTAATTAACTTCACACGTGTTTAATTAATTCACACTAACATCAATTGAAATGAAATCAATTTTATCGTGTACATATAACTAATATTAATCAATGAAAAATCTTAAAAAATACTAACTTGCATGTATATGTGGAATAAACCCGAACCCTGATTCCAAGATAGAAAGACATAGATGTTGATATCTCTCACATACAATGTTCAATTTCACTATTCACACTTTTTTAATTAATGTACACTCAATTATCTACAAATCAAGATAAAGTTCAAAAGAATTGGAATCCATATGTGAAACTTAGATTATGTGGCCAAATTGTAAATTGTAATTATTTATCGATTTTAACAATATTTCATGTACACATTTAACTATCTTTTTATTTATTTATTATTTCTTCACCTCCTATAATTTTCTAACTAGTTGCACTAAGATAAAAATCTAAAATTGCAAGAAAATATGTAAAAAGAGAGATCATGGCTTGAGCACGTTGTCTTATTCATATGTAAATATTCCTAGATAAAAAAATACAAAATTAAAAAAATCGTATTTTATATACATAAAATATTAAAAAATATCTTTTCACACTTGATTTCATTTGCATTTGAGTCCTTCATGAACATTATAGGTTTTATTTATATCTACATCTTCCATAGGGATCATTTTTGTATTTAACATCGTTTCCAATTTATTTTTTATTTTTTATTTGCATTTTCAACATGAGTTAATGGTCAATGCACAAGTGTCCTCACACCATTGGTCCACCTAACTCCACCTTAGCCACGGTCAAACCCGCCTCAGTCCCATGTCAAAGACCCTTTTCCTTTAGTAGCCCTTAGCTGTAACCGTTGGATCTAATCCATATCCAACAGCCGAGAGATCCCCTCTCTAGTTTCTTCTCTCCCTTACGTGCAACCCACACGACCAACTCCCTATCATTGGATCCAAAAAATCCAGCAATCCCCTATTCGTCTTCCACCTCAAGCAGTCCTTAATCGATAGAATCCTACCACCCACCATCTCCTGAACCCAACTAGCGAACTACTGCCAACCTCACCTTCCACCTCCGATCTCCAACGACCAACTCCAACCTTACAAGAACCTACGCCTCTATCCTTTCACTCTCAACTCCTTCTTCGACACATCTTCTTGAGAACAAACCCACTCTGATTCACTTCTACCGAACTTCCCTTCTTCTCAACCTCCCTCTATCCTCTGCAACCGCATGGACTGACAGCCAGGAAGTCCGTAACCTTCTCCTTAATGTCTCCAAAGATAAAGCCTTTTGATCCTAGTCTCTCTCTCAACCCTATCTCCTAGTTCTACCCCAGAATCCAACTAATCCTATCGCCATTCTTCCAATTCCAACGGCCGATCAACTGACTTCCTTATCCATATATCTTCGACAGCCAACTAACAAAACTAACTCCAGCCTTCAGATACCCCTTAAACAACCGTCTCTTTATACTCTCCCAGACGACCTAGAGACCCAACCCCCAACACCTATAAGAACCCACGGCCTTGGCCATTTTTTTATATGGCATCTGTCATCGATCTCGATACGAGAGAGAGCGAGAGAGCGAGTCGGACTTAGAATTATGGTGACAACACAATCAAACGCTCATTGAAGACCTTGGACTTGTCGAGATCCAAAAGGACCACTCACCGTATGTTGTTGATCTGTCCACGTGCAGCCGAGCTTTGGAGCTCCTCTGTCGTCTCCTTGAAGCGAAGACTGGATCCATCCCATGCAATGTTTCCTGGTAACATTCTATGATTCTTCCTTTTTCATCTTCATTTCCCTTTCTTCACAGCTCTTTCCGCCAAATCACTCTATATCTCCATCATCATCTCTGTCACCCCAAACAACATTCGACCACCACCACATCTTCCTCCCACTCGCTTCCATTCTACCTAATCACATCTTCCATCTCCGAACAACATCATGGCCCAAGCTTTGTTCTATCCCTCGCCATCAACAAAGCATCGCCTTGCCCATCTTCCCCTTGTGCATCACGATCGACCGAGGAGTGAAGTATTTCCAGGCTCTCAATCTATCAGAGATGAAGAAGATCTCCCACACGCTATAGGCACCCTTCGATCAAAGTTTCTCTTCGATCTGAGACACCCATGTGAAGTAAGGCCTTAACCGTTGATCGCCCTAGTTGTTGGCATCATCAAAGCCATCCATGAGGTTGGACTATAGTCACTAGATCAAAGTGCTTAGTCATGTGCTTGATTGCACATGATTGGGAAAATTTATAAAACAAGCCCACTCACTTCCAACAAATTTCATTGAAGTCCTCCCCTTACGTTATCCATCTCATGTGTTTGGGAGAATTGCATACTTGCACCCTGAAATTTCCTGGAATCACGCAAACACCCCACACTTGGGGTACCTTTCACATATATCCTTCTAGTTACCCAAATTTGCAAACACGCCCCCTTGGAAGGTCTATTTTGAGAAATAATTAGTTACTTTCATTGCATATATGCCCCTTGACTTATTTAATTATATCTTCTAAATCACACATCATATTTTGACAAGCTTGGCATCATTTTTTAAAGATCTTTTAATTCTCTGCCATTTGAGACAATGAATCGTTCATTTTGAAATATTATTGAACGTCCATAAATTTGAGGAAGTATTTTGTGAATTCTGAGCCATTACTTATTGGAAATCCATTTTTATTGTCCAAAAATTATGGAAATATGGGCATGTCTGAGGAATTGATTTGAGAATTATTGATCCATTATTTTATGATTTTAATCACTCATGGTCTTGGGATTTAAAATGAGAAGAGATTGAGTGGTCTATTTGTTTGCTTGCGTTCTTTCTTGCATTCACACTACAACATATATGACTTGTGGCGACAGATTTTAGGCGACGGAATAACAATTTTTGGTGACAGAAAACGATTTTGTGACAGATATTCTGCCACCGTAAAGCTGCCACCAAAAACCTCGTCACTAAAGACTTCGATGACAGAAAATCTGCCACCGTAGATTGTTGTGACAGAAATCTGTCACTATAGTTATTGGTTATAATATTCAAATTAACATCCAGGATTAAGTCATTAGGAAGCTGTTAATACCATTTAATCACAATTAGAAATAAATCTCTTGCATTACAACTAAAAATAATCACAAGTAGACAAATCTCATACATTACAACTAAAAACTGATTTCTAACTAAGCTTCCCAAAGAAAGCATTTAATGAAGCATCTTAAAGAAAACCTCTCAAAAAAACACACGACATCACATGTACATCTCACTCTTCACCAATATACAACAATTACATGATACTCATGAAAGTTTATGCTAGACGATCATTTTGATTCCAACCAGGAGCTCTTTCCTTAGTGCATTAAACGATCACTGGTGGATTATATGTAGATAATAAGACCGGAGCTCTTTCCTTGGTGCACATAACTGAATGAAGGTAAGCAGACTGGAGCATACCCCTCCCTGCAGAAACATGAGTTTTAGATCTCTTGAATCAAATTGTCAATGTACTTTAGATAATCCTTACTAAAGGAATAGTGCTCCATAGTTCAATTTTCAAGTCTAAGTATTAAAAAATCACATGAAATGCTTACACTGGTTGATTCTACAACAGGAGTGTCGTACAATTCTAAGCTACATATTGAGCATTATAATGATTGATTTTATTTCTAATAGCTACAACGAAAGAAAATAACGTTCGACATGATCAGGTCACAATTGGATAATGAGACAAAAAATCCACCAAAAATCATTTTAAATGAAGCATTTCTACCAACAAAACAAAATTACATGTTCTAATTCATGAGAGATTTAACAAGGTTATTCCACAACACCTCTTAAGAACAATAAAAAAACAACCGTCAATAAAATCAAACTTTTTTAGCAACTATCAAAGTAGAAAGAGTTGTCTTCTCCAAGCTACACAATCATTTAAAAACAATAAAAAGGGAGACAAGCCTTGTATATAGCTATGCATACTAACAATATTAGGAATGCAATAATATAAAGAATAGTATGAAAGCAATATCAGTTTGCATATCTCTATGGACCACTTCTATATGTGAAGTGCTATTAATAACAGGTTGGAATCACTTTGATGTCACGTAAAATAAGGAAATTGATGTATACGACTGGTGAATCAATCAGTTTTACATTAACTTTAAAAAACAAAACATGTTTAATTAAGCAATTTTACATTGATATTTATATAGAAGAGATAATTAAGCTACAAGGCATTGAGCTATGAAATTTTGAAAATGATGAGAACTTTCAGTTAAGAAAAATGACGAGAGTAAGTAAATTACATGTGGATGGTTAGGAGGTGTGTTGATCCGACTCCCATGATGTTGATTTGGGAATCCCTGCTATATTTTTTATGTTGAATAGATAAACCTACAAAAACTAGTTGTGATAAAAAGTTTACATATATACAAAAAAATACATATGATAAAAAATTCTTTTGGTGGAAAGGAAAATGGAGGAAATGGATGTTTTGTGGATATTGGAAGAAAGCTGATTTTCCCCTATAGCTTACTAAGTCTTTCAACCAAGTAGTTGGAACAACGTAGCTTATTGATATATTACGAGGTCTCGTTGTTCGATTCGTTTACCAAGTCTTTCAACCAACACTGTTCACTATAATATCTGTTGAGAATAGAGTACAACCAACTCCTATCAATTATGTACATCACCCTACATTTAAGTTCAAAAAGCTTTTTCAATATAAATACATTAAATATTTCACTCGATGGCAAATTAAGATCATTATACATATGTAACAAGAATAACGAGAGTTAAAGTACACAATTATCATTATGTAATTTCATTATGATTAGTATTATTGACATAGCACACACCGCCCATTGTGCATGGCCACACGTCACTCGGTGTGGAGGGATGCAAAGCATATGAACATTCCCATGAAATTTCATAATAACTACTATTATTTAGATAGCACACACCACTCGATGTGCAGGACCACACACCATCCGATGTGGAGGGATGCAGAGCATATGACTATTCCTATGCAATTTCATCATGATTACTATTATTTACATAGCACACGCCAACTGTTGTGCAGGGCCACATGCCACCCGGTGTGGAGGTATGCGAAGCATGACTATTCCTATGTATTTTCATGATGATTAATATTATTTAATATTACCAAATCCTTCAGTTGAGTGATGCAAACATCAAAACCAACTCAAAATGCACAAACAGATTAAAGCATAGAAAATTTTACCAAGTAAGTGTGATAAAAAGGCCATGGAAACAACAAATGTCAATTTCTCGTTTAACCTCTGCTATCAGCCAAATTTTTCTTGATATTTGTTCAAAGCATCCTCGTATTTGTCATTCTACGTGTTTGTAGTGGTTTTATAAGAAGTTAAAGGATTTTTGTCCGATGTTCTGCGTATCATCTTTGAATTGGAAGTTGAGGTATGTGATAATCATTACAAAACCATTTCTGTCAGGGATGATCTTCAAAGTTGTCATTATACCACAAATAACACAAGTTGGAAGAAATTTAATCTTTGAGAGCATGGATACAATTGCACAACCTGAATTTAACTCTATCCTAAAATTGACATGAATAAGAATAGCTCAAAATCATGTAGAGATGGAAAAGAAAGTAACCGAAGTATATCCACCCATTAAAGTCTTGTTATATAACAGAAAAAATTGGTTCTCTATATAACATGAAGGCCGCAAAAACAAATCATCAGAGGTATTTCGATGACAATTTGTACTAGACAAAGCATTTTTGCAATCTCTATTCAATATTAATCTGATGACAATTTTACACAAGACTAAGAATTTCTGTGATCTATCTACAACATTATATATCAAGGACACCTAAATTTATGTCAATCAAAGAAGAATGGAAAAATTATACTGCCTTAAATTTCCCAACTAAAACAAACCTTGCTTTACCTATCTTAAGCAAAGATTTATGTACGAGAGAGAGCTCATTTGCGTACCTAGGTTCCTTCAAACTGAGAAGGCAGATAAAAGATGATCACGAGCAAAATAAGATGCATCTTCTCTTCTCTTGTAAAGTAAGAATCTCAATGCACCTTCCAAATACAAAAGGTGGCAAAATAAAAAATAGTCACTGGTATGCCAGATATATACGGTAGCTTGATTATGATGAAAATGTAGTGCATAACAATTACTTGATAAAAAATACTTTTAGTTACAATATTTGTTTGCATCTATATGAGTATTTAAGAAACAAGATGATAAGAACAAATTATCTGTAAAACTCATGCCTGAGAATAAAATTACCAAAAGAAATATAAGTTGATTCTTCAAAACTAGAGTGTCATCTACTTTAATGCCTTCCTCGATCATTTTCTCCGTTAACCTCTCAAACTACTCCATCAAAGATCTGCATAATGTAAAGAAACTAGATAAATATATAGAAATAGAAATAATGAGATGCACGGAATCAAAATCTACAAAACTAAGAATAAAGGGAGTAAACAACAAAAAAAATGCTAAGCAACCATAGCAACCAAATTATTAGAGTCCATCCAAATAAAAAAGTGATCTCGCAATTTTGAATACTATATTATCAATGCACCATTTATAGAGTAAATTGGGAAACGTATGTTGACGACCTTTGGTGAAGTTGGAGAGGTTGTTGACGACTTCATTCGATGGTTTAGAAGGTGTAAGACTCAAATGCAATTGATAAGTGTAACATGTATATGTAGAGTACTACTGGATAAGTGTAACCTGTGTATGTAGAGTACCCCTTCTGGAATGTGTATATTCACGGGAGGTTTGGATGATGGTTATTGTAATTTTGATCACCATCTCCAAAAGACAATAAGTTCACCGCATCAAAATTTTGGTTAATCATTTAGGGATGCTACCTTCTAGTCTGTCTCAAATAGACCCATTCGACAACCACAATTAGATTGGAGTTTAAGTTTACATTGCTGTAAATTGTATATGAACCCAAGCATCAGAAACACAGGTTGCACACGGATATAACCTATGAAATATCATTTACACATGGTAGAATTCAATTGGTGCATCAAATAACTTAAATGAGACAACAAACACCAACCAATTTAAACAACTAGAGGCGTGTTACATGACTGAGGGTAATCTGTAGATCACACCATTCCGAAGTGATAAAGATGGGTAAACATGACCAAAACACGGCTCAATACACTACAATATGTGAATCTATACATAATATGTAACTCCGTAAATCATCATTCTATCTTCTAATATTAAATGTATAAGAACAAATAATATACTCTTTGATATACCCATATGAATAAATCATATATAGTGATTATTTGTCATCTTTCTAGTTTTTCTTCAATAAAGCTAGCTGATTAGCACATGTTTTAAATTTAATAAACAATGGATGATCAATGATACATGAACAATTGCTATACCTTGTCACAAGTATGATTTGCTGTGAATTTCATGAACTAAATATAAGACTATTTCCATTTTAAATTACCTACATAACATACCGGTCGTTGTAATTAGTCACACATAAAAAAGTTTTAGATACCTCGGAAGAAAATAGGCTCAGAAAGTTTGGTTAAGCACAAGACGGGCGAACCTCAAAGGAGTACACGAAATCCTCGATTCAGATTACATGATTCAAGGCAGGATTTCAGTTTCGAAACAATGTCATCCTTTATATGGATAAAGAGATAAGGATTGAAGACCCAATAGGTGTAATATTGAAGCAGTAAGACAATACCATAATGAAGAAGGTGCAAGAAACAATGAGGCGCATGATAGGTAATGCATGGTTCTGCATTACAAATAGTATAAATACTAATTCACAGAATCTTATAAACTCTATGTGCAAAAGAAAATAAACGAGTTAAGCTGCAAATCCCGAACCTCTGAACATAGCATGTGAAGACAAATGAAATGGACAGAATATGATTGGAAGAATCTCTACAATGAGGAGCCCTGATGGAGGCTTTCCACCCCCTTGTGACTGCACCTGGAATCAAGACTTTAGATCAGAATTGGCATGTCAACTAAACTTTGGAGCCACTTAAATCAGAAAAAAAGGGGTTCGGGGAGGTTAGTACTGACAGAATAGGTTGATATTTGGTTATCAAGCTACGAACATGAACCGCGGCTTGAACTTATCAGATATGGATGACAACAAAAAAATTGACTTGACATTTCTACATCTCATATGATTGAGAGATCTAATCGATATCCGCACTTGGTTTGAGAGTCCAATAGGATGAATCAAATGCAACATAACATCCAAGAATCTGAAGTTTTAAAGGGTAAAAAAAGGATAAATCTAAAATTCAAAGGTTCCGTAATGTACAGTTAAAAATAAGGTTAGGATTCAAGGTAGCTCAACAATTCAGATGGGAATCCACATGTTCAACCACCTTATCATTTGCCATTTAAGCGAGTCTTTCTATCTAACTTATTCATGAAGATAAAATTGCTGACATTCACAATCATATTTCCTTACCACATTTATGCACTGCAAAAATGAACCCATCACGTTTGTGATTGCATTCATTTTCTAGCACGAAAGTTGAAATAAAATTACTATACTATTGTTAATTCAAAAAAATAAAATCATCAAAGTCCCATTAATTGAGAGAAATGCCTCATTTTTACAAAAAGAAAAAGCAAGTTGTAGTTCATAGTAAAGATATACCACTTGATTCTAAATATCATAATCAACTTATAAGCACAAATCATTATACTCCAAATCTCGTGGTTTTAGTTCAAGTACCTGGCAACTCATGATGCAATCACCTGCAATAACTTTAATAGCATCGTTCTTCTGATGCATCAGTCCCAGACGATACATCTTAGTATAAGCCTCGAAAACAATACCACATGTTAGGACCTGCATTCACCAAAAAAATACACGATTAAATCACTTCACACGAGGAAGTAATTTTTCGTCAATGGGATAATCATTAAAGTAAAACATCATCATTACCATCTCATGCGGTCATTGAAGCTCTTGAGAATAGCATGCACAGAGAGGTTTACACCTTTATAATGAGCTCCTGGTTCTGCACCACCACCTTGGTCATGGCGTTGTGCATGATATCCTGGAACTTGGGGCATGTTTTGGAGTAGAAGTTGGGAGAGAGTTGCCCGTTTGCAGCACTGCAAGCGAGAGAGAGGAAGGCGAGGGCAAGGATACGTGAGAAGGGGGCCATTCTATTCACAAAATCGATACAATGTACACAAACGACAGATCTGAAGATCTGCCGGCGAGGAAATGGAGCCAGAGTACCTGTAGATCTGGTGGCGGCGACTGGCGGCGGTTCTCCTTGATGGAGGTGACCAAATGATGGTGGAAACGCCTCAGATCACCGCTACGTCGAGCATCAGAGGATCGCCGATGTGATCGACCTCGACCTCAAGGAAGGGGGCGAGAAATGGGAGAAGAAGGCGGCGGTGGAGAGAAAAGTTTGGAAAGAAGATTAGGGTTTTGGAAAAAATGGGGAATGTGGTTTTTAAAAAGGTGCTTAAAGCCATGTCCACGTAGATTTTACACAACGGATTTATGTGACAAATTTCCGTCGCAATGGAATCCGTCACTTAAATTCCGACGTCTAAACTTCATTCTGTTGTAGTGTCATATTCATTGAAAATCCAAAAAATGAATTTTTTTATTATCTTACGCTGCATTGCATCATTTTCTTGCATAAAAAATAAAAAAAACATTCATCATATTGCTTAAAGTTAAATGTGTTATTTGTTTAAAAATACATAAGAATTTGCAAAATCCATAAAATTTCATCTATTGAAAACTTAACGTAAGTTGTTAGAAATTAATTCTAGACTCTCATATTAACTCCTTGAATTCAACCTTGGGAGTTGCCCAAGTAAAATAAACAATTGAATGCATTGATCATGAATCTCATACCATTTCTCATGTGGTTATTTTTTATTGACTCGCTCTTTATCACCTGTTATAAACGACCTTAATTCTCCTTAATTAAGAGCGGTGAAGAGTGAGTTCTCAAAAGACGACATTGCCAGGGAGGTACATTGTTTAGGATTGATTTTTAGATAACGTAGAGCGTAAGGTTTTCCATCCTCGAGTAGTCTGACTCTCGATTTCCTTGTAGACATTTTCTTTATTTATTTCTCATCATTTTATTTATTATCTATTTTCTGTATATATATTATTGTATCTCTCTCTAATATAAATCTTTTTTTTCATACGAGGGACATGGTGGACCGAGAGTGGCTTTTTCGGGAGTCGACGTAACTCGAGGAGATCAGAGGAAGACGATTATGTTGACCATATATGCTGAGTAAGCACTAAGAGAATAATTATATTTTTTGAAGAGAGTATTTTTATACAATTTATTGTAAATAATTTGTAGAACTATCTAATTTCCATCGATTTCATTTGGATTCTTGCGCTTGTAACCGAACACTAGACACTTGGCCTATGGAGTCCAATATTTTTTATGGTGCTTGACGCAGACTTAGGATTGCACTACGACTATTGGAGCTACTATGTTTTATTTGTTGCGTTTGTAGTCCTAATATCACATTTTCAAATAATACACACACTAGATGTTCTACTTAGCCGAAATTGCATGTTCTTCACAATATAACTATCTGTTTAGGAGTGTTTTTTCGGTACATTCATATAGTGTAATTCCAATTTTGTTTAGCTTGCTGCATGGAGAATATGAGGATCATTGTAAGTATTTCTATCTGAGCACGTGTCATCATTTTTCTGATTTGCATTAGCTTTTGCGTCTCCTCCCTTTTTGTTTTCTCACTTAGGATTAAAGGAAATTAGGATTGTCTGGTAGTCATGCTTGATCTTGGACTTCAACGCAATTTATTACTTAATCTAAATTTGGGATTGCTAAAGATTATTGACCACATGAAAACTATATAAAATTGAGTATAATTGCATTGTGGGAGAGAGAAACCTTATCCTTGTACGTAGGTACTTAACTCCATACTATGAGTGGGCGAGGACATAGCATTAAGATCGGAGCCTAAAACCATGCACCTATGCCTTAAGTCTCCAGTTCCGACTCTTGCGCGTTTGGGAGCTACAGGCGCTCTCCTTTTACCATAATTGGCATTTTAGGTGTGTTAGTATATTATTTCCTTTAGAGATGTGATATAACTCAGCAGTCCGGGAAGATCACTCCTTTAATTGAGAGATAATAGAACCACATCTAGCGTCAGGGCAACACACATGTGTGTAACATATTCTCAGATTGTTTCATCACCTAACTTAAAATTGGAAAGATAATCAGTCGAACTTTTGTGTTCTTCATTGTGTCAAGTTGGTGAAACATGGGTTCGAATTATGTATTATATTGCACAGCTTCAAAGACCTTCCACTTACAAACACTGATCGTGGTTTGTTATCACTGCCCACCTTCACTTATGAAGATGTCAGAATATTGGTATTCATATCCAAATTCTATTGGTCGAGCCTACACGACCATATCCCTACAGTATTCATCATTATTTTCATTTCAGAAGAACCCTCTCTTAGAGACGGTCCTTCCCCATTCATCATTCCCTTTGTCATTAATATCCACTTCACACACTTCACTCCACTATCCCATCTTTGGTTGAGACCTCAAGATATGAACTGCTCGTAAACTCAGAATCAAATGAATATACGGACATAATGAAGTGAACAAATTCGAGGATGGAAATGAGTGCAACCGGTCTTGAAAGGGAAACATGATTCTTGGTTACAATACATAATTCATTGTTTAAACTATACCCTACTTGGGATGACTTTCGACCCGAGTACGACCACTTTTCCTTTGACCGCACACTTGAGATTCAGAGTCGAGGAAATTGGACTCATGATCAGACTGATACCACAATCGTGAGGAATGACTATTACTCAGGATTGCATACCAAAGTCATGGCATGATGAGTACATCTATTATTCTCAAAGTCATGAGACGACTAAAGATGAAATTGCTCGAATTTATAAGAGAGTCGATGCCTTGACCAATTACCTTGATAGTGGCATCCAACTAGTTAAAGAAAATGATTAACAACCAAGAAGGAGTGAGGACACCACAAAGCGAACCCGAGACTCATCATGTGCAACACATTCGGACACAAACACCACAGACCACTGAATATTCCACAACCTCTGCCAACAACAACAACAACAAAGCCTTTTCCCATATTAAATACGTAGAGTACATGGATTCTTTGACTCCATTCAAATCCGTCTTTGGTCAATCTCAGATCCAAAAAACTAAGATTCCTTCGTACAATCTCATTCCAACACTTCTTGAACCTTCCTCACCCTCTCTTAGTCGACTCAACATCCTAAAACTTGCATCTTCTAACCGATGAATCAACTGACCTCGCTTGTAAATGGCCAAACCACCTTAAATGGTTTCCTTGCATATTATCCTCAATCAAAGGTACACCGACTTTCCTTCTGATTGCATCATTCTGAATCCTATATGTGTGCATCCACGCATCCACCTTAGCATTTTTATTTCTAATACTGTGTTTTCTGCACATGTCCATGGTTTATTGGCCAACATTCAGATCTATAGAACATAGTAGGTCTCACAACTATTTTATAAAATTTCCTTTGATTTCAAAGGAACTTTCCTATCATAGAGAACAATAGAGGCTCGTGTATTTATTCTATTAGCAATATATCCATCAATTTCTCCATCATATTACAAAATAGATCCCAAGTGTCTAAAAGAAGCTCTCTTCTAAATGTTATCATCAACAATATTCACCTCGATTCCTTCATCATTGCTTCTATCAAAAGTATACTCCATATATTCAGTATTAGCCCTACTTATACAAAATATTCTAGTCTCCATTGCATGTCACAAACCTTAAGCTTCTCATTTACCCCATTTCTATTCTCACCAATCAACATAATATCATCAACGAATAACATACACTAAGGTATCTCATCCTGAACGTGACTTGGTAACTCATCCATAATCTGAGTAAAAAGGAATGGACTTAAAGTCAGACCTTAATGCATACCGATATTGATGTCAAAATAATAATTCATCCCAAATTGATGGCTTCAATAGTTGAGCAACATGTCATGAATCAGAATTGATTTTCCTTTTTACTTTAGAAAGTTGCCTCAACTTTCTTTCGATCACACGTTCCAAATTTTCACAGTGTGACTCATCAACTTGATACCCCTATGATTTGAACAATTTTGAATATCTTCTTTATTTTTATAAAGAGATACTATGATGTTTCTCCTCTAATCTCAGAATTTTTTTGACTTCGCCAAATAATATTGAATAAAATTGTAAGCCAAGTCAAACCACACTCACCTAAAACTCTCCCTACTTATGTAGGAATGTCACTTGGTCCTACATCTTTCCCATGTCTCATAACCTTCAAAGCCTCCTCTACTTCCTTCCTTTGTATTGTATATAGCTTGCACGATTCAAGTAACTTTCAATACTAGCGAGATATCCCAAAGTTACCTCTCTATTTCTTCCCCAATGAAAAGCTTACGGAAATACTGCTTCCATCTAGTCTTTACGTCCTTCTGAATATTAAACATGTGACCTTATTCATCCTTATTGCATTTCACTTGAGAAAGATCTTTCGTCATTCTTTCGCTTGCTTTGGGCAACCTGAATATATCCTTATGCCCCTCCTTAAAATCGATAATTCTGTACAAAAATTCATAAGCTTTTGAATTAGCCTCTCTTACAGCCTTATTTGCTTACTTCTTCGATATTTTGTAGTTTGCAACAGTTCCCTCTGTTCTATCATTAGACAAAGCTTTAAAGCACACTCTTTTAGTTTTGAGCTTCTATTGCACCTCTCCACTCCACCACCAAGCCTCTTTTTGCCCTAGAGCTCCTTCATTTGACTTGCCTAACATTTCTTCAGCTACCCTTCATATACAAGATGCCACCGCTTCCAAATCTCATTTGCACTTCTGTTACAATCTCAAGATAAGTCTTCCAAAACCTTCTCCATGAAGCTTGATTGCTTTAATCGAAGATTCCATCATATAGTTTTAGTGATCTTGCAAACCCTCCTTTTCTTTACCTGCCCTTTTATTTGTGCTGTCAAGACTAACAAGCAATGTTGGGTTGTCAAACTCTCTCCCAGGATTACTTTACGGTCTTTGCAAAACAACTGATCTATTATCCCCAATGCAAAGTAATCTATCTGTGTTCTAGTCGGGCCGCTTCTACAAGTAATTAAATGCTTCTCCATCTTATTGAAGAGAACACTTGCTATGAAAATGTCATAAGCTGTTATAAAATTTAGAATGAATTTTTCCTCTTCATTTCTATCCTTGGAGCCATGGCCTCCCACGAAGACTAGCATATAATGAAGCATCATTTCCCACATGTTCACTAAGAACTCCACTTAGGCAAATCATCTCTCTTTGTGGAATTCCTTGCATAATCTTATCTAAATAATCCCAAAAAACTTGTTTAATCATTTCATCTAAACGAATTTGCAGTACATATATTGATATAATATTCATAATCTTCTTTTAGCACCAATTTTAGCAAAATAATCCGATCCCTGAATCTGAGCATCTCAAAACAAAATATTTCCAATCCGTATGAACAATCACTCCAACACAATTTTTGTCCTTATATTTACCTGAATACCAAAGTTTAAAGCGTATCTTCTCGGTCTCCTTTGCTTTCTCTCCAACCCAGTTTGTCTCTCGGAGACATAGTATTTGAATCTTTGTTCTTTCCATCGTATCTACAATCTCCATCAATTTACCAATCAAAATGCCAATATTCCAACTACCTATCTGCAACTTCACTTGCAACCTCTTTTGATCTAACTTCTTTACTTACATGCATCCATCATGCGAGAACCCTTGCAATTTTTGGACTACGTCGGGGTGGCATTGCAGTAGAACAAGTTTATTTACTCACATGCGTTCCTTGTGTGAGATTCATTACAAACTGCATTCGTGCAACGATATAGTGAAGAACCAACGACTACCCTACCTAATTCAATCGAATTAATGATCGAATTAAATG
Source organism: Ottelia alismoides (assembly GCA_037367405.1). Taxonomy (NCBI): domain Eukaryota; kingdom Viridiplantae; phylum Streptophyta; class Magnoliopsida; order Alismatales; family Hydrocharitaceae; genus Ottelia; species Ottelia alismoides. Next base: position 313,717 of record JAZKJV010007933.1, on the reverse strand, counting down.
TGCATTCGTTGTAATCAGGTAGATCTAGACTGTTCAAAAACCACTTAGATTAATGCTGAATTAAACGCAAGCGGCAATCTTTTTTACTTGGGCAAGCCCAAGGTCAAAATCAGGGAGGCATCTTTCTCCTTAAGTTAATTCGAAGTCAATTTCAATTTTAGATTTCAAGGGGAATATTTTTGGTGTTTTCATATTTTTTATGCAGTCAAGAAAAAGACAATGCAATTCAAGCCAAAATTTAAGGTTAATTTTGAAAGATTGTCCAATTAAGTCCAAAAATAATGTAACTTGGACATAATATGAAATGCAATGAAACAAAACTACTGCAATTTTTTTAGAATTTTTAGACTCTAATTGAATTAAATATGAATTAAAAATGAATTTAGGGTAGTTTTTGCTCAATTAATTTTAATAAATACCAAAGTACATTATTTTCAGATACAAAAATTATCCTCGATATTTCTATGTGAGAGGAATCCAGGAAAATTGATAGACCTAAAAAAATAATGTATATTGGACCTACTAAAAATCAATTTAGCAAAAGACTAATTAATTTATTCAGGCCTCGTGATACGTGCAAATGGCTTGATTTTTGGGCACAGTGTAAAACAACTTAAACTAAACCTATTATGATTTTATGATGATTTTTTGAGCAACAAATAATCTAATATTGAATTTAAAGCATACAGTGGGCAATAGGTAAATTTCCACAAAAATAATAATATATAATTCCTTGATGCTCACAAAAATATGACAAGTGTCCATAATGATAAAGCACAACTTTATCTACAACATGCAATTTTTGGAATTTAAAAATGTGGCTAAATGAATGCCTAAATGAACATGAAAACACATGGACTAAAGTGCAAACATGAATTAAAATTGCTTAAATTAAAACGTTCATACATGGACTAAAGTGCAATTACCTATGATGCTGAGGGTAGGAATGCAAAATGTCTATGGGAACACGCGAGCCTCGCGTGACGCGCCTGGTAGGGACTGAATTATAATTCTGGAAACTTGTATGGTCCTCAGTGCAAAATGCCCAACCCGCACGTGAGGGACATGCAAGGTACTGGGCTCGGACGACGTCAGTGGCTCGGACTGAGGCTTGGATGCGCTGCAGGCTCGAGGTGGCTTCGGAGCTGGCTCGGGTGCTCCGAACCTAAGGGTCGGGGAAGAGGCTCAGAGGGAGCTACGTGGCGTGATACAGGTCGTTGAATCTAGATGGATCCAGCGGCTGCTGAAGTTGGAGACATGCTGCCTGAGGGACCGTCATATCGCAATCAATCCAACGGTGGTGATGGCGGACGACATGACGTGACGAGAAACGTTAGATCCTCCTGATCCAACGGAGACTGGAGTTGCAGGCGAGGGTAACGTGGACGAATGAGGACCGTCTGATCAAGAAGATCGGACGGTAGCTGTGTGTCATTCTCCTCCTCGCCGCCGCCTCCTGTGACGGACTTGACTGGGCTCCGGCAAAGCCCTCCTGGCTCCGTCGCCTTCCCTCGTGCTCGGTGAAGATTGTTGGAAGCTCCTGGATAGCTAGAAATGGACGTGGAGGCGTAAGGGATCCATCGAAGGTCCTAGATGAGGATGAGGAGATATGAAGGCCGGTGGCGACGAAGCTCGATGCAGCTTCGGTGGAGATTCCGATCAGTGAAGAAGATGGGACCTGCAATGTTAGTGGATGCCAGAAATCATGTGCTCGTGTTCGTGGAAGTGTTGTGAGTGCTGTGAGGACTGTAAGGCAAAGTGGTGATCGGCCCGTTGATTCCTCCACCATGAGGGGCAGAGCAATGATCAGAGATGGTGTGACGGGTTGTGAGGGCAAATGAAAGGGCGTGCGAAGATGAGGTCTCCAAGGCGGAGCTTAGGCGATGATCAATCAGAGGAGATGTTGAGCGAAGAAGGAGGGAAAAATGCGAGAATTTCGGTCGAGAAGAAGATGAAGATTGGAATAGAAAATGGAGGAGGCTACCTGGGATTGGAGGCTCGCTGAGGAGCTTCCGATCATCGCTTGAGGGTTGATAGAGGCCCGAGCTTGTGTAGCTCGTCGGAGAAGCTGTTGCACGGTGAAGTGACGCCGCGGATCTCGCCGGAGTTGGACCACTGTTGTCGCTCGATTTGACGCCTGATCTCTATGGAGTATTTATAGGGAGAGTGTAGTGGTCCAGGCGATGGAAGGAATGATGTTCATGGCGATTATGGAGCGAGGGAGAGGGAGTTATGGTGATAGTGGGTTATGGCGAATATGAAGGGAATGTGGGCTTCATCGTGGGGGTGTCACCGAGTGGAGAAGGTGGCTGGAATGGTGATGAAAATGGGAAAGGGGAGGAGATGAAGCGCGGTGGGGCGACGTGGGCGAGACGTTTGCAGAGGTAGAAGACGACGCCTTGACCGTTGGATCTAGTGATCCAACAGCTCTAAGTGTAGCGCCAGGGAGCGGGCCGGATTAAGTCAAGGCGATGCGATCGAAGGGACAGGGACGCACCACATGGCAGAATGTGGTGCGGCCCTGGCGAACGGTCGTGATGAAGATCGGACCTTGATTGAAGGGCCAAGATTTGAGAGGGAATGAATGGCACGAATATTGTCATCGGGGCTACGATCCAGCGACCATGAGCGCGACACGTGGCCATAGGAGATGAAGGCACTGGTGAGCAGCCCATATCTGATCTGGACATTGATCTGGCAGCCGTGAGATGATGCGGAATGGATGGCTGAGATCTGAAGGGCATGGGCCTGATCAGACGGCCAAGAGGGGAGGGCGTGTGGCGTGTGATGAGTAGGGCCGCTGGCGCAACTAGAGGGCACCACGTGGCCCAATCAGATTGGTCGAGGGGAGAAAGTGAAATAAGAGGGGGGAAATGACCGGATTTGGAAAAACTCAAAACATGAAAGTTGTAGATCTCAAGTTTCATGTTGACAAAAAATGGAAACGAGGTCAATAAAGTGATAAAATACAAGGGTACGAATACAAGTACATATAGTATAATGGGGGACCCAAAACCCAAGTTTTGCATATGAGCTCTGATTTAAATGAAATTGGTCTCATTTTGAAGGTCTCTGAATGTATATTATCTTAAAAGTGAGTAGACCTAGATCGGAGATTGTAAGAGAGAGATATGTACATTTTAAGGTCCATGGTCTCAAACTTGAATTGAGGTTTTATCGGACAATTTTACAAGTTAGCATTTTTGGTATTTTTCTTGTGTTAGTGTTAGAAATATATATATATATATATATATAGTATAAAGTGAATTTATGGGATTTAGAGTTAGTGTAAAATATATACAAATAGATGATTTTTACAAGTGAAGCTGTCTTCTTATTTAATGCAGATGTGGATGCTAAAATGCAGATGTTATTATGCATACCTGAATGCTAATTATGCAGTATAGGTAGAAATATACCTCTAATTACTCAGGAACAAATATCTATTTTCAACTTTTAGAGTGATGAATCACATATTCATCAACACCCTATACTTAAAACTTGCTCGTCCCCGAGCAACTAAAATGAAATGCAAGAGTGAAATGATTTTGGGTTCCATACCAAGGTCATGAACAAAAGTTGAAAATGGAGCTTGACTCGACCTTTGGATTAATTGTGTAGCGGAACCTTATTGGGATATGAACTTAAGACCTAACAGACTTAAACTTCCACAAGTCTTCTATTTAAGATGCCTCAACAGTCTGATCAGAACAAATTCTCATACATAAATTTCTGATGGCTATGATTCTTACTTGTACTGTGCAGGTGTAAAATAGCTCTCCACATCAGAAATGGCTAAGAAGCAACCTCCTCTAATAAGGTAACTCTAATTCCCCGGTTCTGTAACTCTTTCCTCGAGGAGTGGGGTATTCCCTTCTACTTTCAAGTGAGACCAGCTCAAGAGGAGGGGGTGGAGAGAAGAATGGACGGTAGCCAGTGTAGATACCTATCCCAGGATGCCTGACCAGTGTAGCCAAGTCATCCAGTTGTAGACTTCTTGCTAATATACATACTCCGACAGGCATTTTATTTTCTTTTTGGCATGTCTACTTTTTTGGAGTTCTTGCAATTATTTTTTTGGACTATATACAAGGTGCAGCATGTACATCAGGAGCTTTTCCTCTTGAGCCAGTAGACTATCCCTCTTTTGAAGCATTATTGCAACCTATAACATCCTGTCCTTAGATGTCAACACCACCAGACTAGGTTGAGATGCATAGTGCTTGTCCAAGTTAGGTCATTATCTATAAGAATCATGCGTGTGCACGAGATATTTTATTTAGACTAATCAAGATGATATGTGAACATAGACTTGCGGACTCAAAGAATTACGTCCCTTGACCTGAAAAATCTTAACTCTAGTTCCTATAAGGTTCCTTTGAAATTAAGTGGATTAAGGTCAAATCAAGTCCCTCCTCAACATCTATTCATAACTTGGTTTAGAATTCACTAACTTTTCACTTTGCATATGCAAGATATGCAGATGAGGTGCATATGACATGCTATGTAGATGAATGCAAGATTCTTTTTTCTTTCTTTTTAGATGCATATATGCAAGAGTAAATAAGAAGCCTTTTGTTTTGATTTTTGAATTTTTTTCAAAGCTCTATTTTTCACAAAATATACAAGAGTATGACAAATATACATGTATTTTACCAAAAAAAATTCAATTTTTATACACCCCTTAATTATTGTATAGTATATACAAAATACGCAAAAGTACGAGCTATAGGTAAAGTATATATGTAATATATACATGCCCCCTAACCCCCTATACTTAAACCTTGCCTGTCCCCAAGCAACTAAAATGAAATGCAAGAGTGAAATGATTTTGGGTTCCATACCAATGTCATGAAAAAAAGTTGAAAATGGAGCTTGACTCGACCTTTGGATTAATTGTGTGGCGGAACCTTATCGGGATTTGAACTTAAGGCCTAACAAACTTCAAGTTCCACAAGTCTTCTATTCAAGATGCCTCAACAGTCAGATCAGAACAAATCCTCATACACAAATTTCTGATGACTATGATTCTTACTTGTGTTGTGTAAGTGTAAAATAGCTCTCCACATCAGAAATGGCTAAGAAGCAGCCTCCTCTAACAAGGTAACTCTAATTCCTCGGTCCAGTCGCTCTTTCCTCGAGGAGCGGGGTATTCCTTCTACTTTCAAGTGTGACCAGCTCAAGAGGAGGGGGTGGAGAGAAGAATGGACGGTAGCCAGTGTAGCTACCTATCCCAGGATGCCTGACCAGTGTAGCCAAGTCATCCAGCTGCACACTTCTTGCTAATATACATACTCCGACGGGAATTTCATTTTCTTTCTGGCTTGTCCACTTTTTTGGAGTTCTTGCAATTATTATTTTTTTAACTATATACAAGGTGCAGCATGTACATCAGGAGTTTTTCCTCTCGGGCCAGTAGACCGTCCCTCTTTTGAAGTATTATTGCAACCCACAGCATCCCATCCTTAGATGTCAACACCACCAGACTAGGTCGAGATGCACTACCCTCGCTAGAGGAGGATGTATGTTTCCACCCGTGTGCTACTCCAAGTCCTCACCACCTCATCAATGAAGATCTATGTGCATAGTGCTTGTCCAAGTTAGGTCATTGTCTATAAGAATCATGCGTGTGCACGAGATATTTTTTTTGGAGGTGGGGGAGAGGGGGACCAGAGCTTCTTCTCCAACGAATCAGAGAAGGAGGGGAGTGAGATGGTCGGGGCTCTGGAGAAGGGGAGAGGGCGAACGAAGAGATTGGCGAAGGTGTTGTTGGTGTTGTGGAGCTTGTAGGGTGGTCATGTGGAGGTGAGGTGGGGTGTGTGAGTCGGAAAAATAAGGAGAAAAATGTAGAAAATGAGTGGAAGAAGGTTACTTGATCAAAGCCGGTTGTTGGATGGAGGAAATAGCCTGTGCTGAGCAGCGGAGACCGCTCTGGTTATCGCTCGACAAGGGCAGCCAAGCCTTGGAGCTTGGGCTACCGCCGAGGTGGTGTAGCTTACAAGGCAATTTGCCATGGCTCACACCTAGGGTTGGGTGGCCGACGTCGCCTTGACATGCCACCCTCTACTGTCACATGAGGGCAGAGGAGGCTGGGTCGTAGCCCCGTGAGTGGTGGATGAGGGTGACGTACAGTGGCAGAGTTGGATTTATGGGGTGGAGGTGGGCAATTTCAGGTGGTGATGGCTCAGATGTAATGGTTGATTGAATGCATGAGAAGGTCAGATATGGGGCTTTCATGGGTTGGCGAAGATGGTGGAGCCTAGGGTTTCTAAAGAGAGCCATTATGGAGCGTAGAGGATGGTCGAGTGAGTGGCCAAAATAGGAAGAGGGTGAAGGTGAAGCAAGATGGCGGGGCATTACGTGAGGAAGACGATGATGGATAGCCGGTGGATCTTACGATCCAACATCTCTGATTAAGACGTGACCTGGTTTGTCAGATTAGATTGAGCGGTGAGAAGATAGGGGGTAACAAACGGTTAGGATGAGATCTGGGGATCTCATCCAATGGTGGATTGAGTAGTGGCGACATAGAGGAAGTAGGGCCAAGGTATGGGGAAGCGTTGGGTGATCTAGAAGAGAGCAAGAGTGAATGGTAAGGATCATATATGGGGAGAAATCTGAAGGTCAGAAATTAGGCGCAGAGGAGCGATCAAGATGAAAGCGGGGAAGTGATCGATGCTGGAGAATGAAGGGGTGATGTGGAGCGAGATAAGGCGTTGGATGGATGAGGATCATGTGGCTGAGATTTAGGTGCGAGAGGGCTGTGTAGATGAGAAGGGGGAATGGATCAGACAATTGTGAGAGAGTGAGGAATGGACGGTGGCGATTGAGGTGGGGATGAGATGGATTTAACATTCAAAAAGGAGGTCGAGTGGAAAGAAGAGGACATTGCCATGTGGGCAGCCTAGAGGACGCCATGTGGCCCAATTAAAGAAATTGAAAATAGAAAAAAAATAAAGAAGAAATAACAAGATGTTGAATTAGGAAAAAGTCAAAACATGAAAGTTGTAGATCTCGATGAGATCTACAAGTTTTATATTGGTCAAAAAACCAAAAAAAGGTCATTTTGGTCAAAAAAACCAAAAAAGGTCATTTTGGTCAAAAAAACCAAAAAAGGTCATTTGTACAAATGTGTATTTTTGGGAGCATTTTTTATGAAGAAAAAACTGCTTTTGAATATTTTGAGATTTTTTTATATTTTAAATTGCTTTTAGAAGCCAAAATAAATATAGACAATATTTAACTTTATTTTTAGGAATTTTTAATAGAATAGAAAAATAAAGAAAAGTATTAGTAATCAAAATACAATAAATAAGGTCAGAATATATATTAATTATACATAGAGTATATACAATATAATAATAATAATAAGGATTTAGTTGCAATTTTTATTGAATTGTTTAAGCAAGGAGAATTATAAAAGGATTTTAACATAATGTATCTGAAATTTATCATACCCCTATACTTAAACTATGCGCGTCCTCGAGCATCTAAAGAATAAAATTTTCAAGGTTCACTTCGTCGAAGACCCTCAATTTAAGTGATCCTAAAATTATGGGTTCAACCATGCTTTGGTCAAAAGAAATCCAACTTCTCTAATTATCAGACTCTCTACTTGTACATAAAATATAAGGATATGAAAATTAGTGTACTGCAATCATGAGACTCGAGTCGAGACATAACCAAAAGTTCCAGTCCAGGAGACTCTCCTCTAGACTTGATCCTCAACACTAGGGAATAAGTCGGTTGTTGCTTCAGTCAACCGTCTCATTAGTTTTCCAAACTTGAAAGTGTATATAGATGGCCGGAAGATGGAAATCATAGGATTGTGTATATTTCTCTCTCCCTCACATTGAACAAGGGGCCTCTCGAGTGCCTTATTACTCAACACTTATATATTTTTGTTTGTTGATCAGCGTGTCCATCAAGAGAATTCAGAGTCATCTGCACTTGTTTTCCTGGGAGTGCACCATGGTGTGTCTCTTTGGGTATCTAAGATACCTTCGACACCAAGACTTGTATCACTATACGATGTAGAGCTCTTTTTTGTGCTAGCCCGACTCCTTGGTCCTAATAGCGTTTGGTCCAAGTGGACAGTTTGAAATGGTTGGGAGCACTCGCCTTTGGTGGAAGCTCATAGAATTTAACTTTGTAATGATTGAACTTTTTCTTGTATGAGAGAACTTTTCTCAATTTTTCATTTCATTTGTTTAGTTAGCTCCACTGCTTTTATCAAAAGTTGGCACACGGTGATAAACAATTAGTTAGTTTCATCACACCCTAGCACATAGGTAAATAACAAATAATAGCATGCGAACTTGTTCCTATATTGGCTAGATTTTGCTGACACTCAGGTTTCTGGAAGCCCTCATCGACTTTATCTCATCCTCGAGCATCATTAAATCATGTATAAACTCAAATATCTAGTCCTAGTTCCTCAAGTGATAACTCAATTCATCTCAACAGTCACGCAGTTATGAAATTGATGTGTTTTTCATATTCTCTAGGAGATAGAGATGAATAGTGCAATATAGCGATCAAATATTTCAAACTTGGGAAGTGTGGATATTTAAGTCTCAAAAACCCCAATGACTAAGGCTGGCTAACTCAGGCCCTTAAGATCTCAGAAATCAAGTGTCCTTAAATTCTCAAGCCTTGAGTGATAGTGAATGTGTCAGGAATACACCAACTCATTGATTAGTGAATTTTGTGATTATATCTTTTTGCAAATTTTTATGAATTTTAATTTTTCATTTTTTAATTGTTTTGAGAGATAATGACTGGCCCAAGCTCATATGAATAATTGCATCCACTTCCAGCTAGTATGGGTTTAAGTACGGACCGTTAGATGGCTATTCGTGTTACTTGCATACAGAGCCATAAACAATGTCCTCTAAACCACCCACTATGCTAAGGGAGAGTGAAGTTCCCTCACTGAATAGTAGCTACTCATTTTTAAGTCTAGTAGTTAGAGTCTCTCCCAAAGACAAAAATGTAAGGAGTTTTTGAAAAAATATTAATTTTATTTACAAAAGTTAATCCCTCAAATTTTAAAAAGATTTTTACAGCAATTTTACAAAAATCAGTTCACAAAGATAAACTTAAAACAAACTCAAAAAGTTCTCAAAATTTTCAAAACACGAGCTATGATTAAAGTATATACACAGTAATATATGGTATACTTCACTATACTTACTTTTGCTATATACGCATAGCACAAGTTATATGAAGCCATGGATCTGGTTAAATAGAAGGTGATATAGCAGAACTAAGTCGGAGGGTCCCCTATACTTAGATAAAAACATGTCCTAAGTATAAGAAGACAGATAGAGGGAATAATGATTTTGTCAGGTCCCCCCCATACTTAGGTTGAAAATAGCCTACAAGTACCGGATCTGAAATTTGGGTTGAGGGACCCGTGGCTGTTAGGGTTAGAGGGTGAATTTACAGATGACTATCATGGAGATGGGGGGGAGTGAATTTTTACAGATGAAGATGCGAGAGGGGGGAAGGTGCATGAATTGTGTGAATATACAGAAATGATGGTGATGATGGTGGTGGGGGGGGGGATGGATATACATATGTGAAGTGTGCGTGTGTGTGGGGTGAGGGTGTAGATCATCTAGTGATATACTCTTTTTTATTTTATTTTTTACTGAAACACACATGAGCCCTTGAACGAGGACCGCTAGAAATGCACATGATACATAATTTTTTTACAACAAAATGCTCGAGAGAAATGCTGACTAAAGTTCCTTGAATCCTTCTTGTTTTTCTTTTGCGGTTCTCCAACTCCACACCTCCATGTAGATCAAACGTCCTTGATCTCCATGAGCCCTACCACAAAAGAATAATGTTAGAAAGTATCAAGAAAAATAACCATAAAATGATGCAAAAACAACATGTTAAACATACCTAGAAATTTTGAAAATATTCACATAAAAACAATACAATAAAATTCAACAAACAAATAAAGATGAGTTGTATCCCCGACAACGATGCCATTTGATAAAATAGAAAATCACCTCTTTAATAATAAAGAATTGTAGTATAGGAGATGAAATTTGGTCAATAAAAAAGCACAATCCTTGAATATTGTGGAACAATTTTTACTTAGCAAGTCTACCAAGGTTTAACACAGGGACACGAGCCTTTTCGTCTGTTCATTGAAAATTAATGTTTAATTAATGAGTGATTATTTTCTAGTCCTAGGTCTTCATGCAAATGTGATATAAGATGCGGATAAAATAATGCAAAGACAAGTGATGCATGCAATTTTTATTTGATTTTTATACGCAATTAAATAATATGAAAAATGAACATAATGCATGATGAAATGCACAGACAAGCATGAAGAGGAATATTATATAAATATGCTCTAAATTTGTCAAATCAAAGAGCAATAAATTAAGGGTCAATTTCAACGACAAACTGAGCGTTAAAAATTCCACGGCATATAATTAAAAGACAACTAGACATTGTAGATCATAAAAATCATCACATTTAATTAAGTGTTTAGGAAATTAAACATGCCATTAGGAAGACAATGAAATAAGCATCAAAATGAAACGGAAATCATGCAATTTGGAGTTAAAATGCTCAAGATATGATCAAAAACAGTGCTAGGCGCATAAGTGTAAGAAAAATGCATGAAATAAAAGATAAATAATCGCAAATAGGCCCCTAGAAGGATGTATTTGTAATTTAGCAAAACTAATGGGGCCTCAATGACATTTTTCTTTTTACGCACAGGGGTCTCTTTGTAATTAAGAGAACCGACTGGGTATTTGTGCAAAATTCCCAAGCACGCACGCGAGGCACAAGTCTGATGACCTCATTGTTATTCTGGAAAAGATCGAAGATTCGTCTGCAAATTGCTTAGCCCCTCACGTGCCCAACACATGGGGCTAGGTTCGGTGGCTATTGCAGGCTCGGATGGAGGTTCAATGATCCTGTGGCAGGCGTTAGTGCCTCAAGGGAATGGCTCGGTGATCCAAAGGCTGGAGCTATGTGCAGGGAAACATGGCCTCCTTATGGTCGTTGGATGGCCAATATAAGGGCGCCATCCAGCTCCCTTATAGCTCTTCCCTCTTCAATCGGAGGTAGCGTGATTAGAGCTCTGGTGAGGCTGCCAAAGCTCTGCCATGCCTCCCCGTGCAATCTAATGGTCGCGGAAGGTCCCTAGAGCTTTTTCATTGATGTTATGATGGCAGATAAGGCATGGGAACGACTGGAAGTTGCCGACAACCAAGCTACGCCAGAGGCGGAACTTTAGAATATACCTCCGGCTAAACTCCAACAAATGAAGGTGCGGGTACCTGCAATTGTTAGAGTGCAGCCGAGGCATGCTATGTGGAGTGTTGTAAATGAAATGGGGGTCCCAAGGAGGTGTAGGAGTGGGGGACTAGTGTTTCTTCTTCGGTGAAGCAGAGAAGGAAGGGAGTGAGATGTCGGGGCTCTGAAGAAGGGGAGAGGGCGAGCGAAGGGATTGACGAAGGTGTTGTGGTGTTGTGGAGCTTGTAGGGTGGTCATGTGGAGGTGAGGTGCGTTGTGTGTGTCATAAAAATAAGGAGAAAAACATAGAAAATGAGTGGAAGAAGGTTATTTAATCATAGTAGGTTGTTGGATGGAGGAAATGGCCTATGCTGAGCGACAGAGGCTGCGCTGGTCATCGGTCGACAAGGGAAGCCAAGCCTTGGAGCTTGGGCTACCGACAGGGTGGCAGAGCTTACATGGCAACTTGCCATGGATCGCACCTGGGGTTGGGTGGTCATCATCACATCGACATGCCACCCTCCGCTGTCACCGGAGGACGGAGGAAGCTAGGCTGCAGCTCCGTGAGTGGTGGATGAGGGCGAAATGAGACGACGAAGGTGGATTTATAGGGAGGAGGTGGGCGATTTCAGTTGGTGATGGCCTGGATGTAACAATTGATTGAATACACAAGAATGGCAGATCTGAGGCTTTCATGGGTTGGCAAAGATGGTGGAGCCTAGGGTTTCGAAGGGGACCGTTATGGAGTGTAGAGGATGGCCGAGTGAGTGGCCAAAATAGGAAGGGGGTACAGGTGGAGCGAGATGGAGGGGCATTACGTGAGGAAGATAATGATGGATAGCCGTTGGATCTCACTATCCAACGAATCTGATTAAGGCACATCCTGGTCCGTTATATTAGATCGAGCGGTGAGGGGATAGCCGGTAACAAACAGTTAGGATGAGATATGAGGATCTCATCCAATGGCAGGTTGAGTAGTGGTGACGTGGAGAAAGTAGGGCCAATGGACGGGGGAGCATCAGGTGGTCTAGAAGAGAGCGAGAGTGAACAGTGGGCATCAGATTTGGGGAGAGATCTGATGGCTGGAAATTAAGCGTAGAGGAGCGGTCGGGGTGACGGCAGGGAAGTGATCGATGGTGGAGAATAAAGGGGTGACGTGGAGCGAGAGGAGGCGTTGGATGGATGAGGATCATGTGGTTGAGATTTAGGCACGAGGGGTTGTGCAAATGAGAAGGGGGAATGGATCAGATGGCTGCGAGTGAGCGAGGGATGGACGATGGCGATTGAGATGGGGATGAGATGGATCCAACGACCAAGAAGGAGGTTGGGTGGAGAGAAGAGGACAGGGCCACGTGGGCGGCCTAAAGGGCGCCATGTGGCCCAATTGAAAAATTAGAAAATAACAATAATAAAGAAAAATAAAAAAGAAATAGCAGAATGTTGAATTAGGAAAAAGTCAAAACTGGAAAGTTGTAGATGTCGATAAAATCTACAAGTTTCATATTGGTCAAAAAGTCAAAAGAAGTCATTTGTACAAAGATATATTTTTGGGAATATTTTTAATGAGTAAAGACACTGCTTTTGAAGGTTTTGACATTTTTTGTATTTTTAATTTCTCTTAAGATTTAAAATAAATATAGGCAATATTTAACTTAATTTTTACGGATTTTTAATTTAATAGAAAAATAAAGAAAAGAGTTAGTAATCAAAATATAATAAATTAGGTTAATTATACACAGAGTATATACAATATAATAATAAGGACTTGATTGTGATTTTTATTGAATTGTTTAAGCAAGGAGAATAATAAAATGATTTAACATGATGTATCTGAGATTCATCACTCATCTCGACTCAAATTGCAATTCCACATCCATATTGATATATGATTGGTTTTTGGATCCCTAAGGAAGGTTGTTATCTTGTGAATCTTTAATGACAAACACGTGGAATGTGTGGTGGTCTCATAATATTTAATACTCGACCTTATTTCAAAGTCGAAGTCACTCTTATGGATTATTGGAGGAAAAGTAAGAGACATTAAGATGTAGGAGTATGGGTAACCTATGTACGAACATCACGAACTGTGGGTACACAAATAAACACACACACACATGCCTACACATGTGAGACACCACAATGATAAATAAATAATAGACATTCACATTATTATAAATATAACCGTTGTGGTTTAAAAATAAGGGATATATATTCATAAATGCATAATTCTAGGTGCCTATCGCCCCTCCCTTAAAGGAATAATTTTAAAGAATCTATTTATACCACTTATGACTTATTGGAAGTAAAATGAACATATACATAAGTGTATATGTAAGCAATGGAGAATGATAAGAGCTTAGACACATGTAGTTATGTATATATGTATATAAATATGAAATTGTTATCATTCCTAGTGTTCCAACCCTTCCCTTGGTAAACCAAAGATCATCATCAAAGTCATGCTACATCGGTGGACAACCGACTATATCATCACACCTTCCTTCCAATGATAAAACTACTCTACAAAAAAAGGAGAATCATCTTGGATCGAGGATCATTTTAAATGACGAGTAAGGACTTAAGATAGAAACTGTAACTGAATGATGTTGACTCAGAAAATGGGTTTGATGAGAATGATTGATGATATACATCATGCTGATCAAGGTGCCCCCTTACACTTGACCGCGCGAGGGTGTGATGACCCTCGATTGGATTGGAGTTAAGATGCCCAGACTGGGAAGCAATAGTTTTGTGTGCAGGTCTAGGATCTCAGTCTCTTCCCCGATTTTTGTCGCAAGCTCTCAGTTTATCCATTTCTTTGGGATCTATGTGCCTTCATTTGACTTGTCATGCTGGACTTGAGTATCCGTTAGTGTTTATAGGAAGGAGGACCTTTGGTTTTTCTTCAAGCTTCTTTGATCCCATTCCTACATCGGTTCGGGCAGGAGTGATTCGGACCGGAGAGTCTCTCCCACCCATCTCAGAGACCTTAGTTGGAGTTTAGTCTAGCTCCCTCTTCGACCGCTCTTCCATAGGATGAGCAAGAAGGATGAGTTCCTTAAGAGGGCTTCTTCACCACTTTGAGTTTGGTTACTATTTCATCATTAGGCTTTGACGAGGAAAAAAATCATGACACGAAAATCATCATCAATCATCTACATAATCCATCACTATATACTACAAATGAAGTCAATGGGAGGACATGATCTATCTCTAGATCTCTTACTCCCACATCGTCTTATAATTAACAAATGAATTTGTTGAGTGTTGGGATTTGAGTTGTGGTGAGAGAGAGAGAGAGATTAAAGTGTCAGGTGCTTAGTGTTGGTGTTAGAACCTGGACAAGTCCTAGAGTCATGTGTTGTTGGATAACCTTATTCTCATGCAAGTAGTTAATTCCATGTATGTTATCATTGCCCATCTACTTGCTTCTTTTATATTGCATCCACTTAAGTTTTGATTTAATTTAAATATGAAATGCTTGTACACAACAATTATTGATGTCTCCATTGTCTCTAAAATGGATGGCATGGAAGATGCCTCTAGTCATATAGCTTGATTGGTGAGGTTCCTAGCTTTTTGGTGGTCGGTGTAGAGACATCTTTGACGGTGTACATGATAGCATCTTTTGTAGTTGTCTTTTTATTGTGCTTTCTCTCTCTTTTACGAGACTTTTGAGGTACATTATTAAAAACTTGGTTCTCTTTGATACATGTTATGCAATACAGGACTTGATTCTTGTTTTGAACATTTTATTGGAAATGTTTATATTCATGGAATGCAATTCTTCTTATGGTGACATGTGATTGTATATGATTTATTTCATTATTGTGACCGTCGTTCAACTCACGAATGGTGTGGAAATCGGTAATCCAGATCTTGTTGAGTGACAATATCGCACTTTATGTATATAATACTTAATAAATATGGGGTGTGGGTAATTCTTGTAAAACATGCACAATATGTAAACTGTGTGCAATAGTAAAATACTTGTAGAAAATGTATAATCACCATAAAATATGTAAAACTATTTTAAAAACAAAACTAAAAAATAAAAATAAATAACCCAGAAAATGAAAAAATACATAAAATCATTTAAAAAATGTATCTCAACTTTATTCAGCATACCATGCATATGCAATGGTGAAAAGTCACTAGGTCATGAACTTGTGGGCAAAAAATAAGAGTAGACTTGACTTGGCCTTAATCCACTTAACTTTCATAGGAACTTCACTAAGAAGTTGGATTTTAGAAGCTTCAGGCCCTAGACTTAAATCTCCGAGTTTCGCATGAAAGTGTTCAGATTTCAACTCTTAATGTCTAAACTGATTACCTCATTCTGATGTACGACTCTTGAATGGAGAATTGATCTAGATCGTAGCGCTTCATTCTTAGCACAACTCAAATGGAGTGTTGGAAGATTGTGAAGCTTCTATTGAACATGTGATCCTGACGAGTCCGAAAATGCCGCGTTAAGAAGTTGGTTTTAATGTTCGAGTGTGAAAACAATTAAAGTCGTTCGTTGTAGGCGGCGATCGGAAACAGTCAAGAAATAACCACAATTTTTAATCAAATTTAATCAAGTGGTTTTTATGTTTTATTTTACTTGGGCAAGTCCCAAGGTCGATCACAAGGAGGCAAAGGAACAACCTAGAGTTGTGTCTATCAAATTTTGAGTTCGGTTTTCAAGGCGGTCTTTTTTTGGAATTTTTCAATGCAATAAGGGATGCAAAATGCAAATTCGGCCTATTTTAGGGACTAAAATATCAAATACGTTCAAACGGAGTCCGAAAAATATGAAACTTGGCCGAGATGATTTATACGACAAAATGAATGCACTGTAATTTTTTTGGAATTTTCTGATGCGATATGAATTTTTTATGACTTTTTTAAATGCAAACAGAATGATTTCAATATTTAATTATAATAACTATTAAACCTACTTATTTTCAAGAGATAAAATTATCTAAGATCTATCACTAAGTGATGGATCTCAGAAAAATCCTAAACCTTAAAAATGTGGGGTCTAATACCTATTAAAAATTAAACAATGAAATATGTAAAAATGATTTTTACAGAGCAAAATATGTATGCAAAGATTTTTGGGCACAATGTTAATCAAAGTAATCTCTACGATCTTTGATTTTTGGGGAATTTTTAGAGTCACGGTTAATTAAATAAAATTTGAAGAGCATAGACTGGGCAAAATATGGTAATTTCCACAGAATAATTAATTATTAATCAACCGGTCATCACAAAAATGTTCATGACATGTCAAAATGTAGAGAATTAAAAGATGAACAAAATGTTATTTTTAAATAAATAAAATGATGGAAAACAGAGGTCTAAACTGAACGAGGAATGCAGGGGTACAGATGTAAACAAAATAAACAAAATATAAAAAGAATGAACTGGGGGTCCTAATTGCAATTACCTATACTTCTGGGGTGATTTCTACAAAATGTCCAGAGGGGCACGTCCATGGCACGTGCCCTCTGGAAATGGACTAATATGTAAATAGGCGGAAGTCCAGGGGGCGTCTTTGCAATTTGCCCACGGTCACGTGCGTAGCATGTGACCTGGGCTGATGTCAGCGCTGACGTTCCCTCCGCACGTGCGCCTCACGTGGGAGGGCCTCGGGTTCAGAGTCCGACGACGAGGCGGCTGAGCAGAGGCTGGTCCAAGGCGTGGCGGAGACTGTCGTAGGCGGTGGCTGACGACGTCTTTGGCGAAGGAGCAGCGGAGTCGGTTGCTGGCGGCGAAGCGGAGTCGAAGCAGCTCCTGGCGATGGCGCTGCTTGATGAAGGCGATGCGGTGGTCGGTGGAGCGTGTTGCGCAGGAGGTCGATGGAGGTGTTGATCGTTTGCGGAGAAGATGAACGGCGACGCTCCTGGCGGAGTCGCGGTTGAAGATGGCGGCGGCGGAGAAGAGGGTCGGAGACGATGAACGTTGGCTCGACGGTAGGGGAGACCGGAGCTCGAGCAGGAATGGCGGAGAAGAAGCCGCGCTGCGACGAGGGGCGGCGGGCGCCCTCGGATCTCACCGGTCGAGGCCTCGGCAGAGCTGTCACCTCCGTTGAAACAGCCAGCGACGGATAATGGGGGTCAGGGTCGCCGGGGTTCTTTTATAGAGAGAGAGATAAGGGAGCCGGCGGTTGCGGGGTTTGTTGAGGTCAACGGGGCGTTGGCGACGACGGCGGGGCGACGCGGAGATAACGGAGGGCCGGTGCGGAGATGGCGGTGGTGGTTGGCGAGATCCGCGGAGGGGCGGTGCGACTGGGGAAGGAGGCAGTGCGAGGTTGATGGCGAGTTGCGGGCCGCTGATCGAACGGCCTAGACTCGGCCACGTGGCGCGAAAAGGGCGAGGGGCGAGGCGCACGTGCGGAGCACGTGCTTGGGAGGCACGTGCGACGCACGTGCGTAGGTTTAATTTTTATTTTTATTTTATAAAAACGATATAAAAAGACCAAAAATCAATGACACGTGGCGGCCTCTGGGGCGGCCACGTGTCAGCTCCAGATAAATCGAAAATAAATCATTTGTAAAATCAAAAAGAAATAGCAAATGACCTCGGATCAAAAAAAATTCTTCACGAAAAATGCTCGTCTCGACGAGATCTACAACTTTCATGCAGACATCAAAGCCAAATTCCGTCAAATGTAAAAAGTGAATTTTTGGGGTATCCCATGTACATAGAACACCTTGATTTTTGGGTTTTCTAATTTTTTTGTCATTTTTAAACACGATAAAAATCCGGAAAAATGTGGAAAAATCAAAGATAAATAAAAGACACATTAATCTAATTTTTTTGGATTTTTTATTGATAAAGAAAATATATGCATAAAATACAAGGTCAAAAACCGCGAAAATATACAATGTACAAAAGAGGCCCAAAACCCAACTTTCACATACGAGCTCCGATTCACTTGAACTTGGTCTTGCTTTGAAGGTAATTGAATGTACATTAGTTCAAAAGTGAGTAGGATCAAATCGGACATTGGATGGGGAAGATATGTGGCTTTTAGTCCTGAAAATCCTGAAACTAGGGTTTGGGTTTTTGGTCCACTTACCAGGGTTAGTGATATTTTTTGTATTTTTCTTTTATTCTTGTGAGTGATATGTACACAGTGGAGGTGGTTCTGGGTCATGCGGTGTTAGCATGAATGAGTTAAAAAATAGGGGAAGTTAGGCTATTTACAGGACATTTTTGGCTTGGATTTTGGCTTCTTATTTTATGCGGAAATTAATGCTAAAATGCAATTCTTATGAAATCATGCATAAATGCTAATTATGCGAAATAAATGCAGAAATGCAGTTGAATTTGTGGGACTTGAGCTTAATTAATGAGACTTAGAGTGGTGAATCCGCGATTCATCATCCCCCTATACTTAAACCATGCTCGTCCCTGAGCATCAAAAAGACATGCCATGAAGTGAAATGAGACTGGGTTCCATACCAAGACCATGAGCTGAAGGTAAGAATGAAACTAAACTCGACCTTTGGATTAGTAGTGTGGCGGAACTTCTGTGAGACTTAGAATTTTAAAATCAACAGCCCTCAAATTCTACACATCATTATTACAGTTTCGACTCAGAAGTCATCTTAGATCAATCCTCTTCCCAAAGTATACCCTATGAACATTGAATAACCGACTCGTGTGTGTGAGGGGTTTTAGCTCTTCCCATCCAGAATACCGGACTACCATGCTCCTCTCCTCTCCAGTAACTCGTCCTCGGAGAGTCAGGTATTTCCTTCTAAGGTCTGTCGTGCTGTGTTCACAATCGAAATGGGGGAGAAGCTAGAAGAAAGAGAAAAGAACTGGAGAGGGTGGTAAGTGTAGTCACCTCTCCTTGTGAAGATGGCCAGTGTAGCCAAGTCTCCACCAAGATCTGCAGGTTTCTTGAAGCTTGGACCTTTTTGGTCGAATTTTTATTTGGTAGAATGCTTCTTTGTATTTGGAATTTTTGGTGGTTCTGCTTGGATCTTGTTTTGCCCCTACGGATATAGCATCTTTTTATTCCGTACATTTTTTGGGGTCTTAGAAAAAATTGCGCCCAGCCGTCCATCCCTTTTCCGAAGCTTTATTTCAACCCGAACTCCGGTCTTTAGATTTCCACGCTACCAGAAAAGAAACTCACACAGTCTTCCAACATCCCGTCTGGGTTGAGCTAATTGCATAGTGCGAGAGTACAAATTAATTCCCTATTCCAGAGTTGTACCCAGAATGAAGAGATCATGTTAGACACTAAAAGTCAAACGCTGCACATTGTCATGTGGAACTTAAAGAATTAAGTCAAAAGACCTGAGGCTCTTAAAATCCTATTTCTCGGTGAAGTTCCTCTGAAAATTAGGTGGATTAAGGGCAAGTTCAGACCACTCTCGGTTTCGGCTCACAACTTGGTTCAGAACCCAATGACTTTTCACAAATGCAAATGCATGTGATGTTGGATGAAGTGCAAGTGTGTGAAATGCAGATTTTTTTGCGTGTGTGTGTGCAAAGATGAAATAAGAAGCCATTTTTTTTTCAAAAATTTTGGGCAAGTCAGTGTTAGTAGAAAAACTCTTTTTTTTGAAGTTAGTACCCACCCCGTAAATACATATGCGAAAGTACGAGATATGGGTAAAATATATACAAAGTATATATACAGACCCCCTATACTTAGCGAGTGATGTGTCCTCAGAGCACAAAAAGCGTAATGAAGACATAGCTCGTGCTAAGCGTAATAGAGTGGAAATTTTATATACAATGGTTTAGGAGGTAGAGCGGAAAAGAGTGGATGAGGAGAGTATATACAGGTGGATGTCGGCTCCCCCTATACTTAGGCTTTGGACAACCTAAGTATGGAAGAAGGGTGGAAATGGAGCGGTCGGGAGGATGAGAAGGATGGTATAAACAGATGGCATCGGTCCCCTCTATACTTAGGCCTTGGCCTAAGTAGAGGAAGAAGCTGTATAAGGAGACCGATGTGATCGGGAGAGAGAGAGTGAGTAGCCGAATGATTAAGGCGGTTTTCGGCTGATCTTCTTGTAAGCCTGCGGTGGGAGATCATAATGACGCGATGGAGATGAGGCATATGATTCCCAACCATGATCAGAGTTATCCTCAGAAAAATCATGATGGATAATAGATGAAGTGTTTGAGTCAGATGAAAGATATCCATCATCAGAGTTATCCTCAAAGGAGTAGTATTTGAAAGTGGACATACTCCAAGTCTGCATATCTCTTTGTTTCTTTAATTGTTTCCTCAGAATTCGTTCCTTCTTGGGGTCAATCAATTTGTCCTCAGATGATAGCTCAGAAGCACCGGTCTCAGTCAGCTCATACGAAAGAATTCCAGTGTACTTGAAGAGGGCAGGAGCATCAGCTTTGGATGAGTAGTAGTTAGGAACGGGAGTTGTCCAACGAGAATTGAATTTGGATCCTTACGAAGATATGGATTTAGGGCTGCCGAACAGACTTCACTCATGTAGACCATCTTTTCCGGACCTGATGAGGGACCATCAGACGATATCTCTTCCGGAAGGTCAAAGGTGACTCTCTTTTTATTTCGTCGTGAAGGTGTCGGTTCACTTGAGTATCCAGATGAATAGCCATTGAAATTCTCCTTGGTTGGTGATTGGTCTGTGTGATTGTTCTTAGTCTCCCGAATGTTTGAGCACTCTCGATTTGGGATGATTTGGTCAAGATATTCAGAGAATGTTGCTCCAGGGTGTGACCATGCATAAGTCTCAGGATCGTAGTAGAAAGATTTGTCTATTTTGAGATTCGCGGGAATTGAAATACTGGGGAGAGTCTCTGCATGTTCTTTCTCAATTGATTCGATGTTGGTGCATTTCTGTGTCGAGTTGATGTAATCCACGTTGTCAGAGTAGGTCGACCCAGGGTGTGCCCATGCATAAGTCTCCGGATCATATGATTCATATACATGATTCTCCCTGGTGAGAGCGGCTGGGAATGGAGCAGGGGGGAGATTTTCTAAACCAGTAATCTCATCAACAACCGCTATCTCAGGTGTGGCTGCGGGGTAGGGCTCTTCTACCGCTTCATGGTTACGGTTGTCTGGGACTTCGTGGGTTGCCTCAGGAGATCGTGGTTCCTCAAAGACATGGTCAGATCTAAGTGCTTCCAATGCTGTGAAATTGATTTCTCGAGTCTCACAATCAATACTTGCCTTGGCCAATGCCAATAATGGATTTCCGAGAATGATTGGAGACTGGGTGAATTCTCCTTGATGCTCAATATCAATGATCGTGAATTCTACTTTGAGCGTAGCACCTTGGAATTTAATGATGACGGAAATGGTTCCTCTCGGCCGTTTTATCGATCGGTCCGCTAATTGAACAATCTCTCGTATCTTTCGAATCGGTCCGAGTTTGAGTTCATGGAATACAGAGGTCGGGAGGATATTAATTGGTGAATCGTCATCAATCCGAGCATGGGTGAAAATTATGTCTTTGAGTACACATTCAAATCTGGGCAACCGCTTCACTATGCGGCTCTTGGTTTTTCTCCTCAACACCAAGGAGGAGGCCATTGACAATATATGTCTCTCGGTTTTTGTTCTAATCCTGCCCGATTTCTTCATCGTTAATTTGTCCAATACAAATCCTTTAATATCGGGGAAGTGTTCAATGGTCTGTAGAAAGGGAAGTTCAAAAATCAATTTCTTTCCTATTGCTTCCCGTACAGTTGGATCCAAATTCCTCAGATCGTCTTCAGTCTCAATTTTTATGAAATTTTCTAAATTTTCAATTTTTTTGTGGTTTTCAAATATTTCCATTTTTTGGTATTTTCTGGGTGGTGTGGGGGTGTGGGGTGTTCTTCAGATGAAAAGGGGCTCTGGTGTTCAGGGTGATAGTTTGGGGCATAGTCATCTCTAGGGGAATAATATGTAGAAGTGAAATTATCAGAATAATCCCTAGGTCCCTGAATATCCTCAAAATTTTCAATCTTAGATCCAATCATTTCCTCATTCATTTTTATATCCGAGCTACCAGAGATTAATCGATCGGCAAGTTCTTGAAATTTATCCTCCATTAAATCAAATTTCTTATTCATCCTCAAAATATTCTCCAAAATCTCTTCTTGGCCAAGTATGGGAGCAGTTGGGGTATGTTTTTGTAATTCAATGTCCTCTTCCATTTTTCTATATGTACTAGGAGAGGGATCTCTGGAAATATCCGATGTACGATCATCATTTTCTGAAAGTATCTCCTCAATAATCATGGAAGGTGGCTGTTCATATGGTCTAGGTAAGTGGAGTTGGTCTAAGGGGAGTTGTGATCTTATGTGGTCGGCCCAATCCTCTGTATGAGTGAAGAGAGGGTTGTTATGTTCAATCCAGGATAATGATTTTTCTTTGGTGTTCGAGATTGATGGAAGAGGTGAAGAAGTGTTCAATTCGATCATGTGGTTATCTTCTCCCATGAATGATGGATTGACATTTACCGAATATGAGGGATGAATTGTATGATCAACGTAAAGAGGATTAAATGAAGAAGTAGAGCCCTCAATCATTTGTTGGTTTGTCTGCTCTGAATACAAAGGGTTGTCATTCATGAAACAGGCCGGATTAGCAGAAGGAGATGGATTTATTGGTGGTTGAGGGGGAGGTGTTTTGGGTCTAACCGATACGAATTCATTTTCATAGTATAGCTTTGATGGATTCTCGGATAAACGTTCGGCTATTTTTGAAAGAGCTGAAAGGAATGAGGGGTTGGGTCTGTAAGAGTTATTGGACAAGAATTCCATGGTGAATTTTAAATCAAGAAAGGAGAGAAATGACTGCACGGGATAGTCAAGAGAAATCAAATGTGCGGCTATTGATCTTGAAATCGGTTCACGCACACCAATGCAAACACAATTTAAACCCTGAGTTCACCAACGCACACAATGAAGCCGTAAGAGTTCGGCTATTATCTTTTCGATTTTAGTTGGTGATAAATCAATCTTGGCAGGAATTTAGCGAGCTGAGATTTAGGATTTGGGCTCTAGCCTTAAGTGTCGTCTCTCGCTCACTCAGAAAAATAGAAACACACAAGATCGGGGTTGCTCTCCCGCAGAAATTCTTGATTTTATGGGTTATTTTGATCAGCTATATTTAGCAGTCCAAATTTTAATGAGGTGTTCACTGAAGAATTTAGATGAGCACAAATACACGTCTACCGTCCAGTCCCAATTTCCTTTAGATTTAAGTGATAAAACAAGGGGGAGAAAGTCGGGAAAAGCCGATGCATACGGAAAACTATGATGAATGCTCAGTTAGAAGACTTACAGTGCCTCCTCGCAATCTTCATGTGGGATGCTAGACAGAATTTAAAAATTATTCTATATGCGTGCAAGCCGATAAAAAAACCGCACCAAAACAGAAAGTTCTATTAGCGGGAAGAATTGAGTTAAATTTGGCTAAGTTGAACGATCTATGTGCGTCTTGATTAAAGTGTAGTGTGGCTTAAGATCCTACGAGCACAATCAAAAAGTAAAAATGCTCTGAGAGCCATATGTGCAGGTCTATCTTAATCGCCACTCAAGTCGCGCCCCACCCTTACCGGAGAGTGAAACAGGCCACGACACACCACATAAAAAGTTCAAGGTCTTTTCTACATGCGCGAAAGTCCAAACGGACACCGCTGTAAATGAGCAGAAATGGAAATTTGCAGAAATTAAAACCTAGACTCTACGCTCTCTCACGACTCGACTCGATCTTGAATTAATTGCGGCTTCTTCGGTTGTCGGTGAAGATGCGTCGGTTTCTTGAAAACCGCTCCACGTATGACGGGTACCTCGCAAGAAAAATAAGAGAGAAAATGTAAGAGAGTGACTCAAAATAAAACAAGCGAATAAATGCAGAAAAATAAATGCTGGAAATAAAATGGTGTTTACAATGAAAAATTCGGGGGTCAGACTACCCGAATGCGGAAAACTGAGCGAAAAATTTTCAAAACACAAAACTAAGCCGTTTGCCTCCCCGGCAACGGCGCCATCTGACGAGCCCGGAAACGCCACGTTAAGAAGTTGGTTTTAATGTTCGAGTGTGAAAACAATTAAAGTTGTTCGTTGTAGGCGGCGATCGGAAACAGTCAAGAAATAAACACAATTTTTAATCAAATTTAATCAAGTGGTTTTTATGTTTTATTTTACTTGGGCAAGTCCCAAGGTCGATCACAAGGAGGCAAAGGAACAACCTAGAGTTGTGTCTATCAAATTTTGAGTTCGTTTTCAAGGCGGTCTTTTTTTGGAATTTTTCAATGCAATAAGGGATGCAAAATGCAAATTCGGCCTATTTTAGGGACTAAAATATCAAATACGTTCAAACGGAGTCCGAAAAATATGAAACTTGGCCGAGATGATTTATACGACAAAATGAATGCACTTTATTTTTTTTGGAATTTTCTGATGCGATATGAATTTTTTATGACTTTTTAAATGCAAACAGAATGATTTTCAATATTTAATTATAATAAATATTAAACCTACTTATTTTCAAGAGATAAAATTATCTAAGATCTATCACTAAGTGATGGATCTCAGAAAAATCCTAAACCTTAAAAATGTGGGGTCTAATACCTATTAAAAATTAAACAATGAAATATGCAAAAATGATTTTTACAGAGCAAAATATGTATGCAAAGATTTTTGGGCACAATGTTAATTAAAGTAATCTCTACGATCTTTGTTTTTTGGGGAATTTTTAGAGTCACGGTTAATTAAATAAAATTTGAAGAGCATAGACTGGGCAAAATATGGTAATTTCCACAGAATAATTAATTATTAATCAACCGGTCATCACAAAAATGTTCATGACATGTCAAAATGTAGAGAATTAAAAGATGAACAAAATGCTATTTTTAAATAAATAAAATGATGGAAAACAGAGGTCTAAATTGAACGAGGAATGTAGGGGTACAGATGTAAATAAAATAAACAAAATATAAAAAGAATGAACTGGGTGGTCCTAATTGCAACTAACTATACTTCTGGGGTGATTTCTGCAAAATGTCCAGAGGGGCACGTCCATGGCACATGCCCTCTTGAAATGGACTAATATGTAAATAGGCGGAAGTCCGGGGGGCGTCTTTGCAATTTGCCCACGGTCACGTGCGTAGCACGTGACCTGGGCTGATGTCAGCGCTGGCGTTCCCTCCGCACGTGCGCCTCACGTGGGAGGGCCTCGGGTTCGGAGCCCGGCGGCGAGGCGGCTGAGCAGAGGCTGGTCCAAGGCGTGGCGGAGACTGTCGTAGGCGGTGGCTGACGACGTCTTTGGCGAAGGAGCAGCGGAGTCGGTTGCTGGCGGCGAAGCGGAGTCGAAGCAGCTCCTGGCGATGGCGCTGCATGATGAAGGCGATGCGGTGGTCGGTGGAGCGTGTTGCGCAGGAGGTCGATGGAGGTGTTGATCGTTTGCGGAGAAGATGAACGGCGACGCTCCTGGCGGAGTCGCGGTTGAAGATGGCGGCGGCGGAGAAGAGGGTCGGAGACGATGAACGTTGGCTCGACGGTAGGGGAGACCGGAGCTGGAGCTGGAATGGCGGAGAAGAAGCTGCGCTGCGACGAGGGGCGGCGGGCGCCCTCGGATCTCAACGGTCGAGGCCTCGGCGGAGCTGTCACCTCCGTTGAAACACCCAGCGGCGGATAATGGGGGTCAGGGTTGCCGGGGTTCTTTTATAGAGAGAGAGAGATAAGGGAGCCGGCGGTTGCGGGGTTTGTTGAGGTCAACGGGGCATTGGCGACGAAGGCGGGGCGGCGCAGAGATAACGGAGGGCCGGTGCGGAGATGGCGGTGGTGGTTGGCGAGATCCGCGGAGGGGCAGTGAGACTGGGGAAGGAGGCGGCGCGAGGTTGATGGCGAGTTGCGGGCCGTTCGATCGGCCGCTGATCGAACGACCTAGACTCGGCCACGTGGCGCGAAAAGGGCGAGGGGCGAGGCGCACGTGCGGAGCACGTGCTTGGGAGGCACGTGCGACGCACGTGCGTAGGTTTAATTTTTAATTTTTTTTATAAAAACGATATAAAAAGACCAAAAATCAATGACACGTGGCGGCCTCTGGGGCGGCCACGTGTCAGCTCCAGATAAATCGAAAATAAGTCATTTGTAAAATCAAAAAGAAATAGCAAATGACCTCGGATCGAAAAAGTTTCTTCACGAAAAATGCTCGTCTTGACGAGATCTACAACTTTTATGAAGACATCAAAACCAAATTCCGTCTAATGTAAAAAGTGAATTTTTGGGGTATTACATGTACATAGAACACCTTGATTTTTGGGTTTTCTAATTTTTTTGTCATTTTTAAACACGATAAAAATCCAGAAAAATGTGGAAAAATCAAAGATAAATAAAAGACACATTAATCTAATTTTTTGGATTTTTTATTGATAAAGAAAATATATGCATAAAATACAAGGTCAAAAACCGCGATAATATACAATGTACAAAAGAGGCCCAAAACCCAACTTTCACATACGAGCTCCGATTCACTTAAACTTGGTCTTGATTTGAAGGTAATTGAATGTACATTAGTTCAAAAGTGAGTAGGATCAAATCGGACACTGGATGGGGAAGATATGTGGCTTTTAGTCCTGAAAATCCTGAAACTAGGGTTTGGGTTTTTGGTCCACTTACCAGGGTTAGTGATTTTTTTGTATTTTTATTTTATTCTTGTGAGTGATATGTACACAGTGGAGGTGGTTCTGGGTCATGCGGTGTTAGCATGATTGAGTTAAAAAATAGGGGAAGTTAGGCTATTTACAGGTCTTTTTTGGCTTCTTATTTTTTGCTGAAATTAATGCTAAAATGCAATTCTTATGAAATCATGCCTAAATGCTAATTATGCAAAATAAATGCTGAAATGCAGTTGAATTTGAGGGACTTGAGCTTAATTAATGAGACTTAGAGTGGTGAATCCGCGATTCATCAGATCCCAAGGCAAACCAATTCTAAAATAAATATTTTTGTAATATTTTTTATACACCAATAAAAGTCATTGATGTTCACTTCCTATATGAGATTAATGAAGGAGTGCACTTATAAGGTCCCTTAGTACAATTAGGGTTATGTACCAGGATCGTCTTGATAATTAGAAAATCATTAATTCAATGGTTGAATCATAGAGGTTGGTGCATGGATGATATCTAAAGAGTTAGATTGAAGACTCATCTAGCACCGTAAAATGATTATTGAGAAAGGATCTCCAGCAAGAGATGGAGATGGTAATCCTTAATCCAAAGGCTGATATCTGCATAGGAATAGAGATTCAAAGGTGTCGAATAAGTTAGGTCAAAGAGCTGACTTAACAAGATCAGGATAATCAAGACCTATATCGTATGTTGCCACGATGCCGGCACACATTCTCTGACCAGAGATAAGTGTGTTACTATATGTCTATGTATATGCATTAGACATGCCATTAGTTGATGACCTAATCAAGGTATATACACCAACGAGCTGGTTTGCTTATGAAGGTATATGAGTAATATAATCTCTCAAAGGCATCATACATGTCCACTATTGAATCAAAAGACATGAGCTGACTCATGAGATATTGGAATCAACCAGAATCTATTAATGGACATCTTGCTCTGGAAGCATGCCATGATTTGCAGGTATGATATATCTTTTGGAAAGCATATGATCGATACTAATTTCTAATGATTAAATGAGAAACTTAATGATAAAACACTAGAGAAGACAATCTAAAAGTACTAAAAAAACAACAGGTTTATTATAGGTCATCCAGTATGTAGGATGTACAGGTATTAGGATCACTCGAGGGTGATGTGATCTTAATCGATTGTATAATCGTGACGTTTCCATTTTGAGGGGGATGAATTAGCTTTGGATTTTAGTAACTCCATTTAGAAGATTGATTATCCAGTCTTAATCCAAATGTCAGACATTGATCTGAATATGATTCATATTCAATGAGAAGACTAGATATTATGTATGATTTGATCAGAAATCTCTAAGCGGTCTTCTAGATCTGGATATGAGATTAGTTTTCAGTATCCAAGTCACTATACATGGAATGTACAATCACATTGTCCTTATCTCTAAGTACCCGCAGATAAAGTACATTGTTCTTGAAAAGAGTTCAAGAATAATTCCATTATTGATAATACATGAGCATTAGAATAATGATGATTGAATCCGATTTAATTATCAATAATAATGTGGATATGATTCACAATATTTGAACACATGTAGAGAGGCATCTAAGATAACTAAATTGAATTTAATCATTAAAGACATGATTAGTGTGGATAGAGTTATCCATAATAATTATATTTGTATTGTGAATATGATTTATAATATCATATAAAGTTTAATTGTAAATATGATTTATAATTCAAGTTAATGTGAATTGGTTTCACATTATACAATTAAATATGAATTGAATTCACATTGTACAATTAAATGTAAATGTGATTTACATTTAATACTGAATGGATGAATATGATTCGTAATTATCAACGGTATGATTGAGATTCTCACAAAATAATTTAGAAATATTTTAATACAAATTCGTGCAACAAAAGTTGTTACAAACAAGTGGAAAATATGGTGAAATTTAAGAATCTCATCAATAAGGAACGAAGAGCCTTCCATTCCTTATAAGGAGTGGACACCAAATCCAGCAATGCTGACCGCAGCCGCGCAGCGCTGGCCATTAATGCTATGTGGATCCGGTCGGTGGAGAGGGAGCAGAGCAAGCATGCCATTGCCGTTGCAACAGCAACTGCGGCGGCCGCGGACTACGCGGCGGCGGCCCAGGCCGCCGTCGCGGCGGTGCGTCTCAGGCGCGGTACCCCTGTGAATAGTAAACTGTAAGGAGGATTGAGAGGGTTGGGAAAAGGGGTACCCCGGGTTGGGCCAACCCAACCCTACCCAACCCTGCAACCAAACGGAGCCTAAGGATGCAAATGGAAAAGTACAGCAAGACATATTTTTATTATTGTATCCTTATCCATTTTAAAATCTAGATATGAATACATAAACAGATATAATGCGGATATTGACAATTGTAAATTATATCACTAATATTTATATGAATATGGATAAGAAATGGGATAAATTGCAAATACAACAAAATATAATTGAAAACAGCTCCTCCCTTGCCACTTCTTTAGATCTAAAGCTTGCTTAAAATGCATCCATCCTTATGTAATCACCTTCCTTTATGTAGATCTACGTAATCACCACCAACTATTTCTATACTACACCCTCCTGGGGGGGGGTGTTTGGCAAGTGGTACACATCTTTCTTAGGACGGTCACAACCGTCCCCTCTTGAGATACTGGGCAAATTGGGGAATTATCGAGCACAGAGGGGATGGTTCACTAAAGAACATCCCTGATCATAAATAGATGGGATGGTTTTACAACCATACTCGATGGTCTTATACCTAGGATTACGGTGCCTTCTTTCCCATCCCACTGTTATCGAAGTCCCTTGCTTCCCTATCGAGCGAATGCCACCCTCCCTCGCTCCCAGCCTCAGGCATCGCCTTCGACGATGTTGCCAATGGTGGCCATCCACCCTAATGGGGAAGGAGGCCCTCCTCCTTCCTTATTATTCCACATTTAATTGATTTAATGAGAATTAAAGTTATTAAAGAATTTCTTCAATTTATTTATTCTTTTAAATCAATTAATTGTTGTTCCAAATTATTGCAATAAAATCTAGACTATTGATTTCAATTGGGAGTGCATCTTAGCCATCCAAAATTATATAAAAGAAGAGCCCACCTTAGGCTTTTATACACACAAGCCGAAGCAACAAACGCTATCTCTCATACACTCCAAGCTCTTCTGCTTCAAACCATAGCGACCGTCCACTCCAGGGTTATGTGAGAGCTTCACCATCGTCGCATATCCATTGTGTTGTCGAATTGATTCTCTTTGTATTCTTCAGTGCCTCGTGCTTGTGAGGAAGACCACATATTTTATAAGCAAAAATTAGGAAATTCTGCATAGGTATCATCAACTTGGATTGAGAGAAACTCGCATCTCATCCGCGTACTCGCAAGTGCTCGCTCATTTGGATTAGACTTGAGACATGATGTCTCTTTGTTTAAAGACACAAGGATCACCATCACTCTACAAGAGGTAATCCTAATACTTGTTTGTGATCAAGATGAAATGACTTGAGAATGGTTCTCATGTCATGTGGTTTCATAAGATTTTTAATTTCCACCGTTGCTTATGACTAGTGCGAGTATCGACCTAGATTGCATAAGATGTTATCTTCACACTTCCGTGATGGGTTTCATAAAACTTTTAACTTCCACCGCCCCTTACGACTAGTGCGAGTAGTCGACCTAGATTGCATAAGATGTTATCTTCACACTTCTGTGATGCGCAAGGTGAATACTCTTTCCTTCAAATGGTATTAGAGCCTTGGTCGAAGAACTTGTATGTGATCCAAACCCTAGGGGAACATGATTTTGTATATCGGATGCGCGTGGACTTGTTGTTTTTTACATAGACGTATTTTTCATATAGTTTTAATCATATGAAAAGGTTATTATTTATGAAATATTTGAATAATTTTTTATATAATTAAATGTATTTAAATTTTTAAATATGTCCCCAAAGATTCGCCAATGGTTGGCATCAAATGGACATCGTTTTAAAAATCAAAAGTTCTCACAGTGTTGTTTTTGCATGTAAAATCATATTTATAAATAAATGAACTTTGATTATTGTTTTCATGTCATGAATATGTTATACATATATTAATTAATTTAATAATTAAATCAACAAACTGCTTGAATTTATTTCACACAATTCCGACTCTGTTTACCATAGATATTTGATATTTAGTGGGGATGGGTTGAAAAATGATTAGATCATCTCAAGAACATTTTTTAATGTATTTATCATTCAATAATAATCATGAGAATTATAAATTTACCCCGATCAAATGATATTTCATATATTTAGAAAAATATTTAATAATTATCAACCTCCATTTAATGAATGTTTCAGGACAAAACCCTTGTTCAAACTACAGTAGATGTACTTCCTTTTATATGCAAAATCAAAATTGTGTGCTTGATATGACTAGAATTTTAATATATAAAAAATGTTTTAATATGCCCAAGTTTCCGAGTGATTATCATATGGTATCATGTCGATCATGAAGAGCACATGATTGATAAAACCTCTCAATACAATTTGTACAAATTGTGTTATCTTGAATTGACTCAGTGATGGTTTTTAGATCGTGGATATGCTAGTAAGTTAACTAATTAGTACCCTACGTCGCATTTGCAGTGGAAGTGCTCCTTGTTAGCTTTATATGCATGATGAACCTCGATTTCATCATGATTATCTGCACATATTAACCCCCTAGATTAAATTTGTGTCAACAAAAATCAGATAAATCATTGTATATATCCGAGTCTTGGAATAAATAAAAAATACAAAAAATAACAAAATTAAAAATTGTAGTGACCCTTAAAAATGGTCACAAAAATATTCCTCCCTTTATTTGACCTCGTTTGTGTTTTTGGTCAACATGAAACTCGTAGATCTTATCAAGATCTACAACTTTCATGTTTTGAGTTTTTACAAATTCGGCCTCCTTCTTCCTTTTTCATTTTCTTTGTCTGAATAACCTGGTTGGGCCACGTGACTCTTTCTGGTTGAGCCACATGGCTCGCTTCTCTACGTGCCACATGCCCTCTCTCCTGTGCCGTCCGATTCCCTCTATGCGCCCTCGTCGTGGCCGTTCATCTACGCTTCAATCTTGACCCTTGATCGCTTTTCCAGAGTTCATCTCGGACGTTAGTTCTCGCCCCCTCCTCTTGCCATGTGCCGCATCCAACACCACGCGATCTTCTCTAGGAGCATCCATCTCCACCACACGTACGCACTATATTCCCCGCCCTTCGATCCATCTCCAGATGGCATCTGGACCGTCTGCTTCCGCCCGCGTATGCTCTCACCACGCGTCATGCTCGTAGCCTTTAATCGCACCTTGATCGATTAGATCAGGGCCGCATCTTCACACCCCGTCTTCTACCTCCAGATCTGCCTCTCTCTCCCACGTTGTCTACATCACACACACCTCCCCCTTTCCATTTCCCCCATCTCCTCAGCCACCCTTGCCACTCACTGACCACACCCAGTCCTAGACCGATCATTCTTTTTCCTCCCGAACACCATCACTCTCCATGATCCCATCTCTCTCGCTCCATATCACCCTCTCAAACCACGTCCTCCACCTTCTTCACTTCGAATCTCCCCCCATCAAATAATCCATCGCCGCTACAATTCTTCCTCATCCACTTGTATGCAAGAATGGGCCCAGCCCCTCTCCGCCTCCCCGTAACAGGGGGAGGTCGGATCGACGGCGCAAAGACGTCCCAATCTCCGATGAGACCCTTGGCCATGGTAGGCCAGGTCTCCGGCTATCAATCACCGACGAGCTGCTCCTCACTGCCGATGGAGTTCAACGACGACCCGAGCTCTGCCAGGAGCTCAAGCATAGGCTCAACGTCTGTCATTTCTCCAGGTAAGATTCTTGATCTTACTTTGCTTATTATCCTTTGATTTTTCTCAATTAATTAGGCCATTCTCTACACATTCACCTCCATTGACCATCACCCAAGCTTCACCATGCATCAGCCATCCTCATGCACGTATTCCCTTGCCATCTCCCCTTCTCCATCACCTGAACACGTCCGACACAACTCCTCTCATGCTTTACTGGAGACGGAGATCCAGTTCACCTTCCTGCCGCTCGCATGAAACCTCAGCTCGCTCACACTCATCCGCACACGATGCTTTGACTATAGAACTAACCACTACAGGTTCCATCCTTCAATGGTCGGAGCTCGATCAGATTGAACTTCTCCAGCTCTGCCTCCGACGAGGGGATGTCAATGGCCTCCTCCAGACAGCCCCGTGCCTTCTACGTGCTTTCAAGTTGCTTGCCTCGCTTCACATATCCTTCCTGGAGCTTCATCAAGATCAATAGATGGAGGCAGAGCCTGCACAACGTCGTCGGAGGACAGTTCCTGCCACCGGTTTCGACGGAGGAGGAGCCCCCCCTGAGCGCATAGTTACCATTCGATGGCACCCTCCTGATGCCAATCCAATGGTCTATAGGAGGCCACGTCGAAGCCCTCGAGCAAGTACAACCACCATCTGATATCCATGATGGGAAGGTCCCAGTAGAGCCACGTGTCGGCCATTAGTCACTTCCGAGCCTCCATCTCGAGCCTCTAGGCTCGGAGTTCTAGAGCCTACGATGAGCCTCCCGTGCCTCCTCTTGAGCCTTCCTCGAGTTCGATCCAATCATCGAGCCTAGACTCACGTGCCAGGTGATGTGAGAGACTAGACAGATTGCAGGGAGGCCCTGACATCTTCAAATTGCAAATAGGTCCAATCTGTACGTGATGACCATGCACGCTTGGGGTTAATTGCAACCGACCCCTCTAGGTTTCAATAATTGCAATTTAGCCCCCGCGCGTGCAGGTAAATTTCAGGGAAGGCCTCGTAGTTTATTTTATTTACATTTAGGTCCTTCTAGGGCCTGTTTGTAGTATTTTCTCTAGTTATTTTACATGTTTTATTGCATTTATGCCCTTGGACTATTTTGTAAATATCTTGAACATATGAGCTCCTATTAATTGATTTTAGTCTCGTTTCGAAGCTGGTTTCATTGTCTTTCAAATGACATGACTTGATTTCATGTTGATTAAATTTAGTAATGTAGTGTCTTTTATGTAATGATTTTTCATGCCTTGTATTAATGCATCAGTGGAATTTGCCTCATTATTTGAACCTGAAGTTGACCACAATTTATTCCTCATTTTTTTATCTGATCAGGGCATATTTTGCATAATTGTAAATCTACATCATGTTGCATGTTAAAAATAAAACAAAAAGTGTCTACTTCATGTTTTTGTCTGCAATGTCTATTTGTGCATCTTGACCTATGAACCATTAACACATCACTTAATCTGAATAGTGAATAGTCTAAATATGTACTTAGGAGGCTCGTGTCTCTGAGTTCGACCTTGGGCTTGCTCAAGTAAAATAAATTAGATCACTTGCATTTCATTGATAAATCAATCCAAGCGATTTTTGATGGATCCAATTCAACTAACTACAATGCACTAAAACAAGGAAATTAAAGGGCTGAAATCTAGGTTTATCAAATGGAGACATTGCCTGGGACACAGCTCATCTTTCATGTAATTTAGATTTTTATTATTTGATTAAAGTGTTAAATTCTAATTTACAGGGCTTATGTTGTTTTCCTTGCTTTATTAATGATTTTTTGAATATCTATCTAATGATTACATTCTGTGGTAGGATCGCTTAATGATCAAGGAGGCAAGGAGTAGGATCTCCCGCTGTGAGGAGCAGCATAAGCAACTATTGGAGAAAATTGAAGAGAATTAGGGTCTCACATTTTATTTCAAGCATTCCATGTAAATAATCATCTTTACAACAGTCTTCGTTTGAAGATTTGCGATTGTAAATGAACGAAGCAATTGTGGTTGTGTGGGGCTTGCCACACTTGAGTGTCGACCTAGGATCAGGCATGCGGCTCTCCGAGCCATTTCACATTTTTGTTCTAGGTGTTTGATTGTAGGTAGGATACACATATTAATTTGAGACACATGTAGACATCGCTTCAATTAGCCAAAAAATTAAAATATGTTCTTTCTCGCTGATAGAAGCATGTTAGGTGCGATTTTTCATCGACTTGCATACATTCGATTTTCAATTTTAATTCAATCTTATTTTTCACAAATTTAGCTCAAGGCATTGCGAGTTTTCTCTTGGCATAAATCATGATTTTATTGAATGCATTGGCTTTTCTTGACCTCCCTTCCTGGCTAGATCACCTCAGATTAATGGAAATTGGGAATGAGGGGTAGACAATGTTAGATTTATGCTCTCATTAAAACAGTGATAACCTTAAAGCTAATATTTGGGTCTGTTAATGCAAGTTGATAAATAAAATGGAGTAAAAATCATGTTTTGGAAGAGCAACACCCTTTTTACGTAGGATGTTTGATTTGACATTTTAATAATCCTTGCGTAAATCAGATTGATTTTATCACCAATAAAAATGACAAGAAAAATAACCAACACTTGTTGGTTTCATGTGTGAGTTGGTGAAGGGTATTGCGTGGTTGATTGAGCCTTGTCTGTTTCGACAATCTCCCCTATACCATAGTGATTGACCCTGATTTTACCCTTCTAATTATGTATAATTAACAATGTTCATTGCAGCCAGGTAAAATAGAGTCAATCAAAAACCGCTTCGAAATAATGTATTGATTGAAGGTCAAAGCGGTCCATTTATTTTTTTACTTGGGCAAGCCCAAGGTCGAACTCAGGGGCATGAGCCTCTTTAGTATCATTTAGACTCTTATTATTTAGATAAAGTTTTGAATTAATGAAGCATAGGCCAATGAATGCATGAAGACACGATTCATAAATAAATATGAACAATGCATTTTTTATTTAATTTTTATCATGCAACAAGATGCAAAGAAATGTAATGTGAATATATCCTAACAAGTTAGAATATTTGAGCAATTTAATCACGAATCAAATCAGGTTCAATTCATGAAGCTAGTCTCAATGATGTAAATACACAAGGCATGCATAGCATTATAATCAAGACACTTAGCTTGGGTTAAAACATTAACAATCAGAGTGTCACAATTTATGCCATTAAAAAGATCATCAAACTAGCTTCAAAATGCAACTAAAATTAACTGAAACAGAGATATGATGCTCAAGATATTCTCAAATGAAGTCAAGGGCATAAATGCAAGAGAAACATAAAGATAACTAACAAAAAGGTCCCTGAGAGGGACTAAAATGTAAATAAAAATTTGTGTGAGGCCTTCCCTGTAAATAACCCATACGTGCGGGGGGTATTTTTGTAATTATTAAAACCTATGAGGGGTTGAATGCAAAATACCCCAGGCACGCGTGGGATACACGTGAGTTCTGGACATGGTTGCCATATGGAGAAGTCGGAGGGGCCTCCTTGCAAATTAACCCAGAATGCACATGACAAGCACATGGACACTAGGCTCGGGGGAAGAGCAGGTTCGGAGGAGGCTCGGTCTTGCTTCGGCTAGGCTCGTAGTCAAGCTTTGTCTTGGTGCATGCTCGGTGTGGCTTGGGAGATCCGAACTTGGAGGTCTGGTGCTGAAGCTAGGAGCTGACGACGTGGTCGCGTATCCACCGTCCAATCAATGAAGATTAGACGGTGGCTGAACGAAGATGGGGAGGAGGCGTGGTTATTTGATGACCGTCTGATCTTAGAGATCGGACGGTAACTACTTCATGGGTTCATCGTCTCTGCCGCCTCCTGCGACGGTGATGGTTGTGCTCCGACGTCATCCTCCTATCTCTGCCTTGCTCGCTTGATGAAGATAGAGCTCCCCAGAGCTTCCTAGGAGCTGGTCGTTGAATCCTGATGCATGGGCATGGCGGGGAATATGCTAGAGAGAGCTGGTAGTTCTCCATCGTAGGAGGCTGAGCAAACCTACTCTGCTTTGCTGAAACTCCGGCCATTGAGCCATGGTGAAACATGCACTGGTTAGAAGATAAACGAGGTTTCATGTGGGGGTGAAGGTGAGTGAAATGAGGGGTTGAATGCGACGAGGAGTATATCCCCACGGTCTTCTCCTCCGACGAGGAGGAGGTGAAGGTGGCAGTGGAGATTAAAGTTTAGTAGAAGGGACGAGTGACATTTTCGAGGTGCGCGTGGACGGCGACAGTGCATCGGAGTTGAAGGGATGATCAGTGAATGGAGATAGTGCGAAAAGCGTCCTAATTAATTGCGAGAAACTAAAGGAAAAATACAACAGGGAGATCAAAATCTTACCTAACAGAGGTTACGGTCTATGCTGAGCTCCGAGGGGAGCTTGGGTCACCGCTGAACTCCGGCGGCCCCTCGAAGCAACTTAGCGGGGCGGAGCCACCGCGAGCCTGGACATGATAGGCCAGGGGTCAACACCAGAAGAGTTTGTCATCTTCGCGCTCCATACCACTCCCTCGCTGTCACCAAGGAGCAGAGGCTTGCTAGGCAGCTCCCCACGTAAAAGTGGACAATCATGGAGTGGAGCGAGGATAACAAATTTAAAGTTGAAGCTCGACAGTTCTGGTGGAGGTGGTAGTGACTTGAGTGGAGGATGAGGAGCGAGAGGGGAGGTGTCGTGGCGAACGTGGACTCCTGTGAAGACGAGGAAAGATGGGGCCTCGTCGTGAAGTAGTTGGCGAGTGGAAAGAGTGGTGGAGACGACGGGAGAAATGGAAAGGGGGTTATGGGTCCGCGAGGTGGGAGACGTGGAGGAGGGGTCTTCGGAGGTTGAAGACGAGTCATTGACCATTGGATCTCATGATCCAATGGATGCGAAGAGGGAGCATTCGTGCGGTGGAGATTAGATCAGAGAGGTGTGATAGAAGAGCGATGGGCGGTGCCACGTGGCAAGAGTAGGTGAGGGCAGAGGTGAACTACCATGATGAAAGGCAGCTATCGATCAGGCGGCTATGGATAGCAGCAGAGATAAGCGACTGGGATGGAAACATCAAGGCCACGATCGGGCGGCTGTGGGGATGACGTATGGCAAGCTGAGGATAAGGCAGGGATGGATGGCTGTGATGAAGGAGGCGGTAGGCGATCTAATGGTGGAAAGAGAAGGGCGCGTGGCACGCGGAGAGAAGGGCCACATGGCGCAACCAGAAAGCGCCACGTGGCCCAATCAAATTATCCAGGTAAAGAAAGTGAAATAAGAGGGAGAAGGAGGCTGATTTTGGACAAACTCAAAACATGAAAGTTGTAGATCTCGATGAGATCTACAAGTTTCATGTTGACCAAAAATGGAGATGAGGTCAAATAAAGTAGAAAGATTTTTGCGAGCGTTTTTAAAGGTTTAAAACACTACGATTTTAGTTTTGTTATTTTTTGTATTTTTAATTTATTCTAGGACTCTAATAATTTCAAGGATTAATCTGGTTCCTATTGACACTTAGTCTAAGCTAGAGGTCACTATCTGTGAATTAGGATAATGAAATTGGGTTTCATCACCTAGGTACTCCATTCATCTCCATAGATTCATTCGTTCACTTGTACATCCATCCTAACCTCTTCGTTCCCCTCAGGTCTCTACAAATTCATTTATCCATCTCTTTACTTAGGCTATTCGCATCCCAAGTATATGGGGGACTTGAGTCCCCGTAAATTTCTAACTCATTTATCCTTCTTCCCGATACTTAGGTTATTTCTAACCTAAGTATGGGGGCGTCCTCCTCAGTTCCAGTGTATTTTTCCTATACCTTAAATTGAGATGTGGCTTTGTATCACTTAGTGCTACGAGGACATAATAAAATTTAAGTATAGGGGTATACCATATATACAATATATACGTACTTTAGCCATAGCTCTATTTTGAAATTTTTTGAAAAATTTAATTTTTTTGGGCTAGAGAATAAATTTTCGGAACTAAGTCGAATAAAATATTTTCAAAGTTTGAAAAATATTTTTATACTATGTAACATTATTTTGGAGAAAAAATATTTTGAAAATGGTTTGAAAAATGGATTTTACTTGTTTGAAAATCGTTTGAAAAGTATTTGTAAAAATATTTACATGTGACATGGTTTGAAAAATATTTTCAAAACTTGATTTTAATAAGGAAAAATGAGTATAATTGTGTTCTAACTTTACTAAAAAAATCCATAAAAATGAGAAAAATAAAAATCCTTTAAAAAACAAACTGACTACTAAATTTAAATAAGTAGCCGCTTTCACTGAGGGTCTCCCTTAGCAGAGTAGGTAGTTTAGAGGACATCACGTAAGGCTCCGTCCTCAAGCAATGGGTACCGTCCTACAGCCCGTAAATTACACCTATACTGGCTGAAAGTAGATGTAACTACTCATTTGAGTTTAGGCCAGTCATTAAGCCTTTTAAAGTCTTCATAATATATATATATATATATATATAATGGATGAAGGAGTTGGTTTAAATCCCTGACACTTTCACACAGGATCAGTGATGTTCAAGAATACTTGGTTTGAGAGGTCTTGAGATTTTAAGTTAACCCATCTTAATCATCAGGGTCTTCGACTTAATTATCTACATTTTCCTAGTTTAACATATTTGTGTGCTATGTTGCGTGCTTAGTCTCTAAACTTAAGAATATGATCAACACTTCACATACACGATTGCGTTTATGATGAGAGGAGTTGAAATTTCACTTGAGGGAATGGAACGAGGGATTTGAGTTTGGACTTGATTTGATGATGCTCGAAGATGGGATAAAATCGTTGAAGGCTTCAGGAAACATGAGTGTCAGTATCTTTACCCAGTATGCGAACATGGTTCTTATGCTAATCTCTTGACATTTACCTAAGTTCCAGGGTGTGATAAAATAAAAAAATTGTTGATCAGTGTGCGCCAACTCTTGGTAAAAGCAGTGGAGCTAGCCAAAAACAATGCAAAGAAATACAAATATTGAAAAAAGCTCTCCTCTACAAGTCAAATATCAAAAGAACTTCCACCAAAAGCGAGCTCTCCTAACCATTTCAAAGTGTCCACTTGGACCATTGCTATTAGGATCAGGAGTCGGGCTTGCACCAAAAAAGAGCTATGCATCGTAAATGCTACAAGTTTGGGTGTAGAAGATATATTAGATACTCAAAAAAGGCACATCCTAGTGTATTCCCAGAAAAACAAGTGCAGACGACTCCAACTTCTCTTGACGGACGCACTGATCAACAAAAAAAAGTGTTGAGTTAATAAAGCACTCGTGAGTATCCTTGTTCCAATGAGAGGGAGAGAAGAAATGACATAACCCTACGCCCTCCATCAATTGACCTACCACCTACATTTCTAAGTCTGACAACTAAAGAGATGGTGGATTGATTGTAATATTTGGTTTATTCCCTGGTGTTAAGGATTGGGTCCTTAGGAGGATTTCTTGAACAGGGACCTTGGGTGAAGTTGTGACTCTACTCTCGTGATCGTAGTCAACACTAAATGTCATATCCTTAGTATATATGTATATAAGAGAGAGTCTAGAAAATTAGAGAAATTGGATACCTCTTAATTAAAGCTAGGTTGAGCTTTTAAATTTTGGATCTCTAAAATTAGGAGTTCTTGAATGGATCAGATCTTGTACTCACATGCACAATCATGGGTTAATCCAACTCATTCATGGTCGAGATGCTCGGGGACGAGCATAGTTTAAGTATAGGGGGATGATGAACCTCAATTTCATAATGATTATTTGCCTATATTAACCCCCTAGCTCAAATTAGTGTCAATAAAAATTAGATAAATCATTGTATATTTCTGAGTCTTGGAATAATTTAAAATACAAAAAATAACAAAATAAAAAATTGTAGTGTTTTTATACCCTTAAAAATGCTCACAAAAATATTACTCCCTTTATTTGACCTTGTTTGTATTTTGGTCAACATGAAACTTGTAGATCTCATCAAGATCTACAACTTTCATGTTTTGAGTTTTCCCAAATTCGACCTCCTTCTCCTTCCTTTTTTGATGTTCTTTGTCTGAATAACCTGATTAGGCCACGTGGCTCTTTCTGGTTGAGACATGTGGCTCGCTTCTCTACGTGTCACGCACCCTCCCTCCTGTGTTGTTCGATTCCCTCTATACACCCTCATCGTGGCTGTTCATACGCACTTGAATCATGGATCTTGATCACTTCTTCATAGTTCATCTCGGACGTCGGTTGCAGCCTGCTTCTCCTCTTGCCACGTGCTGCATCTAGCACTGCGCGATCTTCTCTAGGAGCATCCATCTCCACCGCACGTACGTGTTGTGTTCCCCACCTTCTGATCCATCTCCAGATGGCATCTAGACCGTCCGCTTCTGCTTATGTGTCCTCTCTCCACGTGTCACGCCCGTAGCCATCGATCGTGCCTTGATCGATTAGATCAGGGCTACATCTTTGCTCCCTCCTCTCAGCCGTTGGATCACGAGATCCAACAGACAAGACCCTGTCTCCTACCTCTAGACTTTCCTCTCTCTCCTACGTTGTCCACATCGCACACACCTCCCCCTTTCCATTTCCCCCTGTCTCCTCGGCCACCCTCACGACTCGCTGACCATACCCAGCCTAGACCGATCATTCTTCTTCCTCGAAGACACCATCACTCTCCATGATCCCATCTCTCTCGCTCCATATGCCCCTCTCAAACTACATCCTCCACCTTCTTCACTTTGAATCTCCCCTTTAAATAATCCATCACCGCCGCAATTCTTCCTCATCCACTTGTACGCGGGAATGGGCCCAACCTCTCTCTACCTCCCTGTGACAGGGGGAGGCTGGATCGATGGCCCAATCTCCGATGAGGACCCCTGGCCATGGTAGGCCAGTCTCCGACTATCAACTGTCGGCGAGCTGCTCCTCGTAGCCTGTGGAGTTCAACGATGACCCAAGCTCTGCCTAGGAGCTCAAGCACAGGCCCGACATCGGCCATTTCTCCAGATAAGATTCTTGATCTTGCTTTGCTTATTTTCCTTTGATCTCTCTCAATTAATTAGGCCATTCTCCATACATTCACCCTCCATTGACCATCATCCGAGATTCACCACACATCAGTCATCCTCGCGCATGTCTTCCCACGCCATATCCCCTTCTCCATCACCTGAACACATCCGACCCAACTCCTCTCCTGCTTTACCGGAGATGGAGATCAGGTTCCCCTTCCCTTCGCTCGCACGGAACCTCAGCTCACTCACACTCATCTGCACGCGATGCTTTGGCTATAGAACTAACCACTGCAGTTTCCATTCTTCAATGGCCGAAGCTCGATCTGAGTGAACTTATCCAGCTCCACCTCCGACAAGGGGACGTCGATGGCCTCCTCCAGACATCCCCATGCCTTCTATGTGCTTCCAAGTTACTCGCCTCGCTTCCCACATCCTTCCCGGAGCTTCATCGATCTCGATAGACGGAGGTAGAGACTGCACGACGTCGCTGGAGGATAGTTCACATCGCCAGCCTCGACGGAGGAGGATCCCCTTATGAGCACATAGTTACCATTGGATGGCACCCTCCCAGTGCTCATCCAACGGTCTACAGGAGTCCATGTCGAAGCCCTCGAGCAAGTGAAGCCACCATCCGATATCCATGATCGGACGGTCCAGGCAGAGACACATGTCAGCCATCAGCCACTTCTGAGCCTCCATTTTGAGCCTCTAGGGTCGGATTTATCGAGCCTACGACGAGCCTCCCGCGCCTCCTCCCGAGCCTCGATCAGCCTCTCGAGTCTTCCCCAAACCTGAGCCAATTATTGATCCTAGACTCACGTACCAGGTCATGTAAGAGGCTGGGAAACTTGCATGGAGGCCCTAACATCTTCTTCAACTTGCAAATAGGTCTAATCTGCACGTGATGGCCATGCGCGCCTGTGGTTGATTGCAACTGACCCCCTCCGAGTTTCAATAATGGCAATTTATCCTCCACACATGTGGGTAAATTTTAGGGAAGGCCTCATGGTTTATTCTATTTGCATTTAGGTCCTTTCAGAGCATGTTTGTAGTATTTTCTTCAGTTATTTTGCATGTTTTATTGTGTTTATGTCCTTGGACTATTTTGTGAATATCTTAGGCATCCGGGCCCTATTTTAATCGATTTCAGTTTCATTTCGAAGCTGGTTTCATTTTCTTTCTAATGGCATGCATTGATTTCTGATTTGACACTTTGATTCATGATGATTAAATTTAGTAATGTAGTGTCTTTTATGTAATGATTTCTCATGACTTGTATTAATGTATCAATGGAATTTACTTCATTATTTGAACCTGAAGTTGACCACAATTTATTGCTCATTTGTTTTATTTGATTAGGGCATTTTTACATCATTATAAATATACATCATATTACATGTTAAAAATCAAACAAAAAGTGTATGCTTCATGTTTTTGTCTGCAATGTCTACTTGTGCATCTTGACCTATGAACAATTAATGCATCACTTAATCCGAATAGTGAAAGTCTAAATAGGTACTTAAGAGGCTCGTGTGCCTGAGTTCTACCTTGAGCTTGCCCAAGTAAAATAAATTAGACTGCTTGCATTTCATTGATAAACTAATCCAAGTGATTTTTGACGGATCCAATTCAACCGATTACAATGCATTAAAATAACGAAATTAAAGGGTTGAAATATGGGTTTATCAAATGGCGCCATTGCTTGGGACATGACTCATCTTTTATGTAATTTAGGATTTTATTATTTGATTAAAGTGTTAATTTCTAATTTACAGGTCTTGTGTTGTTTTCCTTGCATTATTGATGATTCTTTGAATATCTATCTAATGATTGCATTCTATGGCAGGGTCCCTTGACGATCAAGGAGGCAAGGAGCAGGAGCTCCCGCTGCGAGGAGCCGCAGAAGCAACTATTGGGAAAAATTGAAGAGAAATAGGATTTCACATTTTATTTCATGTATTCCATGTAAATAATCGTCTTTACAACGATCTTCGTTCGAAGACTTACGATTATAAATGAACGAAGTAATTGTGGTGTATGGGGCTTGCCCCACTTGAGTGTCGACCTAGGATCATGCATGCGGCTCTCCGAGCTATTTCATTTTTTTATTCTAGGTGTTTGATTGTAGGTAGGACACACATATTAATTTGAGACACACGTAGACATCGATTCACTTAGGCAAAACAATTAAAATCCGTTCTTCCTTGTGGGAGACGAAGATTTGCAGGTAGGGAGGGGGTTTCAACAAGGGCTTGCATGTATGGGGGACCTGAGCCTTCTAGGTGGCTATGGGGGCTTGCAGACTACAAGGCGAGAACTTGCAGGCGTAGAGAACGAAAGCTTGAAGATGGACGGAGTGCTTACTGGCAGTTGGGGGGCGACTTTTCATGGAGGCGAAGGCTTGCAGGCGGTTGGGGGGGGGTTTCTTGTAGGTGGTGGGAGGGGGTGGTAGCGGGCGGGAGCTTGCTGGGCAGGGGGGGGGGGTGACCTTTATACAGAGGGTAGTTGGGAGGGGGCTTCG
This sequence comes from Ottelia alismoides, assembly GCA_037367405.1. Taxonomy (NCBI): domain Eukaryota; kingdom Viridiplantae; phylum Streptophyta; class Magnoliopsida; order Alismatales; family Hydrocharitaceae; genus Ottelia; species Ottelia alismoides. Next base: position 269,423 of record JAZKJV010007933.1, on the reverse strand, counting down.
AAGTTGTATCCAGGGCGAGGGCTTGCATGCGACGGGAGGGGGCGGGGGCTTTCTGGGAGGGAGGGGTCTTGTAGGGCACATGAGGGGAGGGGGGAAGGGGCTTTGCATTGGGGGCATCTAGGAGGAGTCTTCGACAGGGTATCCAGGGTGGGGGATTGCAAGATGTGGGAGGGGGAGGCGGTGGGGTGGGGGCTTGTCGAGAGGGAGGGGGCTTGCAGAGCTCGATGCAGGGGGGGTGGCCTTTGCATGGAGGGCAACTGGGAGGGGGCTTCAACGGGGTATCGACGGACCACTGGAATGTCCTTTTTAATTTTAAATGTTTTCGTGTTTTGTTGTAGTCGGGAAAACGGAATCGATCAAAATTTAAACCACACGAATTGATGAATCAACGAATCAATTAAAGTGTGGTTTGATGTATTTTTAGCCTGGGCAAGCCACAGGGTCGACTCAAGGTGGCAAAGGAAAAACTTAAGATCGAATTAGACGAATTAGCTCACGGTTTTCGAAGTGGATTTTTTGTATTTTTTATGCAAAATAGAAATGCAAAATGCATTGAATTAAGTTAATATGAAAACACAACTTAGCAGAATTAAATTTAATGTGAAATTAAGTCAATCTAGATAAGTTATATTCTTCCTGTAAATCTATCCAATGATGAATACAAATGTATTTTTTTGAAATATTTGAGTTTGAAATGCAATAATGAAAAATGCAAATTTTTAGGGGTTTTATGCAATTTTTCATGCAAAAAGAATGTAAAAAATATGGAATTTTTACTGAAAGTGAAACATGATGAAATGAAGCTACAATATTTTTTTTGGAATTTTCTGACAATATATGATTTTTTTATTACTGAAAACAGAGTGTCCGTGAGTACTTAATTCGTAATAAATCTATGAAATCAAATTATCCAAAAATAAATTATCTCAAATAGATATTTTAACGAGGAATACAAGAGATTCAAAATTTTGTAAAAGTATTATCTGTAGATTTAATTAAAAATTCATTTATTGAAATCACTAAACAATTTATTTCATGCAAAAGACAACTCTAAGTTAGATGAAATTTAGATAGTAATTCAAGCGCAACTAGAGTCATCAAATAAGAATTTTTCACCATTTTTGGAGCAATATTTAATTAAATATGAATTACATACTACAGAATGGTAAAATATTCTATTTTTCACCAAAATAATTTTAGACTCAAAAAAATCTAATTAAATAACACATGATAGAGAATTAAATGATCTTAAACATTCTATTTTTGATTAAAATAAATGATGCAAACTAGAGGTCCAAATTAAAACAATAATATAAGGTTGTCCGTGCAATACGAAAATGAAATAAACAAATTGAAATGCGTACAGGGGTATGTTTGCAATAAAATGAACATGAAAGAAGCAACATGCAATTTTCATAAAAAATAACAAAATGACCATGAACGTGGGTTCAAAAAATGGAACCCACTCCTCTAAGGCAACACGCAGAGGCCGCAGAGGAGGCGGGCACGGGTGACGTGGCTTGGTCGCGGCCGTAGGGCTGGCGGTCGCAGGTGCGCGATGGAGAGGCGACAAAGTCGCGGAGTCGGTGCTGGAGGGTGGCTGGTAGGAGCCGCGCGCTACCACGATGAGGGTGACGCGAACCAAGAGCGGCCTTTGAAGTTGCGTACGTCCGTTGCGGACTCGCGCAAGGAGGCAGAGAAGAACAGCCACTGGATGCTACACTGCGGCGCTGCAGGTGCAGCGACTGGAGTGCGAGGGTCGTGGGTTGGTTGCTGCGTGGCGCACGCATGCGTAGGGGAACCTTGGACGATCTCGTGCGTGGCTGCGAGTTGCATGGGGGATGGATGCAGCTGTTGCTGGAGACGCAGTCGCATGCAGGGGAGGGTGGTCGCCTCCTAGCGGGGTCCTTGGCGGTGGGCGCGGAGGGCTGCGGTCCGTTGGGAGCCACGCTACAGGAGGATGCATGGCTGTACCTGGGTGGAGATCGACGAAGGTCTTGGGGGAACGATGACGCGCAAGAACATCCTGGAGCTGCTTCCCTTTTTTTATTTTTTTAGGGAAAAAATGTAGGAGTGAAATGAAGAGGTGGTGATGGCGATGTATGATAAAGATGATGTGATTTGTCATGAAAAACAAGGGGAAAAAATTTATGTTAGATAAAATAAAATTTACAAGGAAAAGGAGAGGGATACTTACCTGTGGTGGTTTCGTCGGAAGATAGGAGCAGTTATGCTGAACTCCAGTTGCAGCGTCGACCCTGTTTGACGAAAAATTAGAGAAGCTCTGCGATCTTGACGGGAAGTTCGCTATGCGGAGACTAACCACGGATCTCGCCTGCAGTTCATCGTAGCTCAACATCTATGAAGGAGCTGTCACCTCACGGCTTAAACGGAGCTCGAAACTCTCTCTTGTAGAATGGCGGATGATGAAAAATGAGGGAGGAGATGAGAATAAAAAAGAGGAGGAGTTAGAAAAGTAGTGTAGAAAATGGAGGAATGGTGGAGGAAGTGGAGACTTGGAGTGGGGAACAAGTAAAGCAGAAGTAAAAAGAAAAAAAAGATAAATAAAATAAGTAGACTATTAAAAATAAAGAAGAGAAAATAAATAATAATAACAATAAATAAATAAAGTAAATGCGAAAATAATAAAAAATGGGGTGACATGGGGCGGTTCCAGAAGTTGCCACGTGTTGCTCCCAGAAAATTCAAAAATTAAATATAAAGAAAAATAAAAAAGAAGTAACAAAAAGGTTAAATCAAAAAGTTGTCAACATGAAAGTTGCTTGTCTCGACGAGATCTACAAGTTCCGTGAAGGACCAAAAATGAAAGGAAGTCATCTGTAAAAAAGTATTTTTAGGTGGTATCTTATAGATATAAAATGCCGTATTTTTATCTTTTGCAATTTTTTGTGATTTTTAAATAAGATAAAAATCAAAACAAAGTTAGGGAAAATATGAAAGGAATATTTACACTCAATCTATTTTTTGGATTTTTAATAATTAAGAAAATAAAAAGGTAAAATAAAAGGTATTTTAGTCGTTATGTATAATATACAATTGGGGCCCAAAACTCAAGTTTGACATACGATCTCTGATTTATATGAAATTAGTCTTATTTTGAAGGTCTTTGAATGCATATTACTTTAAAAGTGAGTAGACCCAAATCCGGCACTGTATGAGAGAGATGTACATTTTAAGGGTAATAATTTCAAAATTGGATTTGAGTTTTATTAGACAACTTGATAAGTTAGTATTTTTTGATATTTTTCCTTAATTAGTATTAGTAATTTATACACTATAAACTTGATTTTATTGGATTTGAACTTAGTATATAATAGATATAAATAGGCGAATTTGGCTAATAAACAATTGAAAATTAACAAGTGTATTTGGCTCCTTATTTAATGCAAATATGAATACTAAAATACAGATATTATTTACACATGCATGAATGCTAATTATGCAATATAAGTGATGAAATGCAGCTAATTATTTAGGAACAATGTTCTGTTTTCAATCTTTATAGTGATGAATCACAGATTCATCCGTTATCCAGGGTAGGGGATTGTAGGGCACTGCGGGGGGGGGGGGGGGGGGTCTTGTAGGAGACGAGAGGGGTTGGGATGGAGGGCTTGCAGATTGCAGAGGCTTGTCGGGAGGGAGGGGGCTTTGAAGGGGGTTACAGGCGGCAGGGGGCTTACACGGAGGGAAGATAGGAGGGCTTCGACGAGGTATCAAGGACTGGGAGGTGGCAGGGGAGATTGAGGTGGAAGGTAGCAACAAGGCTACGGGAGGTGGAGGGCGACAACGAGGGTATCGGAGGTAGAGGGCGACAATGAGGTATCAGAGGTGGAGGACAACCGTGAGGGTAGGGAGGTCGACGGGGGCTTGTAGGGGTGGGAGGTGTGGGGGATGGAGCGTGCATGCTAAGGGGCTTACATGTTGTAAATAATAGAAACATGAAGGGAGAAAATGTAAAATATTTGACGAAAATATTCATATTTAATGGAAAATTGGATGGAAGTAAATACGAAGTTATGGGTGTAAGAGTTAAGCACTATTCAGGGTCCTGGACGTAATTCGTGATAATCTAGGGTTATGTATATAATTACGAAATCACTCAGGGTTATGGGCATATATACCCCATTATTTATATGTTCTAATAAGTCTATTTATTAATTTTAGATATGAAATCCATGAAATCCATCAACCAATTGACCATATCAAATTATTCGACTAGCCGAAATTCAGAACTTATTCTCTTGACAGAGAGCACCGGCTATGTGCTCTTGAAGAACAAGTGTACAAACCCTACATCATTCGAAGAACTAATACAATAAAAAATAGGAAGAAAATCAATCATCGGCTCGTTGTTATATTATGAGGTCTTTGTCAAATATGTTTCAGAAGTAACACACAGACATGGACACTACCCAGCATATAATGCTGAATCTTAAGGAGATGTCGCTGATGTGAACCACACTCATCTTTACAACCTCTTGAAAGAATTGATTCGCTGCAAGATGCAGGAATGAATATCAATTAGAGAGTATGTAATCAAAATATTTAGTTACCTCTCTGAACTATATACCTTAGGGTACAGATGGATGCAAACATGTAGTCCGACTTCGTTCGGTTGTCTTTGCCCATGCCTTTCAACAACTTTATGGTATCATACCACATGAATAGGTTGATCTTGACAAATGCTAAGCCGATATCCTCATTGAAGTCCATTGAGTACATCTTGAATAAAGAGAATCCCACTAGTAGCGCAATGGTTGCACATGTCAAGAGAAAGCTCAGTCGGAAGCATAGGTCTCAGAAGGGTCCGATCTATAAGAAGAAGAAGAGTCAAGATGTCGGCACATCCTTTCAAACTTCCACATTTATAGCATCGAAGAAAGCCAATGTTTTTCATCACTACAAGAAGCCGAGGCACTAGAAGAGAAACTATCCAGATTACAAGAAAACAATAGAAAAGTGTAAGGCTCTGTTAGATATGAAATCTGCTTTCATCATTGAATCCAATTTTTGTAGGATGATAAGGTAGTTTGGTCATTGATTCCGGTGCTTCTGTTCATGTACGCAAACTGCATATATTTCAGGTAACTAGAAAGCTTAGTGATGTATAGATAGTCATCCACATGGGATGTGATGCAACTATTGCAACAGTTGCAGTCGAAACTTGCATATTTTGTCTAGCTAGTGGGGGAGTCTTATTACTTAGAGAGTATCTCTATGTACCCGAAGTTATAAGGATTTTGTTATATGCATTTAAGTTATTTAGAAATGGACATTGTAATAAAATTATCATAAGTCATTATGGTAAACATATTCCAGATGATTTTATAACTTCTAGTGGACTCTTTGATATGTGCATTGATGAATGTGTCATGAATGTTACATTCGATAATAATAATAACCTCAAGCGATCCAGAGGGGACACAAATCATTTAACCATGATTTGGCATCAAAGACTTGGTCATTTATCCGTTGATAGGATCAATAGATTGGTAAAATATGGATCATTAGATTTGCTAAAAATTAAAAGTTTACCTACTTGCGAACATTGCATTCGAGGTAAAATAACCAGTGCACCCTTCCAAAATAAGGGTACTCGATGGGAGGGTATACTTGACCTAATATATATCTATGTATATGGTCCCTTTAGTACCGCGACTCGAAATGGATATCGATATTATTTGGCATTTATTAATGACCATTTGTGATACAGGTTTATCTTCCTATTATGTCATAAGTCTGAAACCTTTGAAAAGTTCAAAGAACTCATGGCTTTCGTTGAGAACCAAGTTTATAGGAAGATTAAAAAGATTTGATCTGACGGAGATAGCGAGTACCTTTCAGATTAATTCAAGGAATACATCAAGAGAGAGAGAGAGAGAGGAAATGTATCCAATCTCAGTTCTCCTATAACTCTCAAACTAAATGGTGTTGATGAAAGATGCAACACGACTATTATGGATATGGTCTGATCAATGATGAGTAAAACATAACTACCTCTAAGTTTCTGTGGATATGCAGTAGAGGTTGCGGTATGTATATACAATTTTAACAAGATTCCTATAAAATCTATACCAAAAACTCCTCATTAGCTTTGGTTCATAACCAAGCTCAGTGTTAAATACTTGAGAATTTGGGGTTGCTTGGTCCATGCCAAGAACGTAAAATGCAAGTAAACTAAAGTCTCATACTAGAGAGTGCTACTTCATTGAATATGTGAAAGACAGTATTGTATACCAACTTTATGATCCTGAGACTCAAAAATATTCGTTCATAGGGATGTGAAATTCTTAGAGAATGACTTCCTTAAAAGTCAAGACAAGAATGAAGCAAAGGAATTTACAGAATCCTTTGAGGATGCTGAGATGCCTGAGCTAGACACTGAAGAAGTAAATGAAGATGGAACACTAGTACCTCTTCGAAGAAGTTCGAGGGTGGTTATGCCACCTTAAAGGTAAGGATTCCATATGTCAGGAGAGTCTGAAAGTTATCCAACTTCATCTGATGAAGCACTCGTGGATCATGACATGCATAGATGGATTCTCTATGAAGTATGTAACAGACTCCATGCACAAGAATAGTGTGTGGACCCTAGAGAATCCATCTAAGGGGGTAAAACTCATTTGTATAAATGGATCTTCAAGAGAAAGACGGGAAATGATGGGAAGGTAGAGACCTTCAAGGCACTATTCATAGCAAAGGGTTACATATAGAGAGAAGGCATCGATTACGATGAGCCATTCTCTCATGTGACCATGCTTAAGACCGTCAGAGCACTACTAGCTATGGCTACACATCTCGACTACATCTAGCAAATGGACGTCAAGACTGCATTCTTTAATGGATACCCCAAGAAGGATATCTATATGGAGCACCCCCATGGTTTCATAGCTGAGAAAGGCAAGGTATGTAAGCCGAAGAAATCCATCTATAGGCTCAGACAAGCTTCTCATAGTTGGAACATTAGATTTGATGAAACCATAAAGACTTATGATTTCATTTAGAATCCTGATGAACCATGTGTGTACAAGAAGTTCAGTGGGAGCACCATTGTGTTTATTATGCTTCATGTAGATGACATCCTTATCATTGAGAAATATACATGAATGATGACTAGTGTTAAGGTCTAACTTTCCCATACCTTTGTGATGAAAGATCTTAGAGAAGCCTCTTATATATTGGATTTGAAGCTATTTAGAGATAAAGATAGAGAGAGAGAGAAGAAAAAGAAGAAAAGAAGATTTTAGGATTGTCTCAACATGGATACATTAAGGAGATCTTGGAACGAATCCATACAAAAAATTCTAAGAAAGGCTTCCTTCCATTAAGACACGGCATGAACTTATCTAAAGGGATGGCTCCTCAAAGTGTTGAGGAAAAGAAGATCATGGCTGGATGCCCTCACACATCATCTGTGGGAAGCTTAATATATGTCATGATGTGCACAAAGCTAGATATTGGCCCTATAGCGGGAATGGTAAATCGTTACCGACGCTGCTATGGTGAACAACACTGAAATGTAGTGAAGAACATCTTCATGTATCTAAGAAGGACTCACGATTACATCTTTTTCTAGGGAGATAGTGATCTTCAAGTCTTATGATACACAGATTCAACTTTCCAATATGATATTGATGACTACAAGTCAACTTTAGGGTTTCTATTCTTGTTGAACAATTGTGTTGTGAGATGGAGAAGTTAGAAGCACCTACACCATGTCTGATTCGTTGACAAAATCAGAATACATTATTGCATTAGATTCTGTAAAGGAGGTGGTGTGGTTGCTCAAGTTTATCTAGGAACTTGACGTAGTTTCTTCTGATACTCCCATCTTGCTGCTCTGTGATAACAATGAAGCCATGACTTAGGCAAAGGAACCCATATGACATCAAAAGAGAAAACACGTGGAAAGGAAATACCACATCATTTGGGAGATACAAAAGCATGGTAACATCATCACACAGGTTTCCTTTACTGACAGTATTTTGATGATTCCCTTACCATACCTTTATCCCCGAAGGTTTTTGACCATCATGTAATGAGTATGGGTTTACGGATTGTACCTGAATGGTTCTGAGGGCTAGCGGGGGATCGCTGGACATGTGAGCCCAAGGCGAACCATGTCTACAATGAATGTTATTGTAATCCTTTTTATATTAATAAAAGTTATTGATGTTTCATTCTATATCTGAGATTAATGAATGAATGCACTTATAAGGTCCCTTTGTATAATTGAGGCTATGTACCATGGCCATCTTGATAACAATACAAATGTTGATTCAATGGTTGAATCATATATGCTCGTGCTTGGATGATATCTAAAGAGTTAGATGACTCATCTAGCACCATCAAATGATTGTTGAGAAAGGATCTCCAGCTTGAGAAGGATATGACAATCCTTACTCCAAATGCTGATATTTGTCCAACCTCTTAATGTTGATCCTCTACATAGGAATAGAGATTCGAAGGTGTCAGATAAGCTAGGTCAAAGAGTTGACTTGATGAGATCAATATAACCAAGACCTATATCGTATGTTGTCAAGATACACGCACACATTCGCTGACCGAAGATAGATTTGTATGTCTAAGTATGTACATTAGGTAGACCATTAGGTTGATAATCTAATCAAATCTATACACCAGCAAGCTGATGTGCATATGGGGGCATATAAGTAAATATTATCTCTCAAAGGTAACACATAGATTCACTACTGAATCAAAAGTCATGAGCTCACTCATGAGATATTGGAATCAACCAAATTTCATCGATGGTCATCTTGCTTTGGAAGCATGACATGATTTACATGTATGATATATGCTTTTGGAAAGTATATAAATGATACCAACTCCTAATGATTAAATGAGAAATTTAATGATAAAACCCTAAAGAATGCAATTCAAAAGTGATATAAAACCCTGCATTTATTCTAGGTCTTCCAGTGTGCAAGATGTACGAGTATTAAGAGGACTCGAGGGTGATGCGATCTTAATTGATTGTAATCATGACACTTCTATTCTGAGGGAGTGATGAAACAAGTTTGGAATTTAGTAACTCCATTCAAAAGATTTATTATCCAATCTTAGTCTAAATGTTTTACATTGATCTGAATATGATTCATATTCAATGAGAAGATTAGATATTATGTCTGACTTGATCATGCATCTTTGAGTGGTTTTTTAGATCTGTATATGAGATTAGATCTCAGTATCAAAGTCACTATACATGGAATATACAGTCATCCTATCTCCAAGTATCTGCAAAGAAAGCACATTTTTCATGAAATAGTTCAAGAATAATTCTATTGTTGATAATATCCGAGCATTAGATTAATGATGAATGAATATGATTTAATTATCATCAATAATGTGGATATGATTCACATTATTTGGACTTGAATTATTGGACAACGAATTCTCTTCGAAATAATATCAAATTCAAAGGAATTGGAATTCATATGTCAAATCTAGGTTTTAAGACCAAATAGTATATTGTATATATGATTTTTATCACTTGTACCCTTCTTAACTTCAGCAATATCATTTTTGTTTCTCCTTTTTTGGAATGTCAGTTGTGTCCCTAGACTCCTACAAAGTTTACAGTCATGTAATATCAAATATACCCCTCCTTATTGTAACATAAGAACAAAAATGTGAATTTGAGAAGAAGGAAGGAGCATAATAGATATTCCAAAAGAGGGAGGGGTATAACTAATATTATAAATTTTAAGAAGGGCAAAAGTGACTAAAACCCTTGTATTTAATATATTTCATATCCCCTTATTTCTTTGTTGTGTGCTTTAATAAAATGCATTAAAATAAAAAAAAACTCCAAATAAAAAATGCTGTATTCTGACTGTGTATATTGCTCTTTAATATCTACAAATACTCCTTTTCTTTATTTTGATTCTCCTAATTATTTGCAAATCCAAAATAATGATTAGTATGTAATTATTTAATTACTATCTAATTTAAGTTTTTCGTATAAAGTTTTTTCAAAATTTAAAATAAAGTCATAAAAACTAGTATTTTATAACTATAAAATAACTTCAAAATTTGTATCTTCTACATACTTTGTATTTTGGTTGAGTGTTGTTCATGAAGTTTCATATTTCACTGAGATATACGAACTATGTGTTGATCATTTGTCATTTAAATCTCGTATTTTTTATGTTTAATTTCTCTTTTTTCTTCTTTGCGGTGAAAATGTCGGAGTCAATAACCCACATGGTACTATGCCATTGTCCTTCTACCCTCCAGCAACATCCACTTAACCTGCTTGTTGACCTTCTAGTCAACAAAGTAAGCCTGTTTAGCTATCCATTCTCTTGCCATCACATAGCAGGGAAGGTTGACCTTCGACACAACTGACTCCCCTACGATCCCCCTTTCTAACTCCACCTCTCATCCACCTCTCCTACACATTCTCTTCCCATTAGCGCTTTCCCCTGACTTTCCCATGACCATATCACAAACCACCCGAGCATCTTCAATTAACATCCATGTTCCATGACCATCTTGAAAATCCATAATCGAAACCCACATTCTCCTCCAACTTTGCCTCCAAGTGTCTACACATCAAACTCATCACCAACCACCAGAAACAATCATACGCCATTTCTTTGTGCAAGATTGAGTGGAGCCACCGAGTGTCCAGGTGATAACCGAGCCCGATTGATGGTTGAGAGACAACTGCTCATCCTTTGCTAGCGTAATATAGGAGACGAAACACCTCCTATTATAGCCATATTTCAGAACGACTCGATGAGCTCATCGCTCACCGAAAATTTGAGTGGCACCTCAATATGAGATCTCGAGCTTAGATATCTTCTCAAGAATCTTAATCACTCTGTTCATTTCCAGGTACCCCCTTCTTCTCCCTTGATTGTTAGTTTTTGTCATCTTCTTGCTCTACTACATCACCCTAAACTCTCTATCATTTTTTTTGATTGAGATCCCAAACCATGCACCTTCTTATCCTCTGTCTCAACCTCTTATCATCGAACCACTTCAAGCTCTGCAAGATCTTGAACCTTTAGGTCCCCATGTGTTCTCCACCTTTCAATAGGACCTCCACTCCATATCACCCACCTTCGTTGTTCTTTGTGTATTTAACCTGTTGGAAGAAAACTTTTTCATAGTTTATTCCATAACCCTAGGCTCTCTTATATAGGAGAGGAGCCTATGGGTAAATTACAGGAGTCATACATAAGTAGAAATATAGTAGAGAGACAATACATAAAGTGTAAATATATCGCTACACTCCCCCTCAAGATGGAGCATAGAAGTCGATCATGCTCAGCTTGGACGAAAATTTCCGAAAGGGGCCTCTGAGTAGAGCCTTGGTGAATATATCCGCAGTCTGATCCCCTGAGCTGACATGAGATGTAGAGATAAAACCTTTCTGAATCATATCTCGTATGTAATGATAATCAACTTCAATGTGCTTGGTGCGTTCATGGAATGCTGGATTATTTGCAATGAATATAGCAACCTTATTGTCACATTCAAGTGCCATAGGAAGAGGAACCTCTATATGTAAATCTGTAAGCACAGCACGGATCCACATCATTTCTGTAGTAGCCTGGGCCATTTCCCTATACTCTGACTCAGCACTAGATCTAGCTACAACAGTTTGCTTCTTGCTTCTCCATGAGACAAGAGAATCTCCAATGTATACAACAAATCCAGTTGTGGACTTCCTGTCCTTTGGGCACCCTGCATAGTCTGCATCCACGCATGCTGAAATGGTGACCTCTTTCCCTTTTTTAAACAATAGTCCTGCACCAGGATATGCTTTAAGATACCTGAGTATCATCTCTACAGCATCCATATGGACCTGACGTGGTTGCTCCATGAACTGGCTCACCCGACTAACAACAAATGAGATGTCGGGTCTGGTAATGGTGACATAAAGGATCTTTCCTACCATCTCTCTGTACCTCCTCCTATCAACCTCATCAGTGTCACCATCGTATAGTTTCATGCTTGGATTTATAGGTGTGGTGGTCGTTCGACACCCAAGCATTCCTATCTCACTTAGCAAATAAGTAACATATTTCCTTTGGGTCATCACAAGTCCCCGTTGATTTCTGGCGAACTCCAGTCTCAAAAAGTATCTAAGAGTTCCAAGATCCTTGGTAACAAATTCACGACCCAAGAATTCTTTTGCCCTTTTAATTCCTTGTATGTCGTCTCCTGTAATGAGAATATCATCAACATACACCATAATAGCAATCGTACCTTTGGACGTTCTCCGTACAAAAAGAGAATGATCTGCATTTGGATTTTTGTATCCATGTTTCTCAGACATGTCTGAGAGCTTCTGGAACCAAGCTCTAGGGCTCTGCTTCAGGCCATAGATCGCTTTATGAAGTCTACACACCTTTGAACACTCCCCATCAACAACAAATCCAGGTGGCTGTTGCATGTAGACTTCTTCTTGAAGATCCCCATAAAGAAATGCATTCTTGACATCTAGTTGAAATAATGGCCAATCAAGAATCACAACCACAGAGAGAAGAATCCGTTAGGTAGAGTGATGCGCGACGGGGGAGAATGTGTCGAGATAATCGACGCCATACGTATGAGTAAACCCTCGTGCAACCAATCATGCCTTATATCTATCTATGCTGCCATCTGCATTTTGTTTAACTGTAAATACCCATTTACAATTAACTATAGAAGCATCCAGAGGAGCTGGTACAAGACTCCATGTTCCTCTAGACCAAAGAGCATCCATCTCTTCTTCCATCGCCAATCTCCATCGACTGTCCGTCATAGCATCCTAATAGTTTCTTGGAATGACCACCTCTGATAATGCAACTGCAAAAGACTTGAAGTTGCCAGTCAAGCGATCAAAAGACACCGCAAATGCCATAGGATAGGATGCACAGTGACGCTTTTGTTTCCGAAGAGAAATGGGTAAGTCCAAATCGACATGCTCCACGTCCGTCTCATCTATAGATTCCTGCTCAGGTAGACCATTAGACCCATCAATAGAAAATGTGTTATCAGAACATACCTCATTCATGCTTGATGATGAGCGTTGACCATGAGCAGGAGCAGGCCGATAGGTATAATGATGTGGTAATGGTGGAACTGGGACCGATATAGGTGGTGGTGATGGTGTAGGTGAAGATTGTGGTGGTGGTGGTGGAATGGTAGGTGGTAGAGGTGGTGGTGGCATGGATATGTTGTCATCAGTGTCTAAGGGGGTTAATCGATCACCCGTAGGAGAAAAATACATCACAGACTAAAAAAAGGTGACATCGGCACTAACATAATACTTTCTGCGTAATGAATCATAACACTTGTACCCTTTTGTGTCTTGGAGTACCCAACAAATACACATTTGACATCTCTAGGAGATAGCTTGTCAACACCTAGTGATAACTATGGACAAATGCAATGGAGCCAAACACACGAGGAGTGAGTGAGAACATTTCCTTATCAGGAAATGCAAGGGAGAAAGGAATTTTCTCACCCAGGACTGATGAGGGCATACGATTAATAAGGTAACATGCCGTAAGCACAGCATCACCCCAAAATGAGTGAGGAGCATCACTCTCGATGAGGAGCGTTCGTGTGACATCAAGTAATTGCCGCTGTTTCCTTTCTGCAATGCCATTTTGTTAAGACGTGCATGCACATGAAGTTTGATGGATGATAATACCATGGTTTGAAAAATATTTGGATAGAGCATGCGTACAGAATTCCAAGGCGTTATCAGTTCTCACAATTTTCACAGAAGCAGAAAAAACATTTTTAACCTCATACGAGAAATTCTTGATAACATCTCCAGCTTCAGATTTATTCTTTAATAAAAAGATCCATGACAGACGAGAAAAATCATCAACAACAACTAGATAAAACCTGTGTCCCTGGTGATCGGGAACATGACTGGGACCCCAAATGTCGACATGAAATAACTAAAAAATGGAGCTACTACTCCGACTCGGACGACTGGGAAAGGTTGAGCGGTGATGCTTTCCCAACTGACATGCCTTACATTGGAAGGACGTGTGAGGCGAGACTTGTGGTAGAACACGACAGTTTTTGGAGCGGGAGATGACCAAAGTGTAGATGTTACAAGAACTGTGAAGCAGATCCGACAGATGTAGAGGAGTATCCAACAAAAGGTGTTCGAATTAGGCGATAGAGGCTGCCCTGCTCACAACCACACCCAATCACCTTGCCCATAAGGATGTCCTGAACACGAGAGAGGAAGGGTCAAAAATGGCTCTACAATTTAGATCCTTTGTAATCTGGCTAATAGACAACAAGTTCATGGAAAAATCAGGCGCATGTAGAACATTCTGTACATGCATAGAGCGTGTCAAGATGATCTCCCCCTATCCCGTAATTGGGGAATGAGTCTCACCTGCAATAACTAATGTACATCCGGGAGGAATAGATCTGTATGCCGTAAGCTGATTTCTATTGCCGCACAGATGATGTGTGGCTCCAGAATCCATAATCCATTCAACTACATCCGATCGAAAATTGCTAATGAATGCAAAGGTACTACCTGAGTCGTTGGAGGCCGACGCTGCCACATCAGAATGACCGCCAGGAGCTGAGGAAGACGCTGTAGAAGAAGTTGGAGGTATGATACCTCTCAATCTTGCCACAAGATCATCGAACCGCTGATCCATAGAAGAAGCTGCAGGAGGCTCAATCTGCTCAGCCACACGAGCAGAAGCTGGAAATCCATGCTTGGAGTAGCATGTATCTTCGGTATGCCCAACGATGGCAGAAGGTTCAAGGCTGACCTACACGACCACGTCTGCCGCGAGGTCCACGTCTGCGAGAATGATAAGAGCCCCCTTGACCTAGAGAGGCAGCCATTGCGGAAGAGGATTGGTTAGTGAGAGAAGATGGAACAGTGATCTGACTAAGCCGATGAAAAGCTTCCTCCATTGGAGGAATGGTCGAATCCCCCAGAATCTGTGAGCGGGCTGCCTCATACTCAGGATCAAGGGCTGCCAAGAAGACACCAACCGTGGTGGCATTCTGATAAGTCTTCTGCTGCTCAGGAGTGGAGTTGAGAGGCATAAAACTATAGAGCTTCTCAAACATCCCAGGCAGTGATGTATATAAGGAGTGCAGTGGGCGTCCATTTTGCTTACTGGTGAAGATATCATGCTGCAGTTGTAGAATCTTCGTCTCGTTTTTGGCTTGGGAATAGTTAGCAGCAAGAATGTCCCACATTAACTTGGCCGTGGGTTGATGAATAATGTCATTAGTAATCTCCAATGCCATTGTCCCTGACAGCCACACCTTGGCATAAGCATCATCTGCCTCCCATGAGGCATTGACTCCAGTCTTCTCGGCCGGTTCTTCCTCAGTAAGAATACATTTCTTACCTGTAGACTTCATCATACTCATGAATTGCATAGCCTATAGTTCATAGTTGGTCCCATCCATCTTTACTATGGGCGCAGGACCTCTAAAAGCGCCCATGGAGGGATTGTCGGCCTTGCTCTCTGACATGATGGCTCAAGAAAACTAGTGATGAAGATAACACACCGGGTTATCTACCTTGACATAGAGAGGTTAGATTTCATATAAAAATGTATACAATCACTCTTATATAGAACGATATGATGACGAGCTTCCTAGCAACCAACAACAGGGAGGGGGTCGCCGAGGGCCGTTAGAGGCTGTACGGGGATTAGAGGGCAACACTGTGGAGTCGTTGGGGCGGCACTGGCTGTCGCAAGGGGGCAGGGGGTGCACTGGGAGCCGCTGAGGTGGCACTGGCTGCCGCAGGGGGTAGGGGGAGGCGCTGGAAGCCGTAGGGGGCAGCGCTGGGGTTGGGAGCTGCTAGGGCTGCGGGACCGCAGGAGGCGGCGCTGGCCGCGAGGAGGCGAGATGGTGGAGGGACTAGGGTCAGGGTTTCGGAGCTTCGGCCTAGGATCGTTGCTCTGATACCATGTTGGAAGAAAACTTTCTCATAGTTTATTCCATAACCCTAGGCTCTCTTATATAGGAGAGGAGACTATGGGTAAATTACAGGAGTCATACATAAGTAGAAAGATAATAGAAAGACAATACATAAAGCATAAATATATCGCTACATAACCACTGTAGGAACTCCAAAAAGGAAGAACTTGATTGGAGCTAAGTCCTTAAAATTAGTGGACTAGGTATCCAACATAGAGCAGGCTTCATTGTTTTAGACATGGAGCACCTCTTGAAGAATTATCATTGTCTCCATCATATTTGGGAAGCCACTCCTAGCATCTTCTAGGGTGCTAGTAGACTGTGAGACATAAAACACCGACTTTCCTGAGCAGAGTATATTTTACACGACATTTGATAGAACACCATACACCAAGAGTCCTACACATGCCACCTATAGTCATGACACCCGAGAGGTAGATGAGTCCTATCTCCCTACTTCAATGGTTCAAACCTTTCCAAGGACACTGTTAGAGAGAGTCGCGCCCACTCGTGATGTAACCCAAGGAAAGAAACCCGAGAGCATGACTATCATGCCGACCCATGGTAATACTCTCTAACTACTTCCCAAGCTAGTACAGTTGAGACAAAGATACAATGAACAACGCAAATACATACCGGTAGCATATGTGATTACTCGTACCGATGCTTTGGAGAAAGCTCCTATCGATGACTATCATACATGAGTTAAGCACAAGATCTTAATGTAAAAACACCTATTCTAAAGACTAAACATCCTCAGATAAATAAGTGTAAGAAAGAGGTTGATCATAAACCGAACCATTCTAACACGAAAGCCTCTTCCCTTAGTCGATTATCTATTGAAAAGAGAGGAAGTAGTAAATATTGAAGAAGTTCCTTGGAACATATTAAGGTATCTTAATGCTACTCTTCTTTTCTTTGGAACATATTAAGGTGCCTTAATAATACTCTTCTTTTCTTGCTTCAGGTTATGATAAATCGATTAGGATAGTCATCTTACACCTAAAGCATAGAAAACCTCATAGATCCATGTGTAGTGAGTACCCTAATTCATCCTCCGAGGGCTCTTCATTTGATTTAGAGTTTGAGATATATACATATATATATATATATATATATATATATATATATAGTGTGAATGGTTTGGTTTTCCTACCACCAAAGACAAGCAATCACTCTTGTGTGGACCTGCTCGAGAACTAAATTCAAGTTGTGATTTGTATTAAGCCGAAGACCCTGATGTTGACACACACCTTATACATTCTATCGCTCCCCAGTTTCACAAGAAGATTTGACATAAATATTCTTAATGTTTGTACATTCTTCCTCTATCTTGTATATTTATTCATTTTATCCATTCTATCCCCTATTCTTAACATCACTTATCCTGGTTTCAAATCAATTTTATTTATGGTTATACTTAGGATGACCAAATTCTAAGTATATAGAGACGTGTGTATCGAATTGTTCATATTATATTTTTCTTTTAGCATTCAATTCTTTTTTTAATTTATTCATTCATTTATATGCACACTAGTTACCTGCCTTGCTCTCTTTACAATACTTAGGTCACTAATTCCTAAGTATAAGGGGTCGGTGCCCATTGTATATTACCACTTCTATTCATTCCTTGCTCTTGACCAATTTGTTTTGTTTTGTCTTTTTTGCACTTAGGCTGACCAAAGCCTAGGTATTGGACTCTAGCCAACTTCTATTCATTCTATTCAATCTATTTTGTTGCACTCTTTACACTTAGTACGAGCTATGTCTTCCTCTCTTTTTATGCCATAAGGATATAACACAAGTTATACTTTACCCACAGTTCATACTTTCGCGCATTTTCTAAAGATAATAATACTCAATAAAATAAGGGGATGTATGGGTAACCATTAGTAAAATGAGTAGAATTATGTACAATTGTATATAAATTTGCAAGATTGTGTAAAAATTCTAAAATGTTTTATTTTGTTTAATAAACTTGTAAATAACATCCATTTTATAAGTTTTGCTGCAAGATTGGGTACATACTGTATTTTTTAGAAACAAATTCTTTTTGAGGAAAAAAATCTTTCTGTAAACTCTAAAAAAACAAAAAAAATTCAAAATCTTTAAGTTCCTCGTATTTGTACATGCAATAAAAATGTGTTGTACATCATCCACATTGTTTGAAAGTAACTTTCAACTTCGAGAATCGATCACTCTTACTACACTTGGGTCTTAGACTCTTAGGCCTTAAAGTACTCAAAACCCTTAGATTGAGGATATACATGCTATATCATGCATAGAATCTCCGAGCTAAAAACAAACATTACCCATCCTACACTTTACATGATTGCATGTACTTAGCAATATGTTTACCATTTTGCCTAAGGTTTGAGCACACAAGAACTTATATGAGACCTGATTCAATAGTTCTCAAGGATATGAAGAAGTTCATATTGTCTCATGAAACATGTGTGTTATCACACAATCGATGTAGGGGCAAGGATCCTTGTACTACCTTGATAAATCTACGTTTCCTTGTGTATTATTAACTAAGAAAATGTGGAACAACACAAGTCACTAGGTAAGAGATAAGGAGCTACTAGTAACCCTTCCGAAAACTCCATAAAAAGACAAATTTTCACAAAAGTCTTCAAAAAGAGTTGATGTTAATATAACACGGGATGTGCTCCTAGCCTTTTGAGTGTCCATTTGACCCAAGGAAGTGTGACGCCAATATCTTCCCTTTACAAAGATACATCACTTCCACCAAATAAGGATCATACAAGCATGAAAAAAGGCTTTGCATAGTTATGTTACAAGCTTGCGTGTGGAAGTGTACAATGTATTCGCAAAAGGTGTACCCCTATGTACTCCTAGAAAATAAGTGTAAGTGTAGATGGTCAAAAAAGCTTGACAAATGTGTTGATTCCACAACAAAAAAAAGATTTACTTATATTTTAATTATGTACAACACCTAGGTGATCCCTTGACCAATGAGAGGAGAGAAAATAAGGACCCAATCCTGCTCATTCCATACTTGATCATTCACATTCATACCCTTTTGAGCCAAACGACTAAAGAGATTAGAAGAAATTTGAAACTACAAATGAGGATTAAGTCTCAATTTGAGCCTCATCGACTTGGATCTTGGGCGAAATACCAATTGTATACTCAATGTTGCAGTCAACACTAATGTCATACTTGTTATATGCATTACACATAGGAGTATGAAAACTGAAGAATTTGAGTTCATTTTGAGTAAGTGTCGGTTGGTAATCGTCTTTTGAAAAAAGAGACATGATTGATGAGTTTTCTTTCACTCACATTGTTAGGAATTTAGCTAAAACTTTTCTTTCACTTATCTTCAAATAAGTATTTGCTAAGGGACCAGAAAAGTTTAAATATATGTGGTTGAAGGATATGAGAGATTCATTAACTTAATATTAAAAATTAATCTAATTTCCTAATAAAAAATACCAACTAATTCACATAAAATTATAAAATAACAAAAATAATTCTTGCAATAAAAAATGGACTACTTGTATATACATATCTTGTAAATAAGTCTAAGAAATAATTCATAATAAAATCTGTAAAAATAAGGAGCTAAATAAGTGTATATTATCACATGTATATAGCCCAAACTTTCATGATTTTTAATAAATTCATGTTAACTCTAAATGACATGAAATCAATCCATTACGTACATATTACTAAACTTAATAAATAAAAAATATTAAAAAATACTAACACACACACGCGCACACACACACACACATATATCAAAAAAACCCAAACCCGTATTTGATGACAAATATCAATAAAGTTGCATAAATTCTCCATATAATCTCTTATGTACGCACACTCATTTTGAATTAATATACAACAACTTCTCTTCAAAATAAGACCAAATTCAAATGAATAAGAGTTCATATGTGAAACTTGAATTTTGAAACCAAATTGTATATTGTATATATTAACTAACTTTACTCTATCATTTTGTATGCATAATTAACTTCTTTTAATTTATTTCATTTTCATTTATTTCTTTGTTGTGTGTTTTAATTAAATGCATTAAAACTAAAACCCAAAAAAATCATAAAAATATTGTGCTATAATTTATATGTATTTCTCTTTTACATTTGTAAGTTCTCCTTCCTTTATTCTATTTATTAATTTTATTATTTATTTAAAAAAATCCAAAAATTGATTAATGTGTAATTATTTACCTATTATTTAATTTTATTTTATTTTGTATATATATATTTTTACTAAAAATCAAATAAAAGTATAAAATTGTGAATACTAGGTATTTTATACTTATAAACACCTTAAAAAAATCCATTGTTTCTTACATATACTTTGTATTTGGGTCCATAATCCTTCACGAAGTTTTTAGATCTCACCGAGATCTACAAATTACATTTTGACCACTTTTATTTTGACTTCATCTTTTATGTCTGTTTATTATCTCTTTTATTTTCTTCTTCATAGTCAACACCCGAAGTCAATGACCCACATGGTACTATGCCATTGGCCCTCTACTTTCAGCATCATACACTTTCACTTGCTTGTTGACTCCTGCTCAACAAAGCAAGCCTCTTCAGCCATCCATTCTCTTGTCGTCACCTGGTAGAGAAAGTTGAGATTTCGGTCAACTAACTCCCCCACGATCTCCCTACATATACAACTCCACCTCTCATCCACCTGTCCTGCACATTCTTTTCCCATCATCTTACCTTTGACTTCTCACAATCATATAGTGCACCATCTGATCATCTTCAGTAAACATCCACGTTCCATGACCATCTCGTGAATCCATAATCGATACCCACATTCTCCTCCAGCTCCGCTCCTCATACTGTCCACAGATAAAACTCATTGCCAATGCACAAAACAATCATTCGCCATTCTTTACAAAGGAGGGAGTGAGCCGCAAGTGTCTACATGACAAGTGAGGCGGATTAATAGTTGAGCAGCAACCAAGAGGTGAAAAAAGTCTTTGCATAGTTATGAGTGTCCATTTGACCCAAGGAAGTGTGACGCCAATATCTTCCCTTTACAAAGATACATCAATTCCACCAAATAAGGATCATACAAGCATGAAAAAAGGCTTTGCATAGTTATGTTACAAGCTTGCGTGTGGAAGTGTACAATGTATTCACAAAAGGTTTACCCATGTGTACTCCTAGAAAATAAGTGTAAGTGTAGATGGTCAAAAAAGCTTGACACATGTGTTGATTCCACAACAAAAAAATGATTTACTTATATTGTAATTATGTACAACACCTAGGTGATCCCTTGACCAATGAGAGGAGAGAAAATAAGGACTCAATCCTGCTCATTCCATACTTGATCATTCACGTTCATACCCTTTTGAGCCAAACGACTAAAGAGATTAGAAGAAATTTGAAACTACAAATGAGGATTAAGTCTCAATTTGAGCCTCATCGACTTGGATCTTGGGCAAAATACCAATTGTACATTCAATGTTGCAATCAACACTAATGTCATACTTGTTATATGCATTACACATAGGAGTCTGAAAACTTAAGAATTTGAGTTCATTTTGAGTAAGTGTCGGTTGGTAATCGTCTTTTGAAAAAAGAGACATGATTGATGAGTTTTTCTTTCACTCACATTGTTAGGAATTTAGCTAAAACTTTTCTTTCACTTATCTTCAAATAAGTATTTGCTAAGGGACCAGAAAAGTTTAAATATATGTGGTTGAAGAATATGAGAGATTCATTAACTTAATATTAAAAATTTATCTAATTTCTTAATAAAAAATACCAACTAATTCACATAAAATTATAAATAAAATAACAAAAATAATACTTGCAATAGAAAAAGGACTACTTGTATATACATATCTTGTAAATAAGTCTAAGAAATAATTCATAATAAAATCTGTAAAAATAAGGAGCTAAATAAGTGTATATTATCACATGTATATAGCCCAAACTTTCATGATTTTTAATAAATTCATGAATTTTAACTCTAAATGACCTGAAATCAATCCGTTACGTACATATTACTAAACTTAATAAATAAAAAATATTAAAAATACTAACACATACACACACACACATCAAAAAAACCCAAACCCGTATTTGGTGACAAATATCAATAAAGTTGCAAATTCTCCATATAATCTCTTATGTACGCAAACTCATTTTGAATTAATATACAACAAATTCTCTTAAAAATAAGACCAAATTCAAATGAATAAGAGTTCATATGTGAAACTTGAATTTTGAAATCAAATTGTATATTGTATATATTAACCAACTTTACTCTATCATTTTGTATGCATAATTAACTTCTTTTAATTTATTTCATTTTCATTTATTTCTTTGTTGTGTGTTTTAATTAAATGCATTAAAACTAAAATCCAAAAAAATCATAAAAATATTTGCTATAATTTATATATATTGCTCTTTTACATTTGTAAGTTCTCCTTCCTTTATTCTATTTATTAATTTTATTATTTATTTAAAAAATCCAAAAATTGATTAATGTGTAATTATTTACCTATTATTTTATTTAATTTTATTTTGTATATATATTTTTACTAAAAATCAAATAAAAGTATAAAATTGTGAATACTAGGTATTTTATACTTATAAACACCTTTAAAAAAATCCATTGTTTCTTACATATACTTTGTATTTGGGTCCATAATCCTTCACGAAGTTTTTAGATCTCACCGAGATCTACAAATTACATTTTGACCACTTTTATTTTGACTTCATCTTTTATATCTGTTTATTATCTCTTTTATTTTCTTCTTCATAGTCAACACCCGAAGTCAATGACCCACATGGTACTATGCCATTGGCCCTCTACTTTCAGCATCGTACACTTTCACTTGCTTGTTGACTCCTGCTCAACAAAGCAAGCCTCTTCAGCCATCCATTCTCTTGTCATCACCTGGTAGAGAAAGTTGAGATTTCGGTCAACTAACTCCCCCACGATCTCCCTATATATACAACTCCACCTCTCATCCACCTCTCCTGCACATTCTCTTCCCATCATCTTACCTTTGACTTCTCACAATCATATAGTGCACCATCTGAGCATCTTCAGTAAACATCCATGTTCCATGACCATCTCGTGAATCCGTAATCGATACCCACATTCTCCTCCATCTCCGCTCCTCCTACTGTCCACAGATAAAACTCATTGCCAATGCACAAAACAACCATTCGCCATTCTTTACAAAGGAGGGAGCGAACCGCAAGTGTCTACATGACAAGTGAGGCGGATTAACAATTGAGCAACAACCAAGAGGTGAAACACCTCCTATTACAACCCTCCTCCATCACTTGCCAACAATTTGAGTGCCGCCCTGATTAGAGCTCTTCGAGCTGTAATCCCTTCCCGATCATGTCACTACTTTTTCCATCTTTGAGTACCTCCCTTTACTTCTCCCTCAATTATTGGTTCTTCTATCATATTCTTACTCTTCCAAGTCTCCCCCAAATTAGTTTGAGTGAGATCCCAAAAAAAATCACTAACACCTTCTCCTCCATCTCAATCTCTCATACTTGAACCACTTCAAGCCGAGCAACAACTTGAACCTTTAGTTTCCTATCATCTTTTTCACCCTTCAGTGGGACCTCCATGTATATCTCAACCGTCAAAATTTATTAGCCAAGACCAATCATAAATATTGTATTTTGTTATGTACTATATGTAAGCAACCTCTTCAAGAGGCAACTTTTACTTTAAATTTTTTATGAATATGATATCCATGAGAGCTTCCTCTTGAAAAGGCGGCTTTGGCTAAAACGTTGAAGAGGCGATTTTACCTCTTGTTGTTTTATAAATAAATTGATGGGAAGCTGCCTCTAAAATCAAAGCTTTAGCTAAATGAAAGCTATCTTTTGAAGATGGATTACATATGATAAATAACAAAATACAATACTTGTGATCGGTCGTATGCGATATACTACTGGAACTTCATTATTCTGTCTGTATCAAATGACTGCATGATTTTAGAAAAGAAAGAATTTGGTTGGAGCCATGTCCCTAGCAGCAGTGGACTATATATCTCATCGCCACAGGTCCCCGCGCATCAGACCTTACTGCACCCTTACCACTTTCATGGACTCATCATTACCAACACCTGCTGGATTAGGGACAACACTTGGGAGCATACACAACCACTACCCCTTCATCGGTGGAGTTCCTATCCTACACTTAGGAGAAGAATTGCCACTCATCCAACTTGATTGACGCTATCGAGCAACACTTCCTTCATTGCACAACAACTGAAGGAGGAGGTTAGAGCTTATGCTCCCTATTCATTTCTTCTATGGTCATCTTCATGCGAGGAATCCCTCTACAGCTTCATCGACTTGAGCCGTAGTTGAAACTTTATCATTAAGCATCATCACATCCACCTGAAGCTCAAAGGTCTCCGTTGACCTTCGATTGTTAAAGGAGGAGCATTGGGATATGATCATCGTCGGATATTGGTCCTCCCAACCATCTAACCGTTATCGTTATCAACTGCACCACTGTCCAATCTGGCGCATCAAAGGTCATAACACAGCCACATGGTCTAACAAGGATCACAAGACCCAACTGAATCGAAGTTATCTCCACCATCGAATCAATTGTACGAACTCCTCAAGTGATTCAATCAAATTGCACCAAGAGCCCCCTTTCTTCATCCAATTGCAAATAAAAATGATTTCGTATATTTCTTAGATACATTTCTTATGTATCCATAGGTGCTATACTATTTGACTCGTATTTGAATCAGCCCGTGTTAATTGATTGCATCCATTATATCGTTGTTAACAAATAATACTATTTTTATTCTTAGATCTTGTAAATCATTCCTTTAGTGAATCCAGACATTTTTTTCCCGATCCTTTGATAAGAGGATTTATTCTCTTCATGAAGAGAGAGAGGGTAGAACCGATAAGATTTCATTTTCGATTCATCGTTGGAATTGAGTACCCCATTCAAGAAATTTTTTGATCTAATCCATAGGAATCAATAGAAAAGGAAAATCCTCTATGTTACAGCAGATGCTCAAGTGCGCGCGTGCACACACACATTTCACGTGTGCATGTAACTATTGCAAGCATGCTCCTATGGTATGATGTATTTTTAGGAATCGTCTCGCAAGCTATTATCATTTTTATTTTTTAATTTTTAATTGTGAAGAGACCTTCCTATTTGGACCTTTAATTGAACCATTATTTGTAATCATTTTAAATTATTAAAAATAACATGCTACTTCTTAATTAATTATCTAAATTATGCCTTTTTAGTTTAGATTTTTGTTATTAGTGCTTGATTTATTAAGCTTGTTTAATTTTTTGCACATTTAATCTTCTAAACAATAAATCACACATTGGTCTCTGGAAATTTTAGATTGCATTGTTATTAACTTATGGATTTATTAAATTAAATTGCTAAAAATATTATTTATAGTAAAATCGTAAAAAATGCATCTATAAATTCCCAAAAATTACAGTTGGTATGTTTTCATTGATTGCATTTCTTGCTAAATTTTATCAAGTTTGCATTTTGTTTAATTGAAGTATTGCATAAAACTAGGAAACTTTGCATAAAACTTAAAAACTTCTTTCTAGGAAAAAATATTTTTGCCAAAATCTCCCCTTTAGGTATTTTTACAATATTTAGGAAGTTAGATGCTCTGCACATAATCTAAATTTCACATTTGTATTTTTATTCACCAAAAAATTAACTTTTAAAATACTTAGAAAAATGTGTCAATATAAATTAATTTATGTTTACTCCAAACATATTTCCCCCATATTTCATGTTTTGATTTCAGCCATCAAATTGGTTTGCCAAATTACCCATCCAAGTATTTACATCTAGGTTTCAAATCACATAACATCTTCATTTTTCACATTTGCATTTGCATTTCATTTTGCATAAAATACTAAAAAGTTGATTTTCTTAAGAACCTAAATATGCTTCTTTGTTTTGATTGAGATTAAGCTAACTTTTGTCTATGTGTATCAGACCTTGAGCTTGTGCAAGTAAAAATGAAATTGGAAATTTCTTTAATGCTTGATTTGTATGTTGTTTTGATTACAAGGTTTTATATCTGCTACAACAATTTGACACAAATAAGAGTGGTAAAAAGCGAGTTATGAGGGACCTTGATCAAGATGTAGTGACGCAACTAGAATTTTGAGGCAACATGGACATGCGTGCATTATTACACACACTGACACACACACGCCTACACATGCATGCACACACACATGCACACACGTAGACCCATGCATGCATGCACGATACACACAAGCATGCATGCATGTGCACATACCTAATCTCATTCCTGACACCAGATGTACGATTAACACTAAATAATGAGTAGGATATTTCTTGTTCATTCGTCTATATGATATGATTGGACAATGACTGGGGATATCATATGGGGATGGTGGTTGCTTATGCACAATTAGAGGACAGTTCCATTATGTAAAAAGATAAAGCTCAACTTTTATACCTATACATAGCCTTTTCAATGCACACGTGTTTAGTATCGATTAATTGAATCCTACATGTTAGCTAAATTGTTGTCTAGAGTGCATATATACACCTTCGTTTTATCTCATTGTACCTATTCTAACAGTTCATACTCATTTTTGATTTATTTGTTACACTGGTGCACTTGGATGAACACCGTTCTATAGGATGCAAACAGACGAATACATATACAGATATAAGTATTACTGTATCTTTATCTATTTTTTGAATTCGAATACGGGTGCAAATACATATATTGATGGATATTAGAACTATCTTACTATATCCTTAAAAAACAGATACATATGTAAAACGGATATTGATCGCATACGAGTAATATTAGAAATACTCTATAGAATTAACTTAAATATATACGAATTAGATGGAAAAATATGATATATATTTATTAAATGTCTTTGTATCATAAAAACTATACAAATATGGTAAAAGAAGGTATAGAATTATGTTATAAATGGTTAAAATAAATCTATGACTATATTTATATATAAAAATGGATATACGGATACGGATAGGGATGTTTGCGGATATCAAAATGATATCCATATCCGTATTCATTTTAAAACAGTTACGAATGTCAAAATCGGTAGAAAACGAATACGGTGACTAACTGCATCCGTATACCTTTTATATGGATATGCAATCATACCTACTTTGGTATTTTATTTTAAACTTGTGACGCAGTTTTTAATAGCAATACTTCGTACATTGGTAACTAATACCCACACTAATACAATTCTTTTCTTGAAGTACACAAGCATGTATGTACACTTTCATTTTATATTCTTATATGTGAAATATTTTCAGCAAACATTCTTTAGCTTTGGTATATTATTTTAGTGTTACGCTTTTGGAAACTTTCAATATATTCGAATGTCTCCCTCATTTATAAAAGAGTTTAATGGAGCTGCCCCTGCTGTTTTCGATGTTTTTTTTATTTTTTTTGAAAAATATCGTCATGTATATTCATCTCTATATCCCTCCTATATGTCATTCGAATTTCGTCAGAAACAGAGACTCCTACGACCTCCATCGAGACATTCATTTTTAACGGTAACGGGATTTTTTAAATCGACACCATCTCGATGGAGGCCGTAGGAGTCTTTGTTTCTGACGAAATTCGAATGACATATAGGAGGGATATAGGGATGAATATACATGACGATATTTTTCAAAAATAAATAAAAAAATATCTAAAACGGCGCAGGGATAGCTCCATTAAACTCTTTATAAAAAGACCTCGAAATTTACTCAATTCGTTCCATTAGTGTATTCTTGGGTAAAAAAGAAGATTCTAACTGAAGCTTTGCTCTAAAAAAGATTCCCAAACTCCCCAAAAACTTCGTTTCACATTCAATTCTGACTTGTTTGTTTTGCGCTTCCTATTTGCACTCATTTTTTAAGAACTTGTGAAACATTTTTTAATCTTCGTCTTGACTAAGGATTCGTTTGGTTGCAGGGTTGGGCAGGGTTGGATTGGGTACTATTCACAGAGGTACTCCCTCCTCGCAGTTTACTATTCACCCAACTCTGTGAATGGTACCCAACCCTGCAACCAAACGAACCCTAAGAGTGCATCATTTGTGAAGGCTCTTCTTCCTAAAGTGGAATGAGAAACCTTAGGTCCATTTCATTTGGAGAATAAGCACTGGAATAAGAGTGTTCGACGTGATTCCTAAGAGTACGGTTATTACCATCCACATCTCATTATTTCACCTTATTCCATCCTTATTCATATCTTTATTCTACCTTACCTACCCTTATTCATATCTTTCCAGCCGAACATATATAGATCCTTACTCTCCTTATTCCCTATCATTATTCCTGCTTATTTCCGAACTGAACTCCCCAAGGCGAGTATGTAACTTGTAGTATTATCTGAACTACCTAAAAGTAGTTGTGTTAGTGAGAATTTGTAAGCTTTAGGTAGCCCAAACTTATTAGTAACCTTTTGTTTGGTGAAACCATATAAATTTACATGTTATATGGTTGCTTTGGTGCTTGTTTTTTTAACGATTATCCAACACACTACATTGCAATTTATACTTCTACAAAGCACCATTCACAAACCCAATACAAAGCACCATCCACAAACCCAATACAAAGCACCATCCACAAACCCAATGACGGATTAGAGTCACATTGATGACATCGCAAGGCACGTTGACGCTCCCCGTCGAGACCCTAAGAGGGCATACTACTTCAACATCATCTGGAAGACAAACCCGACAACGTCCCCCAGGATATGAACCGAGGCGGGGGGGTTGGTTAAAGCGGAAAAGACTCTCAAGATCAGCGAATTCTCGGTGAGAGACAGACCCAGGAGCAGCTTGAGATGGTACACATTGAGACCCCTCTAACAACCCATCTAATCAACTCAAACACATTCAACTATTGTCGCTTTCATTTTATTGCTTTTACATGAAGACTTTAAATTATATATAGAAGAATCCTTAAAAGGCTGAGTGCCCATTGTTGCAAGGCATACAAATGAACCGCATCTCTTCTAAGTCAGCATCACTTGATATCAAGGGATTGCTTCAAGGAGAAAATGCATAAGCTTTTGACGTCTTTCCTTTACACTGAGATGAATATCCTTTCTTACACAAATGTTTACTCTATACAACAGATCGACAAGTATAATGATCTATACCTGTTGGAATCCAGTATACAACATATATTTTGTTTCATATTTCAAGTGGGTTGGGGCGCCCCACGCTGCATTGAACAAAAGAATAGCAATAGACACGGATTTTGGCTGGGAAGGGAGCAAGAACAAGCAATATAATCACGAAGCCAAAAAGTTTAGTATAGCGAGTAGACCAAGAAGGAACATGCTCTTCCTTGTATCCAAATGTGACGCAAGGGAAAGGTCGTGCGCACTAACTTTATAATTAGCCTTGGTGTTTTCATCTTGCACTGTAACAAAGGAGGAACCTGCAGAAAAAAGGAGTGACATTAGGTTCCCTTTTCCTTCTGTTCAATAAGCACACACAGGTTAACAAGATCTCATTATCCGTTTCGTATCTATATCCGCAAAAAAAGCGCAAATCCTTATTTGTGGCAAAAAATGGCAAACGCTTCTCCCACTATAAGTAGGGTTGGCAAATCCTTATTCATATCCACCAAACATTTAAAAAAGGTAGTATTCATCACTATTCATATCCTCTTAAAAACGAATACTCTAATGGACAGTACAAATATATCAGCGTCTGATTGCATCCCTAATGCTAAGCCATCTCTACTTGAGTAGAAAATTGCACTTAGATGCCTTTAATAGTAGAACCACAATAAAGGCTATTCAGTATGCATCAATCCCCGTTCTAATAGTTTGAGAACTTATTGCATAAATTGTCAAATTACTTAAAGAATGTTACAGCCGCACAGTGCTCGTACCATAAATATAAATTGTTGGTTTCTTACCGATGCATGTTAACTTTATTTGTAACACGCAAGATTCCCTCAAGACAATTAGGTTAATGCTGACCCCTGATACAACTCGAGTACCCCCAAGGGATAAACTTCAAGGAAACGGTTGATTAACGACACTAAAGGGTTTAATTGCTTGAGTTCGGTGGTTTGTCATTAAAATTTAACCATAGAGATACGATGATATGGGATGAACGGATGTAACTGGAACCATTCCTTTCAACAAGAAGAGGGTTAATTACATTTACATGATGGCCAGAGGCAAATTGAAAGCCAAGGGGGATATAATAAGGATTCCCCACAGGAAATTGGAGAGGACTACTATGTTACCCACATTAGGAAGAACGGTAGACGTCATTTAAGGGGCACATTCAGATTCCTTGGGACTAGCAAAAGAAAGCATATTTCCACTTGTGATTTAGACTTCCCTTTAATAAAAGATGAGAATACAGCTCCATCGATAAAATGAGTACAAATCTACAGTTCTAAATCATATACTAATCATTTAAGTGATGAGTCTAGTAGTTGATACAGGTGACTAGGACGAGGTTAATAGAAAAGAGGGCCAGCATGTGCAGAGAAAAACAATTAAAGTAGTTTGGCTTTCTCAGGAAGTATCCACTTCAATAGTCTGCTAGTAGTGCATGTCTACCACCCAAAAGATCAGGGTTAATTTCCCCCTTGTGGGGGTTGCGTCAGGTAGCCAACCACCAGTGTAAAAAGTAGCCGGATCTTTCAACATAGAAATGAGCAAAAATCTATGTAACCGACCCTACTTACAGTGGGAGAAGGGTCTGCCTATCTTATTTCTCAGATAGCGGAACATGCATGAAGAAGGAACTCAACAAGTAGCTTGTTTAGCAACACTGCAAAACAATTCATTCCATTGTTGGAGAGGTGCGAAGCGAAGGTTAGTTTTTTGTTGTTTTTGAAGCTACTGGTCCAATAATCATTTTCCTTTTGATCAAAAGAATGCCCAAAACATTGTCACATGTCCCTGTCTTAGAAGCTGGAAGGTGCTTGGCAACTTATGGAAGTTTATATCAAGAACATGAATGAAGTCTGGTAAGGATAGAGATCTCCCGAATCCAAAGCAGCAAGATTGCAACCGATTGACCACAACAACATCAACAACAAAGCATTTTCCCACATTAAGTAGAGTCAGCTACATGGATTCTTTGCCTCCATTGAGATATACCTGGGTCAATCCCGTGCTTTAAGATCCAAATATATAAGATTCATTTGAATAGTCTCATTCTAACACTTCGTGGGCCTTCCCTGACCTCTCTTAGCCGACTCAATATCCCAAATCTCGCATCTTCTAACTGGAGCATCAACCGACCTCATTTGCAAATAACTAAACCATCTTAAGCTATTTTTCCTTATCTTATAGGAGCTACACCAACTTTCTGTTTGATCGCATCATTTCAAATCCGATCTTTTCGTGTGCATCCATCTTAGCAATTTCATTTCTATTACGGCCATTCTCTGCACACGTCTATGCTTCACAAGACAAAATTCAGATCCATAGAACATAACAGATCTCACATATGCTTTGTAATACTTTCATTTAAAGGAATTTTCTTATCACATAGAACAAACTCCTCTCCACTTTAGGCAACCTACAAGTAACATCTCCATCGATTTACCCATCATGTCGTAAAATAAATCCCAAGTATCTAAAATGATCTTTCTTTTGAATGTTATCGTCTCCAATCTTCACCTAGGTTCCTTCACCATTGATTCCATTAAATGAGCACTCCATATATTCCATCTTAGCCCGACTTATACAAAATCTTTTAGTCTTTAATGCATGTCTCCACACCTCAAGCCTCTCGTTTACTCCATCTCTAATCTCATCAATCAATACAATATCATCGGCGAACAACATAGACTAAGGTAACTCATAATGAATGTGACTAGTCAACTCGTCCATAGTTAAAGTAAAAAGGAATGGACTCAACGTTGAAACTTGATGCAGACCGATACTGACGGCAAAATAGCCAGTCTTCTCATATTAGATCATTATACAAGATGAAACCCCATCATACATGTCCTTTATATGGTTAATTACAAGATAGGAACTTGTCTCTTCTCCAAAACTCTCCATAATCTCTCATGCTACTGTATCATAAGGCTTCTCCATATCAATAGAAAACATATGAAGATTCTTACTTTTAGCTATATAAATATCCATTGTTCTCAAAAAGTAGATAACTTCAATAGTTGAGCGATCTAGCATGAATCTGAATTGGTTTTTGCTAAGCCCCATCATACATATCCTTTATATGGTTAATTACAGGATAGGAACTTGTCTCTTCTCCAAAACTCTCCATAATATCTCTCACGCTATTGTATCATAAGGCTTCTCCATATCAATAGAAAACATATGAAGATTCTTATCCTTCATATCAATAGAAAACATATGAAGATTCTCCATATCAATAAACCCCATCATACATATCCTTTATATGGTTAATTACAGGATAGGAACTTGTCTCCTCTCCAAAACTCTCCATAATATCTCTCACGCTATTGTATCATAAGGCTTCTCCATATCAATAGAAAACATATGAAGATTCTTACTTTTCTGTTACAATCCTAATATAATCTTCTAAAACCTTCTCCGTGAAGCTTTATTGCTCCACTTCAAGATTCCACCATCTACTTCTATTGATCTTGGGAGTCATCATTTTCTTTACCAACATTTTTATTTGCACATCCATGACAAGCAAGCAATATTGAGATATCAAGCTCTCTCCTGAGATTACCGTTGGACATGTGATCCCACGACAAACCATTATGCAAT
Organism: Ottelia alismoides; assembly: GCA_037367405.1. Taxonomy (NCBI): domain Eukaryota; kingdom Viridiplantae; phylum Streptophyta; class Magnoliopsida; order Alismatales; family Hydrocharitaceae; genus Ottelia; species Ottelia alismoides. Next base: position 236,689 of record JAZKJV010007933.1, on the reverse strand, counting down.
AAAAGTTATTGCAAATCAATCCTTAATCTGAAATAAAAGTATAACTATTTTTTTGCATAATAGGTCCCTTCGTACAATTAGGATTATGGGCCATGATCATCTTGATATTATACAGATGATCTAAATATTGAATCATAGAGACTGGTGAAAGGTTGAATATCTAAAAGGTTAGATTGATGACTCAACCGCACCGTCAAGTGATTATCAAGAAAGGATTTCCAACCTGAAAAGGAGATAGCAATCCTTGCTCCAAAGGCTGACAACCGACCGACCTCTTGATGTATATCCTCTACATAGGAATAGAGATTCAGAGGTGTCGGATGAGTTAGGTCAAAGAGTCGACTTAATGAGATCAAGATATCTAAGTCTTATGTCGTATGCTGTCACGATATAGGCATACATCCTTTGACCATGGAAATATATACTACTATATGTCTGAGTATGTATATTAGGTAGGTGACCTAACCAAGGTCTATACGACAAGCTGGTATGCATAGAAGGGCATATGAGTAATACGATCTCTTAAAAGGATCACACAACCACAAGTTTACTACTGAAGCGGAAGACATGAGCTCACTCATGAGATATTGGGATAAAACTAATTTCAATGTTGGTCATCTTATTTTGGAAACGAGACATAAATTAAAGATATGATATATGCTTTTGGAAAGCATATGATCGATACCAACTCCCAATGATCGAATGAGAAACTTTTTTTGAGAAAGGAATGGGAAACTTAACAAAAAATCCTGAAGGAGTCCGTTCAAATGATATTCGACCTTCAAGTTTAATCGTAGTCTTCCAGTATGCAGGATGTACGGTTATTAGGAATCCTCGAGGGTGATGTTATCTTAATCAATTGTATACCATGACACTTTCATTACGAGAGAGTGATGAAACAAGTTTTTGATTTTAGCGACTCCACTCAGTAGACTAGTTATCCAATCTTTGTCCAAATATTATGCATTTATCTGAATATGATTCGGATGCAATGAAAAGATTGGATATACTATCTGATATGATCAGACATCTTTATCAGGTCTCCTAGATCCGAATATGAGATTAGATCTCACTATCAAAGTCAATATACATGGATTATACAGTTACCCTGTCCTTATTTAGAAATATCCAAGGAGAATGCACACTCTCCTTGAAAGTTCAAGAATAGTTCCATTAGATAATATTCGAGTATTGAAGGGTACATAGAAATATTGTTAATTAAATTAATTATCAAGAATAATGTGAATATGATTCACATTATTTGAACATGTGTAGAGAAATATTTAAGATAATTAAACTGGATTTAATTATCATAAATGAGATTAATGTGGATAAAATTATTGACAATAATCATGAATAATGTTGATGTGATCCACAATATCATAGAGAGACTTAATTGTGAATGAGATTCACAATTTCAAAGTTAATGTGAATTGGCTTCATATTATGCTATTAAATATAAATGTGGTTTTCATTTAATTTTGGATGGATGCATATGCTCATAATTATCATCGGTCTATTTTTAATTTTCACAATAATTTGGAATTCTTTCGTGTTTAAATTGCAAAAATTCAACAGATAAAGATTGATGTAATCTTGGAGATTACATCTAATTAGGAAAGAAGAGGAGAGAGATGCTCTAAGTTGGTGGGAGCCACCATGGTAGCAATACCATGGTGGACGTCCACTCACTATATATACCATGTCTCTCTCTATTTCCCATCTTTATTTATGAGAAGATTTCATGTAATCTAGGATATTACATGCAAACTTGGAGATTGCATGGTTCAAGATAGTAAAACAATCTCTTTAACTTGAAATCTTGGAGATTACATGTAATCTTGAAGATTACAAATAATCTTGATCATTGATTATTATTCGAAGTGCATTAGGAGTGCATCTCCACCAACTAATGTGCTATAAAAAAGAAGGCAATCCTAGCTCTCTCTTAGTTAGACAAAAGGTCAAAAAGTTGAAGTCTCCCTCTCTTTTTCTCTACATATACACATCCACCATTTCTCCTTCAAGCCTATGGACGTCCCCTTGGCCTAGGGTTTAGAGTCCACCACGGTCATCGTGCTACCAGAACGATTCGATCGATCTCACGTGGAGGTTATGCTTCTTCGATGCCCCGTGCTCGTGAAGGAGAAGAATTTCATATAACGAAATCAAGAGTTTCACAATTCAGATCGTTTTCATGGATTGTGAGAGTCGCGTGGTTCATCCTCGCGCCCGCAAGCCCTATCTCCCTAAATCAAACTTGAGATATGAGGTCTCTTCACTTAGAGACTACAATATCACAAAAAAACCTCAAGAGGTTGTACTCGTGTGAACTTGATGAAACATATTGAGAAAGGTTCCCAAGCTATGTGATTCCATCTTTTTTTTTAAAAAATTCCGTCGATACTGCGACTAGTATGACAAGTCTTGTTTTTATCGGATATGATCTGACTCTCACACTTATGTGACGTATGAGGCATGATCGCCTTCCTTCAATTACTTGACAGTCTTTCAACACAACCAAGCTCTTGTCATCATCGCAAAGTAATATATCTATTTTTTAGTCAAGCCACTCTTGTAAGTAATTAAATGTTCCTCCCTCGTCTTGAAGAGAGTGTTTGCTATGAAAAGGTCATAAGCCGTCACAAAATCCAAAATGACTTTTTCCTCTTGTTTCTATCCCCGAAATCATGACTTCTATGATCACTAGTATACTCTGAAGCATCCTATCCCACCTGTCCATTAAAATCTCCACCTCGACAAATCATCTCTCTTTATGGGTTTCCTTACATAATCATACAAATCCTCCCAAAAAGCTTCTTTAATCCTTTCCTCTAAACCAATTTGCAGTGCATAAACTGAGATTATACTCAGATTTTCTTCTTCAAGCTCCAAATTTAGAAAAATAATCTTGATCCAAATCTTTACACTTCAACCACACTATCCTTTAAATCCTTCTAAACAATTACTCCAACACCATTTCTACCATTCCCTTTACCTGAATGTCATAATTTAAAGCTTGTCTTCTCGATCTTCCGTGCTTTCTCTTCAACCTATTTTGCCTCTTAGAGTCATAGTACCTGAATCTTCCTTCTTCGCTTCGTATCTACCATATCCATCGATTTTTAGTCAAAGTACTGATGTTCCAACTACCTATCTACAACTTCTTTTCCAACCTCATTTTGGACTAACTTCTTTACTCGTATGTGTCCATGCAAGAATCCTTGCAAATTTTGGACTACACTCGGGTGGTGATGCAACGAAACTAGCCTATTTATTCGCATGCATTTCTCTTGCGAGAATCCTAACAAATTTGGAACTACATCCGGACAGTGATGGAGCAACCCTTGTCCACTTCTCATTGCATTCGGTAATGCAGTGCGTTATCCAAGTGTATCATCCTATACCCAACAATTTCAGTACTCAATTCAAACTTCTCATCCAACTACAACCATTGTAAGTTTGTAACCATAAAATTGGATGATTAAAATTGAAAATGAATATTGATATCACTGAAATTCAAGTATCACGCTATATGGATTGTTGGATCTTAAATCCAAGATTCAATTATGATTGGCACTTCGTTCAACCCATTTTCCTATGTATTGAAAATTGGGAGTTCGTGCATCAATTTGCAAGTGTACTGATTGTAGTACTTTAATTGAATAAATAAATATCTTTTTTAGTCAAAAATCAATAGATATCTTTCTTGACTATTAAGGTGATTTTCTTGAAAAGTATTTTCTAGCAATCATGTCGCTCTCTTTTGAAAAGTCTACATAGTGTCAGAGCGAGTACATAGATTTTTATTCTATCAATTCTGTGTAGTTGGATCAAATGGATATCTCATCCGATACATGTAATCTGACCCTAAATTGTTGGGGGAGGACAATTTATGTCATGTGCCAGTTACGTCATGGATTTGTATCAATTAAATATACATGGATGGTCTACGGGCATCGAGTCCCTCTCAACCTCAATTAAATATCCATGGATGATAAAAATATCCATGGATGGTCTACGCACACATTAAGGTTTCCTCCAATCGATACCACACGTTTCGAGCTCCACTTCTATCTTTTTCCTTTGCAAGTTCGCGGCTGCAATTCCTCACTTAATTAAAGATTTTTATGCACAAATTTTCAGTTTGTAGGAATTTATGTTTTTATTTGGGGGAAGGGTGAACAAACGGCGTTCACCCAAAATATATTACTCCAAAATTAGAAGTGCGAAATCCAAGATCCAAACTCCAAAATAGAAAACGTGTGCCACCACATTCTCGACAAGAAATATGTGGAATCAACTTGCTCGCATTATTCGAATTCTGAGTGTTCTCCTCGTCAATCATACACACATCTTCTCAAGTTTTTGGTATTCAGCCCAGATTGCACATCCATTTACTTGTTGATACAAAATATCTAGGGTTTTTATCATTTGTGCCCCTCTGAGATATCACAATTTCAGTTATGCCCCTATCTTTTTTTGGTAATATCAGTTGTGTCCCTCACTTCTTCTCACTCTCACTTGTACCCCTCGAGTTAGTTTCCGTCCATCCATAATACAAACGGACGTTAACTTCAAGGACACAAGTGGAATTAATTGAAAAAAATAGACTGAAATGTCCAACTCTTCTTCTTCCTCCCCCATCCTCTTCCTCCCCCTTCTCTTTCTTCTTCCAGCCACCTGCTCCTCCAGCGGCTCCTCTTGACCGCCCTCCGCTCCGAGCTCCTCCCCGGCCCACGCAACTCCGCCTCGGCTCCTCCATGGCCGCCACCACCATCCTTCCACCTAGCTGCACCCACAGCAGTCGGCCACCACCCTACTCAACCTGCTCCCTGCTTCCATCACTGCCGCCTGCACGCCATGCCGCAGCCGCGCACCTCCCTCGCCCCCCGCCGCCTCCGCCCTAGCCCGCACCTCCTCCCCCTGCCCCACCTCCTCCGGCCTTTGTTCCGATGCAAGCCCTCCCGCCTCTGCTCCGACGCAAGCCCTCATGCCTCCCCCCAACCTCCAACACCGCCCTCCCCCAACATCCAACGCCGCCCCCTCCCCTGAACAGAGAAGTAAAGGGGTTTCGATGGGATGAAGATCGGTGCAAAAGGAGAAATCAGGTTTGTGATGGTGCAAAAATAGGAGCATGAGAAAAACTGAGAATGGGTCCAAGCAACAAAAACAAGAAGAAAGCATAAATGGGGATAAGGGAGTTCGCTTGGGAACGAAGATGATGCAATGAACATGCATATGTTGCGCCTGATCTGGAGCTTTGAAGCCTCTGGTAATGGACTTAATTATCCCAACGACGGGGTTTACAAAGGAGGAGGTGGGTTCAGTGGCAGTTGAGAAAGATGAAGGCCCAATCCGCACCTCCCCCTGCCCCCGCCGCCCCCGCCCCAGCCCACACCTCCTCCCCCAGCCCGCACCTCCTCCCCCTGCGGGATGGGAGAGTGACTCCGACCACTCGAGGAGGAGAAGCTCTCGCCGGAGTTCGACCTCGAGCTACGGTGCAACCTCGAGCTCCGCCCCGAGACGGGAGAGTGACTCCGACCACTCGGACGAGGAGAAGCTCTAGTCGGAGTTCGACCTCGAGCTACGGTGCAGCCTCGAGCTCCGCTCCGGAATTATGACCATAATACCCTTCTTAATCACACCATGGTTTGAATAAACCATGGTTATTTTAATTTTTTGACGGTCAATCTGACAGAAGGGCACAAGTGATAACAGAGAAAGAAGTGAGGGGCACAACTGATATTACCAAAAAGATAGGGTCATAACTGAAATTGCGATATCTCATAGGGGCACAAATGATAAAAACCCAAATATCTATACCGTGTCCAGTAAAGGTGAGGAAATCTCTGCCAGCTGACTTCATACGCTTGTATATTTACAAGTATATATACAGAATGTTGGTAGAAGCTTTGCACCATACCAACCAACCCACATTACTTTTATTAACACGTATACTGCTCCAAGTCATTCCTTCAGCCTTTCAAAAGTGGAGTTTCTTGAAAGGTGCCTACATGTCGCCAAGTTCAGTTGAAACACCTTCCATATTTTGCATCAAAGCGATTTCAGAAGTTTTCTCAAGAGGTCATTAACTCTAAGCGTGTAACCATCTCCTCTCTTCAAAAGAAAAAAAAAACATGTGACCTACCATGTAGTGTACCCACTTAAATGGTCGGGTGGTAATGCAGTGTGCCTACCACCCAAAAGATCCGGGTTCAAATCCCCCCTTGTGGGGGTTGTGTTAGGTAGTCGACAACTAACGTAAAAAATAGTCGAATATTTCAACATTGATTTGAGCAAGAATCCATGTAGCCGACCTTGTTTATAGTGGGAGAAGGCCTGGCCATTTTTAACCTTCTACCATCCTAAATCCATGGATATCGCAGAATAACTCATTCATCATTTCGTATAGACGGTGATCAAATGGAAAAAACATTTTAATAGGGAATTGAACAGGTTCAAGTCATACAAGGAAGCGGGTGTTCTTACCATGACCGCATTCTCAACTTCACTTCACTACATGTACAATACCCAATTACTTTTATTCAACTAAACATGGTACGAACACATTCTCAACTTCACTGCATGTACAGTACCCAATTACTTTTATTCAACAAACATGGTGTAAATCGTGAGCCTCCATAGGAATGTAAAGATTGGAGGTGATGAAATATCATTTTTTCACCAAGTTGTAGTCCTCACCCGTAAGGACTAGGCAAAGTTTGTCGTCCAAATTTTATCTTGAAGTCCATGATCCAATTACCCATCAAAAAAACCAACGTAATGGTCTGATAGAAGAAGCAATGACTCCTACTTTAAAAGGACCAGAGTTTGAATCCCCCCAAACCCCCCTCAACCAGTAAAAAAATTACCCATCAAACTTGATGCACAACATGCACACGGCAAATATTTTATGCAGATTGCACTTTGTAATGCATGCGATTCATTTATTTCTTTTAAAAGCCAAAAGCGGGCAATATTCCGAGATTCATTCAAACAGCAAAGAAGGCGCAATAAGAAACGAAGAGAACAGGGCATCAAAATCAACTTCCTGAGATTGCCTACATTTGCTGCGTCAAAGAGAATTCTGAAGCCCACAAGCAATAGCTTCCTGTAGTAGACTGCCATTTTATGTTCACATTGAAAATTGAACGATCCATTATCAATGGTGTACAGTGATGCATTTTAACTTTCCCTCGCATTTTGGAATGACCTGACTTGTTCTTAGATAATATAAGTATGGTGTAAATTATCAAAATGTCCCATTCCAATATTATAATTTTATTTAGAAGTCCTATAAGATAGGACATCCACTTTCTAGCCCTATTATTATGTTTGGCTTCATTATGATATCCTTGCATAACCCAATAAATAGCTGCCAGAACAGGTGGAGGATTTTCACTCCATTGCTTTATCGAATATGCATTTGCGAAGCCCTGGCTAACGGACTTAGGGAGGTCTTGAATGATAGTATTTCATTAGTGCAGTCACCTTTCATCCCAGGGATGCAGATTGTGGATAATCTGACAATGACCGTGCAGATTGTGGTGGATTGGAAAAGAAAATAGACCAATGGGTTGCTTCGGAAGATTGATTTTTCTAAAGCACATGAAAGTGTGGACCGGAATTTCCTGTGGTCAGCATTGGTAAGACGAGACTTCCTATATCTGTGGATCTCATGGATGAAGAGATGTGTCACAACAGCCTCATATTCGGTTTTGGTGAACGTCCACAAGGAAATATTCAGCCTCATCTGGGTCCGTCAAGGATTCTCGCTAGCACAGTTGCTTGTTGTCCTCGTTGAAGATGTTCTTGCATGTATGGTTTAGCACACTGTCCAACAAGAGATCGATCTGATGAATGAATTAGCAGAGATTTCCATCTATATCCTTCAATATGCAATTGATACTATCTTTTTCATTGAAAGGCAAAAGGAATGGCTCTAATCTTAGACATCTTTGCTGATCAATCTGGCCTGAACATTACTCAGACAGGTTTGTTGTGGTTCCTTTTCGTCTTTCGGAAGCAGAAATGATTGAGTGTGGAAGGATGATGGGGGACAACTAGGGATGAAAATGAATGTGAATATATTCGTATCCGATCTGCTATCGTATTCGTTTTATACATATTTTGACATTCATATTCGTATTCGTTTTAAAATGGATGCGGATATGGATGTCACTTGACATTCGTTAATATTCGTATTCGTGTTCATATATTTGTTTTCGTACATAAATATAGTAATAGATTTATTTATAAATATGTGTAATAATGTTTTATGATTGCATTTACCATTGTTGATATAATTGTTATGAAATTATTATATCTGGTACGTGTAAACCATCCTAAACATTATATTTTAGCCAATCTATTCAAAAATTATGTTATTATTCGTATCCGAATCGTATTCGTTTACATTCGTATTCGTTTTTAAGGATATGGTAACACATTTTTTACATCCGGCAATATTCGTATCCGCATTCGTATTCGTATTTTAAAATGGATAAGGATATGATTATACCTATACAAGGTTGCAAAAGTCGGTAGTCGGTACTCGGTCGGTCAGGTCACTGACTAAGGATTAATCGGCAGTCAGGCGACTAATCGGATTTAGTCGGACTTTAATCGGGTTTTAATTTTATGATTATTTCAAATATGTAACTCATTTTTATACATATAATTCCATAGATTTTGTACATTTTTATACGATCATAATAAAATAAAAAAGTAATTGAATTTAAGTAAAATATTAAGCATATTATAATAAGTTTACTTATAAAAAAAATCAAAACATATAAAAATATGGTATCTCCAAGCAAAAATTGGTCGACTAGTGTGTCTAGTCGGAATTAATCGGTACTCGATCGGTCATCCAACTGACTAGACTAGTCAGACCTACTAGTCGGGCCAGTCGGGCGACTTTTACAACCATGTACCTATATTCGTATCCGTATCTGACCGCTTTCATCCTTAGGGACAACTAGTAGCTTGTTACCGATTCTCTATCTAAGGCTATCATGGTGTTGTGGTCAAACCCAACCGACAGATTGGTTACTGGTTATTTAGAGATTGGAGCACAAGATGTTAGCGTAAATGCCAACATGCTTATCTCAGGGGGAGGGGGCACCTAGAGTTGTTAAAGGTGTTTCTTGTGGCATTCAGTGTTCTTTATGACGTCAACTAGATTGATGTCAGAGGGGATTCGTAGCCGAATAGAGGTGACCATCATAAGGTTTAAGGTTCTTTTGGGAACCTCACCAGATCGTTTCGAGGATATATTTGGTGGATTGGGATATTATTACACTCCCAAAGAGGGGGACTTGGTGTCCTTCATTTAAAGACTATGAATAAAGCCTTGTTGTTGAAGTGGATGGCGAGAATCAAGGGAGATAATGAAGAGTGGTGTTATATTGATTCGAGGCATTTACGGAATTCATGCCCGACACTTTGTGGACCTTCGCCCACTTCATTATGCCTCCCCACCATGATGCTTCAGCACCCAACCTTGTTTCACCCAATCTTGGGTGATGGTGGCTCCTTTGCATTCTGGTCAGATGACTGGGATGTGGGGGGTGTTGGCTGAATAGTTCTCACGCATCTTTGCTCTAACCTCTTATTGTGCTTTATTGGTTTTGAAAGCATGGGTGGATGGATGGTACTTGGCTCCCAACTTTCTCAACGAAGATCTCAAAGTCACGATTCCAGAAATTTCTACAGATATTGGAGGGCATTGGGACTTTTGGGGGCCCTGAAGGGTTGAAACCGTTAGAGGTGGCGCGCAAGGGATTTCTTAGTGAGACAGACACATCAGGCACTGGATAGTCCCCCAGATCCTACACGCCAGGAGAGTTAGCTCGAGACTACAGATTTTAGAGGCGGTAAGCAGGGATTTCACATATTTCGTTGTGGATTAAGGATTTCCTTCGGCTACTATGATGTAGTAGGGTGTAGACCGAGGGGAGGTGGTCAAAATTTTGCTCAATCAATGATAGTATTTGCTAACCTATGAGACAAACATCAAGTCTACGGTGAGTATAGAGTGGGTCGATACTCTGAATCCCTATAGCTTATGGGATTCCCTATTCCACGCATGGTTTCATGCCAACAAAGCATTACCGATGCCATTTGCAATCCTTTGGGCAGTTTGTCTTACTCGTAATGATGTAATATTTAGAGCAGAGCATTTTTATGTAGAAAATGTGCTTCATTTTTCTAGGACTCTTCTTAAATCCTGGATTTTGTAATGTAATTATGGTTAGTTAATCCACTTGTGGCGGGATACCGTAGCATGTTTCCCTCTTTTTGTACTAAAAATATTGACAATGATATTTATATCACATGTAATTGTTAAAATTTAAAATAAAGAGATAAATGCACGACAATCGTGGTATTAGAACATGGACTTACATGTTCCAAGAAGATCGGGATAACTGTCCTCCACGGAGAAGCGACTCAATAAATGTGTTTTACCATTAACTCTTTTTATAGGAATATGTAGTACAAGTTCATACTCAACCCTTTTACAATAGACAAGATAGTATTGAATGGATGTCCTCATACTACATAGTAAATGGGTCTTCCTCAAGATCCAATTACTCAATTGACTTAAATCCTTCACTACTATCAGCATTCTCCCTCAAGTTAAAGCATGAAATACTCAACTTCGATCAACTGAAAAACTCTACCAACATATGCAAAAAATTCATGAACACAAATGCATACTCCTCTAGTTGAAGACCATGACAATATATCTCGAGCATGTTGACTAGTGGGAGGAACCAGAGGGCATAAGTCTAACAATGATCCTTTTATCAAGCAATTATATAGAAACAAAGCGCTCATGCTTTGCAACTGAATCGATTAGATCTATGGTCTAAAACTTAGTGGCAAAATATGGAACAATTTTTCCCAAGGTCCAAATAAGAAACATGGAATGCTATTGAGGAGTGTGCCTATAATATACAGAAATTGGAATTCGGATGATGAATTTCTTCATATTAGAGACCATCATTAAAGGAGGATGGAGCTTGAGTCTTGCCCTTCCATAAGACACAAATGAATCTTTTCTATGAAGAAATCAAGCAAAGATAGAATTTGAAAACTTACCCACTCGTTCCCATTTTGATCGTATGCTTGAAGGAATCTAACCAAGTTAGGAGAAAAAACAATTATTGGAACAAAAAAAAGAACAAAGATCTTCTTTCCTTTTTTCCCTTATTGATCGCCTTTTCTCTCTCTCTCTTTTTCTTTCAATTATTGGAACAAAAAAGATCTCTCTTTTTACTACTTTTTTCTTTTCTTTTTTCATTTTAACCACTTTTCTCCCTCTCCTTTTCTTTTAATTGCCCTTCCTCTTTACTGTTTTTTTCTTTTCTTTGTTCCCTTTTTTTCTTTCACCTTTTCTATTTTGTGGCAGTTTTTTATTTATTTGAAAACAATCATTGATCACTTGGCCAACCACAAAAAAAATTGAAAAAACATAATAATTGGCTCAAAGCCCATGAAGGGTCTATCCTTAATTGATTTCTTTTTTTACAAGGGGCAGGTTCCTTAAATACCATCATCCTCACCCGTGACCCATCAATCATACAACGCCACATTGCAGCCTTGTGATGCCAAATGATCCGTGTATTTGTCATCGGTGCTAACTAGCATTAGCAAGTTACATATCTTGGTCACAATCTCTATCAACTTTAAGAGCCATCACCAGTCACACACCATCGTCACCATCGTGGGCTTAGGTCATCTACCCCTTATATGTTATCTGGTGACTGCTAAGGTTTGATGATGTTTTGCTCCCGATCTCCGATTGTCTATAAAATTGGTGACTCCCAATTTCTATCATTGGGAAATTCCCAACATTAGGATGTGTCTCACCTCGAGCCCACACCACATCTTTCTTCAAAAAACTGAGATCTATATGCAAATGTCTCCTGGATACTGGAAGTTCAGAAACTATTTCAAATTAAATAAAACTTTGTATGATCTCAAACTCTGCAAAGAAAAAAAAAGAATTTTTACATCCATAACTTTGAGTAATCCTGCAATTACAATCATAACCCCATGTAATCGTTAATTACATCCAGAACCTTCAATAGTCTTAACTCATACACCCATAACTCCCGAGTTAACTTCCATCCAATATTCCATTAACTATGTATGCGGCAAACATTTTACATTTTCCACACTTTAAGTTCTATTATTTACAAATAAGTACACTCTCCCCTCCTACCTCCTCCTCGCCCTCCTGGACAACCACCTCTCCCCCTCCCTTCCTCCTCCCAGTCGATCACCTCTTCCTCCTCGTCGACCATTACCTCCTCCCCCACCGACCCCCCGTAGCGACCAACCTCCTCCTCTCCTTCCTCCTCTAGCCCCGTCGAAGCCACCCCCCCCCCCACTAGCTGAACATCCCAAGCCGCCCCCTCCCCCTCCCCCGGTCGAGCTGTGGAAGCCGAAGCCGATCTTGGCGAAGACTCCCCCCCCTTTACCCCGACCTCGACCTCCCCCGATCCCCACCCAGCCCAAGCAGAGACCCCCCAAGCCCGACCCCTGTCCGCCTCCTCCTGGCAGCCCAGGTTGGCCTCGACCTCCACCCCGCCAACCCTCCCCTGTCGAGCCCGCCTACTCTCCATCCCCTTGTCGAGCTATGGAAGTCGACCCCCCCTCCGCATATGCATGTGCCTGCAAGCCTCGCCCCCCAGCGAGCCACCACTGCCTCCTTCCCAGAAGCCCTCACACCTCATGCCTGCGAGCCCCGCCCCTCCCTGCGGCCTGCCACCGCCTCCTCCTTCCTGGAAGCTCCTCCCACCCCGCAAGCCCTGTCACTCCATGTGGCCCGCCACCACTGCCTCTGCCTGGAGATGCCACTTTTTTATTATTTTTTTATTTTTTAAAAACAGTTGGATAAATCATAGGTTAAATTAATCGAACGATATAGTTGGGATAACAGAAAAACTAATGGAAGGTTATGGGTGTGAGAAGGAGTGACTATTTGGGATTTGTTGTGTAATTCATGATTACATAAAGTTATGATTGTAATTAGGAAACTACTCAGGATTATGGGTGTAAAAATCCCAAAAAAACATTTTATATCTCCCTCAGGTATTTAGTATTACTACTTCAAGACTTTTAACCTTGTTGCCTATATGAACTCTGCAAGACTTGTTATGTTCAGACGGAGGATGCACAAACTGGATGATAAAAATGTTACCAGGAATGGGATATAACTACGGAGGTCGATATGCAAATGTCCCCTGGATAATGGAAGTTCATAAACTGTTGCAAATAAAGGAACCATTGTGCAGTCTCAAACTCTGCAAAGCAAAAAAATCATCTTATACTCAAACAATCACCTTATGCTTTGAGTTTGAACATCACAGGGTAGTTATGGAATAGAAAGGGATAAAATCAAGGAAATGGTGATTACTCGTTAAGTGTGTGATGAGATAAATCTTCTTAAAAGGACAAATGCATTTGAGAAGGACATATCTAAAGATGGCCATGTCTAAAGATGGCAAGTATAAGCCAAAAGTATGTTTAAATAAACAAGACTCCAAATGCCATGTGAATGTAGCGCGACCATCTTCTCCTTCATGGCAAGATGCCACTGTTTGTCCTAGAGAGCCTCCTAATACGTTTGTGGTATCTCCACGTCGGACATTACCACGATAAATCTCCTGAAATCCTCAGAAAGTCTGGTCAAAGAAACTTGGGCTGCAAGAGGATATGAAGCACAAGTACGTCTTTGCTTTCGTAGAGCAATAGGCACATCGAGATCATCTGCCATCTCCCGAACCTGTAAGTTTCCCTCTTGAAAGGATATCTTCTCATCATGTAAGGATTCCTATTGCACAGTCAACTCATGTGCTCATCACATACATGAGGTGCTAGATGATAGGGAAGACCTGTGAGATGGGGGAACAGAGAGAGACCTGCGAGTAAACACACCTGACAAAAACTAGGTCAAGGAGGGTGGCAGACCAAGGGCATCCATAGGAGCAGGTGTAGGTACTGGAGATGGAGATAGAGATGGCGACGATGGTTTGCAGTAGGTGATAGATCAGTTGCAGGAGGTGGTAGGGTTGTAAGAGGTGGAGGCATGTAGATCTCCTCATTAGAGTCAGATGGGGCCTATCTGTCATCTATAGGAGAGATACATGACACTCAAAGAATGTACCGTCAACACTGACAAATTATATTTGTCGAAGCATATCAAAGCAACGGTACCCCTTTTGTGCACAAGAATAGCCAACAAAAACATACTTGACAGCTTTGGGGGAGAGCTTGTCACGACCAGACAAGGGATTATGAATAAAGGCCATAGATCCAAAAACACAGAGTATAAGGGGGAACAGATCCTTCTTAAGAAACGCAACCGAGAAAGGGACCTTTTCTCTCAAAACAGAGGAAAGCATACGATTTACTAAGTAGCATACAATGAGAATTGCATGACCCTAATAAGCGTGAAGAGCACAACTCTAAATCAACAAGGTTCTGGTCACATCAAGTAAATGACGATAATTGCACTCGGCAACACCGTTCTACTGAGAATCTAAGATGTATAAGCACACAAATTCGGGTGTATAATGCCAAGAGACCTGAGAAACTCAAATAGTTTAAGGTGCAAAACTCCAAGGTATTATCATAACGCAAATACTTGACAATAGCAAAAAAAATATTCTTTATCTCATTAATGAATGACTTAAAGGACAGACCCATCCTCAGACTTATTCTTCAACGGGCAAACCCAAGAAAGTCTAGAAAAATCATCTATAACAACTAGATAAAAATGATGTCCATGGTAATCACAGATACGACTCGAACCCCAGATATCTACATGAAGGAGCTCAAACAACAGAGATTTGCTCCGACTCGGACGAGATGGAAATGAAGAATGGTGTTGCTTCCCAAGCTGGCAAGCCTCACACTAGAAGGAAGATCACGTTAAGATCTGTGGGAGGACATGACACAGCTTCAGCAGATGACGGTGGCCAAAATAAAGGTGCCACATGTACGGTGAGATAGGTCCTATAGGAATAGTAGAGGCACCAACATGAGGAGGCTGGACCAATCTATAGAGCCCCCGCTGCTCACGGCCACATCCAATCACCATGTCCATGAGTATGTCCTGAAACACAAAAGAAGAAAGGTTAAAATGACATGATAATGCAGATCCTTAGTAATCTAAATAATAGAAAGTAAGTTTATCTGGAAATCAGGGGCATATAAACATTCTGCAGGTGCATATATGGCGTCAAATGCACCTCTCTCTGTCCAGTGATGGGTAAGTAGACCCCATTAGCAAAACGACCCATCAATCAGGAGGTATAGTTCTGTAAGACCTGAACTGGGCCCTATCTCTACACAGATGGTAGGATGCACTAGAGTCCATGATCCACTGCTACTACCAGTAAAAGCGTATGCGATACCTGAGGAGCTTAAAGAGGCTCTATCTGCGACTGCAGTATCTGTAGATCTTGTAGTGGTAGTGTCATCCAATGGAGTCATGGTTTCCCGAATACGCGAGACAATGTCATCAAGGCATGGATATACTTGAGGAGTTGTAGTGTCTGAAGGCTCTTATGCTTCTGAGAACCAAGGCGCCCCTCAGGAGGTCTAGGGTTACTTGACTTCCTTGTGGACCTGTGATCGTCCTCAGCACTTCTGCTTTACAGTTAGGCTTGTGAAGGGGTCTAGCTAGGAGAGTTGAACGAGTCTTTTTCCTACTCTAACCCCCGTCCCTCCTCTTCCTATGGGAACCGGGCCTTCTGCGCAAAATGGCTGTGATTCACAGGCGAATTACCCTCAAATCAAGCCCATCCCTCTCCCTACCAGTCCAGCCAAGCTTTCTCTCTTCCCTCTCCCTACGGTCGAGCATTTATCAAACCTCGTCTGCTGAAGTGATGAATAGGTAAATTTCCTGCATCGCAAAATCTTCGAAAGAAGATTCGGATTTTGATATTAGTCTCGAAGTTGTCCGGCAATACGAAGTGAAATCCACAGAAAAAATCCTAGGTCCCTCTATCTAGAAAGCAGTCTTATTGCGCCATCCGTAGTCCGTCCCCAGGGTGTGTTGGTGATTTTCCAAGAATCCACAGTCGTAGGAGCTGTCTATAAGCAAGCACCAAGGCTAAGTAGATGAGCAAATAGCGACTTCATCCCCACACCTTTCGAGTCGAGGAACAAATACTAATCAAAAGCTGGTGGGACCTTCGCATTTCAAGTGAAAGATCCGCCTCCGCGCGGTTGAAGAACTACGTACGGGACGAAAAGTGACATGCTTTTTCAAGTATGTCGTTGTTAAGGTGACCTCTAATCAGATATCTAATACTATAAGAATGACGGGAGATTGGGCGCGGTTGGACCGTTGCGTTGGGAGAGAGAAAAGTCTGGATGGAGCCACCAAGCAAGCTTGACGGTTCGACCAGGGTGACGAAACTACAACTACGGATGAGACGCAGGGCAATTCGACCCTGATGACTAAACTCAAAGGCGAAACTCAACTGAGGAAGTAGAATGATTTGAGCGAGTTTACACAATCGTATAGATGATTTGTTGTACGTGTAGACTCATACAACCATTCATCAATTCTCAACTGGAAATAAATAATACAAAAATACATGAAAGATAACTAATATCTCAATTGTAAATGTTGGTGTTCAGAAATATTGGTGTTCACTATGGTAAGCACCACACTTGCTACCCGTGTTACAGTCCGCTGAAGTTGTATCTTCGCCTCATAGCACGTGTTCACTAGATGCATTTGTAGCAGGCCTTCCATGGTATGCCCCACTGGAAGTGTTTTTTAACGTAAATTTTAGCTACAGGTTCATTTCTTTTTCTCCTAGTATCGTATCTCATAAATTTTTTGCATGACTTATCACCTTTCGAAGATTTCGTAGCGAAAGTAGAGGGCAACATCGAAGATCTTGTATTAAAGATGAAGTGCAACAACACCACTTCGAAAATCAATAAAAAGGCTCCTTCGTCCGTGACGGGAGGAGTTCCAACGGTCACCACCTCTTTGGCAAAGCTCGATAACTCCAGGCCTTGCGTGGATCCCCAAGTCGGACAAGTCCTTCATTTCCTATGGATTTTTTTGAGAAAAGGTGGGATGAACCTCTATTAGAGGTCCGTCCAAAAAATACATTTTAAAAAATAATAGAGTAATTACATCTGCCAAGTTTTAAAAAAGGCTATGGCGTGCCCAAGTACTAAAATCTCCCACGTTCAAAGATGATAAATTTTAGCTAGCCACAATGCCTAGACTAGTGCAGAAATCTATGTTTGTCCTTTAAGCCTGACCAATGTCTACCAAAAGAAGCCCAAAAAGAATCCTTATCACTTTATTGGATGCTCAGAATGTTTGCATTTCACTGTTATTCCACTGAACCATGACTTTGAAAAAACATATCATCAACATCTTCTGTCACTCCACCACACCTTCTGTAGTCCTCCACTCCACAAAAAAAACTCAACACGCTGTGCACCTATCAAAACTCATTCTCTTCTCTATAGCCACAAGAACACCCCAACCCTTGCAGGTATCTTCCATCTCCAGATCCTAGCAGAATCTCGAGAAATCTCCATATCCATCGATTGACTGTGAATGTCCTATATCTCGATGATCACGAATCTCTTCCTTTCGACGACACATCAAGCCTTAGCAAGAGAGACACAGAAACTCTTCTACTCTCTTGTCTCACAGCTCGGTCACAAAATTAGGAGTCCGAGAATTATCTGACCACACCTCCACAACACATGCCTCCTTGTCCACTGCTAGAGCAAATAATCTTGGGTACGAGTCACAAAAGATGCCCTCCTTGGACCATCTTTCCAGAAGTGGAATCCACATCCATCCCTTAAAAGTGGCCGCAACAAGTTTGCCAGGATCAACAAGATCAAATAAATACTCCCCCAGAAAGTGGTCGGCGAAGCAACAACATCAACTCGAGCGCATAGGCTGGGGACATCAACTCGAGTGCATAAATAGATCTCACTAGCCTACAAAGTAGTTCACTCCCACCTCTCTAGATCCTCGTCACCCACTTCGCAAGCAACACCTTGTTCATATCACCAACCGCAACACCTCAAGCCCTCCCTCCTTGATCGGCGTAGTCACCACCGACCACTCCACCAGTGCAAGACCATTACCATCATGGGTCGACAACCAAAAGAAACGCCACATCAATGTCTCCAACCTCTTACAAATGCCTACAGGTAGCACTTTCGTGGACAGGAAAAAAACAGGAATTGTTGCAAGAACAACCTTCACTAAAACCAACCTCCCACCTCTCTAAAGGAATGACGCTTTCCAGCTTGCCAACTTCTTCTCCAACTTCTACCTGGCTAAGTCTCACGCACATCAATCACAACCATGAACTCTCTATAGGAATGATGCGAGACAGGGAGTGATTCATAACTAGGTTGGAGGAAAATTATAGAAGATAAGCAGTTCACTGGTTTTTACCATTCAAAGGAAGAGTATTCTTTCTCGTGAATTGCATGATTTTGTCCAACTTCCATTCCACTAGATAAATTTTAGAACAATTATGGGAAAGTACCATTTGATGTTGATTCTGGTCAGAAATTCTGCATAAAAGGAAATTTGATACGCAACATCCCTCTTATGTAGATATGGTGAATGTCAGTGAGCTCTGGTTGTTAGATTTGATAAAAGGAAGACAATGTTGTCCATAGTCAATCTTATAATGGATTAAGTGTTTATCGACCTCCACGTGCTTTGTTTGGTCAAAGAGAATAAAAATTTTGGCAAGGTTTGTGATGTCTTAAAACTTCCCGTTTTAGTCAAATATAGATTCTCCTATCTTGTAACCACAATAATTCAATTATGCAAACGGCTATAGCCATGTATTCTACTTCAGTACTGGGTTGGCACACTGACTATTACTTGCATTGCCATATAATTAGATTTCCTCCTAGGCAATTCAAATATCCGGCAGTGGAGCGACAACCGTCAACTATATCGTGCTAAATTGTAGCAGTATAGGCTTAAATAGTCTTCACCGTTTGATGAAAACTTAGTTTTCTGGTGATTTTTCATGAGGTAGGAGAGGATCTGTCAGCATCAATTGGTGCGTCCGTTGTTGGGTGCAAATGTGTGTTCACAGTGAAACACCGAGCATATGGCAGTGTAGATCGCTCTAAAAGGCGAAACTTATGGCACATGGGTTCATCTAGGCATATGGGGTGAACTATCAAGATACATTCTCTCCAGTGGCCAAACATTCTACTATATGTTTACTTCTCTTAGCTGCAGTGACACGAGATTGACCCATCTATCAGCATATTGTGAAGGCTGATTTTCTTTATGGTGACTTACATGAGGAGGTTTATATACAACAACCACTTGATTTTGTTGCTGAGGGAGAGTGTTAGAAGGTTTGCAAACTTCACAAGGTGATTTATGACCTTAAGCAGAGTCTAAGAGTAGTTCCGGAAGCTCTCAGATTTGATAAAGCAAAAACAGTTTGTGCGATCAACTGCTGACCATTCACTGTTTGTTCACAGGACTCGGAGAGGTACAGTTGTCATACTTGTGTATTTTGATGATATCATTATTACATGTGATGAAGAGCAGGGCATTCAAGCTGCTAAGGACTTCTTAGGTCAGCAGTTTGTGACCAAGGACCTTGGTAGTTTATGTTACTTCCTTAGACTGGAATTTGCCAGGAACCAACGAGGTCTTGTGATGACTCGGAGGAAGTACATTACAGATCTTCTCTCTAAGACAGACATGACAGATTGCAGGCCAACCATTACTCCTATGGACCTGAGCGTGAAGCTTTATGATGATGACTCTGAGGATATTGACAAGAGGAGGTACACAGAGCCTGTTGTGAAGCTTCTTTATGTGACCATCACCAGGTCAGAATATCCTTTGCAGTGAGCAAAATGAGTCAGTTTATGGAGCAGCCTAGACACGCGCATATGGATGCAGTCCATATGATTCTGAGATATTTGACAACCTCACCTGGCACTGGTCTTCTATTCAACAGAGGTACATTCCTTACCGTCACAGCTTGTGCAGATGCAGATTACGCAGGATGCTCCAAGGACAGGAATGTCAGGAAGTCGACCTTTGGCTTTGCTGTGCTCGTAGAAGGTTTCTTGTTATCATGGAAGAGCAAGAAACAGATAGCAATTGCCAAATCCAATGCAGAATACACGACCATGGTACATGCTAGTACATAGATGATGTGGGTCAGTTTTGTTCTTACTGGCCTAAGAATTGAGGTGTCTCTTTCCATGCACCTCCAATGTGACAACCATGATGCTCTCTTCATTGCAAACAATACTGCCTTCCATGATAGGACCAAGCACATCGAGGTGGACTGCCATTATACTCGTGACATGATACAAAAGGGTCTCATTGCCACTACTCATGTCAGCTCTGGAGAACATACAACAGATGTCCTTACCATTTACCAAAGCCCTAGCTAGAGGGCCTTACCAGAGACGCTGCTCCAAGCTGAGCCTGATAGATATCTACGCTCCATCTTGAGGGGAAGTATTGAGATATTAGTTATCTTTCATGTATTTTTATATTATTTATTTCCTCTATCTTCTCTATGTAATTTGTCCAACAGGTTATTGTCCTATATAAGAGAACCATAGAGCTTCATGAATAATGCAATTCATTCTTTCATTTCACATTTCCCAATGAAAGTTATCTTGTGGAATGTCAAGGGGTTGGTTGGAGCTTCCCATAGGCTATCTTTTGAGTAGGTGATTTTGGAGGTGTGGCATGCGACATGAGACAAAATTACATAGTAGTTTGATTTGTTGTGACTGTCTTGGTGTACTGAACCTATTTGAGTTTAAAGAGGAAGACACGATTGTGATGCAGGAGGAACTATGATTGCTTGGAAGAACGGGACTCACTCCTTTCAGATTGTGCCAGTATGCAAACAGTTGTGTTGCAACGACGGCAAACAAATTCCCAATGTGTGTATCGTCCGACTGACCCAGCTTTGAGGCCCTTGATGTGAGTCGAGCTTCGTAAGATCACAGAAAGATTCCCTACTATGGCATGGCCATGGGTCAATGAGCGTGATTTTAATGTGACTCTTCTCTCCTTTAATTGTCTTTATCTTCAAGGGAAGCAAGACACTAGCTCAAAGACTTAGCGAAGTTATTACGTGAACTGTAACTGGAGATTATTGATGTGACTAGCGTTCGTTTTACCCGGTGAAACTCTAGTATTGATCCAAAATAGATCATTTAGCATTTCCAAGGTTTGATTGAACATCTAAAGGCTTTCCTATGGCCAGTGCTCCATCCCATCCATGTCTGAGACTTGACTACATTCCATTGGATTGATATTCAGGCAAGGGGATCACATCTCACGCGTTTTTCATATTTGAGAGATCATGGAAGACGGCTTCAATGATATGGTTATACAACAATGGGTCTCATTTGAATTCAAAGGCTTCACAATAGCTCAATTGGTCCAGAGATAATAGTTATACGATGGCGACTTTGCAATTACAAGAAAGAATTGAGAGAACTTCAGAGGAATCGATGCACCACTGCCAAGATTGAAATATTGAGATAGGATGAATTATAAGACAACAGAGATTTGTATGCAGTGAAATCGGAGGAAAGAGCATTGTGTCAGATAGTTGTCCTCGAAAAGGATAAGAAGCATGTAGCCGAATTCAAGCAAAAATGGATCGAAAAAGGCGATGCAAACAAAAAAATCATGTTATTGCTAGTGAGAGGCGCAAATGCAACTTTTTAAACATTTTAGTGACGGACGACATGCATGTGGAGTGAGAACAAAAAATTGGAAGGACAATGGGAAATTATCTTTTTTCGATGGAAAAGAGGGTGATCTCTTGAGCTGGGAGTCACCGCAAAATCAATTTCATTAAAAGAAAAAACTTAAAGTACATTACCTTGACACCCAAAAATTATAAAGTGCATTACAATGAGAAACGACATTTTCCGAGTAGAACCTCTGGTTGATGACAAGGTTTGAAAAAACTAAAGGCGAAACGAGGCATTTTCCTCGGAATCGAGGCGAGGCCTAGCCTCGAAGCGGTCGAGGCGTAAGCCTCAATTCATAGAGAAAACTATGCATAAAACTATAATTATATATATGTCAATGTAATTATATGTTATCTGCCCAACATATAATACTTAACACTATGAGATATGATGAAATAATAGAGATAAGAACTCCAAAATATAAGATAGAACAACATCATATCCCTTTCTACACATTTTCATCCAATCAAAAAATGAATTCGTCGTCAATAAATATTGTGAAAGAATTAAACAATACATATCTTTTTGAAATATTATTGTAACTAAAAGTACGATTAAATATACGTCAAAGAAATTTATGTTGTGTCTAACATATAATATATGATCGTGAGAGAAACCGTGAATCTTATCCAGTTCGAACAAATCTTTGAAATATTATTGTAATAAAAAGTACGATTAAATATATGTCGAATTGTTGATATGCCTTGAATCCTAATCATCTGACCATTGTTTATGAATTGTGTATGCACCCCTCCTATCATACCATGGACATGAAAGAAACGTCAGATTTAGGCATAATTAATAGTTAGACATGATTAATAGTAAATATAAAGCAGTTTGCTGAAATAGTTAGACATAATTAATAGTCAATATGAAGTTACGGCACGAAAGAAACATCAGATTAGGAATTTAACTTGTATAATCATTATCCTAAACAAGTATATATTTATAAGCTTCTCAAACCACCATGTAAACCATAAAAATCATAAAAAAATTCTTTAAAAAAAGCAAAAATGCCTCGGAAAATGCCATGACCTCCTCGAGGCGGAATGCCTCGAGGCTACGCTTCAGTCACCTGAGACACACGCCTCACTGGATAGGGCTGAGGCGCACGCCTCGAGGCTAAAAAGGGCTGCCTCGTCTCGAGGAGTATGCCTCGACCACCTCGAGGCACGATTTTTAGTACCATGATTGTTGAAAACCAGGTCATTCCGCCCAACCCAGATGACCCATAGGGCTGCGAACGGCTTGGAACAGTCATCCGTAGAGTTGCTTCTCATCGCTCAAACCAACCTCCACAACTCGACAACCCCTCCAGACCCCACCCAAGGAGCACCAACCTCCCTCCAGACTAGTACAGACGCCGGGCACCTGAAGAAAAAATGGTTCGCATCCTCAATATGCCCACCGCACCTGTTACACTACGTGTTCATCAAGCCGAACAACCTCCCCCTCCTTGCTTTAACTCACAAACGATCTCTTCTCATACCCTAAAGAAAGATCTTAACTCCTTCATGTCCAAGCAAAGCTCCACATCCTGTATTCCTGCCACTCTCCTCATTTCCTCATATGCCTTCTTAGTTGTGAATCTGGTACGATCCCACTCAAAATGGTCAGCATCATGAGTGAAGTCCCCCGACAGAGGAATCTTCACTTGCATACTAACAAACTCCTCCAAGTGTTGTTCCGAAAGATCGGACAGGAAGACCGGCGACCAAGAACCCGACCCCGCCACCTGCCATAGAAGACTCTCCTTCGATGCTGCCAAAGCAAACAGTTGAAATCTTCCATCAAGCGCCCCACCACCCATCCAGTCATTATCCCAGAATTTGAATCGGTGGCCGTCCCCCACCTTCGGCTGGAGTCTTGGAGCCAACAAAGGTAAAATCTCGTGGATGTTGGCCTAGAGCGACGACTCAAATCGCACGCTCCCAGCCACAAACTGACCCCAATGCCATAAATTTTATGCATAAATTTAGCCGCCAGTGACGATGACGAACCCAATATCTGAATCAACCAACAGAGTTGTGTTCATACAATCCACATCACGAACCCCGAAACCTCCGTCATTACACCCCTTCGTTACCTCATCCCAGCTCACCAGATGCAAGCCTAACCTCCGTTGCTTCCTATCCAACCAAAAAAACCTCCTCATCAGTGACTCAATCTTCTTCCTTACCGCTACCAGCACCAATCGAGTGGACTAGAAGAAGATGGGGATGGCAGAGAACACATGCTTCAGGAGAATTAATTTGCCCCCCTCGACAGCATGACCGCCTTCCACCAAGACAACCTCTGTTCCATTCGTTGCACTATAATATCCCGGTCTGACTTTTTAACCTCCCAACCATCAACGACAGCCTCATGTTTGGAGATAAGTAGGTCTCCCAAGGGACACTAGACCAACGTCGCAACTCTGGCGTGCTATGTGCCATCCAAACCAAAAGTGATAGCCACTGACTTGTGCTTGTTAATCTTAAGCCTTGAAAGACTGTTGAAAATTTCCACCAGATGAATCGCGTTGCTATTCTGATCCTCCGAACTACCAAGAAAGATAACAGTATCATCCGCATATTGAAGCAAGGAGATAGAGATATCCTCCAGACGAAAACCCTCACACTAACATGCCTCTACCACACGCTTAAAAATAACTGCCAAAGCATCTGCCACAAGGACAAAAAGCATCGAAGCCAATGGGCAGCTCTACCGGACACCCCGTTGAGGTTGAAAGAAACCCCCCTCCAGCTTGTCGTTCACCAGGACCGAGTAGGAGGAGTGTTGACACACCTCTTCATCCACCCAACCCAAACTTCAGGGAATTCTCTCCGTAGTAGAGACACCCACAAGAAATTACAGTCAACACAATCACACGCTTTGGCATAATCAATCTTTCATAGAACCCCCTTCTTCCTCGACCGCTTCCAATCAAGGCAGATCTTCGACGCCATTGCCAAGCCATCCGCCATCTGACGTCTTAGAATGAAAGACGACTGACCCTGAAGGATCACAAAGTCCAAAACCGCCTTTAGTCTGTTCGCCAGAATATTAGCCATAATAAGATATAAAGCGTTGGATAGCGCAATGGGCCTAAAATCCTCCACCCTTGTCGGGTTCTCCTTCTTGGGAAGGAGGAACAACAATGCTTGGTTGACCCTCTCGAAACCTTTGTTCCCTTCAATGAACTTGTTAACCACCTCCAAGACCTCCTCCTTCAGCATGCCTCAAAACTCACGGTAGAAACGAACCGGGAAACCATCCGGGCCAGGAGCACGGTCCGCATTCAATCCCCAAACAACTCTCTTCACCAAATCTTCTGCGAAAGAAGCCAACAACCCCCCCGCATGCTCCCCAGATAACACTTCCACCCCTCTCCCAGCCACCCACCCCCAACTAGCCCCCCTCAGCATGCGCGACACCTCCACAAAGTGGTCCCTAAGCGCATCGCCAATTCGAGCCTCCCCTGACACCCTCACACCCCAATCTCGACCTCATACATATAGTTTTTTCTTCTCCTTCTAGAAGCCATAGCGTGAAAAAAACTTCGTATTGGCATCCCCTTCTTTCAACCATCTCTGTCTAGACCTTTGCATCCACTCCACCTATTCCTTTAAATCCTCTAATAGCAACTCCTTAAGGAACCCCAACCTCTCAGCCAGCTCCTCCTGGGCCAGCCCTCTTACATCATCAAGCCCATCCAGTCGACTCACCCCGACTTGAGCCTCCCTTCTCTTAGCCCTTCGCCTCACCTTCACCTCCCTCCTGAACTTTGTAAGGAAAGATCTCAACAACAAAAGCTTCGCCGAGAAACGAGAGACCGCCGAGCCCATAGGGGTCCAGCTTGTACACCACATAACGACCCCATCCCGAAACCCCTTCTCCAAGAGCTATCTCCGCTCGAAACGAAAGAAGAATCTGCTACTCTCCCCTTCTCCGAATGACCACATGATAGGCATGTGATCGGAGTGGGCCTGCAGCAGCGCCCAAGCATGAGAAAGGGGAAAAGACTCTTCCCCCCTCAAGGGACAGGAGATCTCTGTCTAGCATGAACCGTGATCTCACATTACGCCAAGTAAAAGAACAACCAACCGCATCAACAATCGATTGGGCACATTCCGAAAGTCCACCGAACCAGGATCCCTGCCCCCACCACGCTGCGAGCGATCATCGTGGAGTAAGTTCAAATTTAAATCACTCGCAATGATCCATATCCTGACCACCCTTGCAGATCCCAACAGCTCCAACTCCGCCGCTAAAGAACCCCTCATTTCCCATCGAGCCATAAACATTCGAGACTAGGATGCAAAGATCATCTTCTCGTCTTCTCAGTCTCACGGACAAACAGTACAGGGACCTCGATTCCACCAGAAGCTCAAACTCCTCTTTCTTCCAGCCTGTCAATAGCCCACCCGACGCGCCCAAGGCCTCCAACTCCGCAAGAACGAATCGATTACCTCCATCCAGCTCCCGCCTGACACCGTCCACACCCCTCGACAGCTTCGTCTCTTGGAGGAGAAAAACATTTGCATGAGCCTCCATTATCATATTTCTGACCCCTAATCGCTTTTCGGGGTAGCCCAAACCCTTAACGTTCAACAAAAGAAGTTTCATTTTGAAACAACCTGGCTCATCTTCTTAGGCAAGACCACCCTCAGGCGCTCGATCACGCTCATGTCCAAGATGCTGAAGCGGTTCTGATGAATAGGCAGGGTGGCGAAACTTGACGCTAACAGCTGCACAGAGCCATCACAATCAGCCAAGGCAAGCATAGCTGCCCTCCTTTTTTTCGCCAACATGAAGAGATTCTTCCTCATGTAACAAGAGTCAAATCTAGACCATCCTTTTGAGGGCTCAGACGCCTTAGCTCCCTTCCGTCCCCAACATCCGGAAAGCCTCTCAATAGCGCCACTCCCAAACCTCCCACCAGCAACCCCCCTCCCTACCTTTTGGCTGCGCAGGGCACCTCGTCGAGGCTTCCACAGCCGTCATCTCCATGACAGGAGTTACCGCCGCGGAAGGGTGGTCGCAGGCAGAAGTTCCAAGAACCCTGCAGCCCCCGATAACAGCTCCTCTAATGGGCGACGAGGCCACGCAAGCCACCAGAGCACTGCCCTTCCCAAGATCGCGCATCTGAAGCCCCTCAGACTCGCCATAAATGGATAACCCAAACGGGTCCAGCATAAGCGGGTCCAGGATATGGACCCTCAAGACTGGACTAGAGCTTCTTGGGTCCATGTTCCAGACCACCACGGAGCCCTCTAGGTCTGAACGAAAGCTTCTCGAGTCGGGAACCAGGTGAAGAAGAGGATATGGGTGGCACTTCGCATGCCCCGATAGAGGGGACCCACCATATCCACACGATGCCTCTGAGGCATACACTCCCACCCCAATTGCAGCCGAAGTGCCTCCTGGAAGATGAGACGTCGCTGCTCGTGTGAACCGATCCACGAAAATCGTGCCAAATCGAATTAACAACGAGGGACGAGGTGGCGTCTCCGAAACCAACGTGTCCCAGACCTCTAACTACTCCTCCACCTGAAGGGTAACACCACTGCCCACCGACGGAACCCCCTTCGCTCGGATCTTGATGCAACACGCCAGGTCACGAATCAGAGATGGTTGCCCCACCATCGAAAGTTCCAGGTGCACAATCCTCCCCACCGAGCAGACCTTCCCAACCCAATTGCTTCAGACTGAGACCCCTCACCCAGAAGATAACATCCAAAGGCTCCCCCGAGTGACAACCTTCGATCTCGACCCCAACAACCACAACAATAGAAGCCAGGAGCTTCCGGACCTTTGACGCTCGCGTGCGACAAAAAGGAGTCCTCTTACATGAATCTGGTCCAGAGATTGAATTCCAGCACCCCATCACGATCACACAACCTACGCTACAGCAGCAACGACTGACCCTCTTTCAACTGCCCCAAGAGCTCGCCAGCTTCGCCATTGGAAAGCCCCCTCGCCACCACCCTCCAAGGGCCCACTTGAACAATATCCCCTCGGAACTGGGTCGTCGAGACCTTGCCCACATCGGATGAGCTCACGAACAAGGCGTCCAAGCTGCCTCCCTCTCCAATCAGCAGTCCAACACCATGGTCGCTCCTCAACAGCATCGGACACGATCTACTCTTGTGCGAAAAACTACGGCAGTGGAAGCATCTGACTGGCTCCCGGCACTATCGTGCCTAGTGGCCCATTGAGCCACAATGGAAACATCCCCTCCCAAAAGGATTTGCGAATGGCCCATGACGAACCCCTCTCAATCCCGACCAGCAGCATGAACTCCTCCGATCACGATCTCCTCCCAGCCTTCATCTGCCCCCTCAGTCGTTTTCCTAGACCTTTATCGCTAAGACCATTCTTAAGGGATAGAAGATGGTAGCAGTAGAACAAAAAAGCATGAAATACATAATCTCTCACTGAGATGGGACCGGACCTTGGAGGTGGGCAAGTGGGGGGGCCCTTTCATCTCTGATCCATTGGGAACCCAACTCACAAAGATTTTTAAGCGTGATAAGTTGCACACAATGGTGGAGTCTAAATGTTGATGGTGTCAGGATGGTTTCCATATCTTCTTCTACCGTGAGTTCTGGGATGTGGTGAGGAGTGATGTTCTGGCAGTAGTGGAGGAGTTTGCACATGCCAATGTGGGTTTTAACATGATCAACAAACCACCTTTTCTACTACCAAGGAATGAGGTGTAGGAGTGAGTTGGTGGATTTTTCTCATTGCTTTATCAAAAGCCATTTACCTTGTGGTTGCCAAGGTCTTGGCTAACATGCTCAATGATGTTTTAGATGATCTTGTCTCTCCAGTGCAATCCATCTTCATTCCAAGAAGATAGATTGGGTACAACCTGGCAATGACCACTGAGATCATTGTTGACTAGAAAAGATGAAGGACGAGCGCTATACTCAGAAAAGTAGATTTGTCTAAAATATTTGACGTAGATGTGGTCTGCATTGGTGAGACATGGTTCCTAGACGTTTGGACTTCATGGATGAAAAGATGTGCAACCACTGCATCTTACTATGTACTTTTGAATGGGTGCCCAAACAGAGGGTTCTTCCAGCAACAACTAAGGGTTTGTTAAGGATAACCATTAGCTACATGTTGTTTATGTCAGCAACCGATGTTCTTGCATGTATGGATGGGCACTGGTGAACAAAGAAATATTGATTCATGAGAGACATCTCTATTCCCATTTTACACTACACAGGCGGTACTAACTTTTTCATTGATAGATGAAAGGAAGAGGTGATGAGAATAGCCATAGTGATTGACTTTTAAGATCATGATTGGAAGCAAATTGATTTGGGTTCCATTTTGTCTCTTAGACTCAGATGCAATCATGCAACAATTTGCGATGCAGAGCTAAGCCCTTTGACTTGTGGACATTTACGGATGATATATTAGTTGCAGTAATCAAGAAATTACAATGGAATTGAGATGGTCGAAAGGCATATATTTTTGTCATGTGGTGGTCGACAGGTGTTGGTCAAGGCAATATTGGCAGTGAAGTCGGTCTTCTCCATGTCCTCGTGATTGCTAACGATCTGGGTGCACCTTTGGATAGAGATGATAATAATGTGGATATTTTTTTGGTGCAAAAATGAGAAAGGTGCATCGAGCATTCATCAAGTCGATTGGGATACTATTACACTTCTAACAAGGGAAGCATTAACCCCTAAAATGGATTGCAATGATTTAAAGTGATAACAAGGACATGTGTTGTGGATTAATCCGACGTATTTATGACATAAATACCCAATGAACCTTAGTACATCATTCTCATCTTTTTGCTCCTCTTTCTGGAAGGGTATTTTTTAAAAGATTATGAAAGGGAATTTGCGTTGTTATGTCACATCTACCTATGCTTTTCCACCCTGTCCTTGGAGACAATTGCTCTTTTGTTGTTTGGACAGACGATTGAACAAATAGGGGATGTTGACAACCCGTTTCCCGATTTTTTTTCTTGTGAAGGATCGTGATGCGTTGATTTTGGAGGCATGGGTGAACAGTTCTTGGTTGCTAACCTTACTCGGATTTCGCTGAGCAATGCTTGTTGGACTTCATGCATCTCATGGAGATAACTAGCGGCTTGGAAGGTCTTAAAGATGGGAGATACCACTGGGTGCAATGCTCGATGATTTGCTTCAAGATTGCATGTTTGTCTACGATCTGAAAATCCCAACGAATATCAAGTTTTTTCTGGTTGCCATGGTGGGGGAGAATTATGACCAAAGAGAGGCACTCCATGCACTTTGTTTGCACCAATCAAAGCTATTCTCTCTATGGTGGGAGGATGGAGACAATTTACCGCCTCTTCTTTTAATGTGAAAAGGAAAAGGAGACTTGGGTGGACTTCAGAGTTAACGGGATAGATTCTAGAAATTCTATGGATTTCTGGGACTCTCTCTCTATGGTGCACGATTCCGCTCAAACAAGGTGCTATTATATCTTGTTGCAATGATGTGAGCAATCTAGTTATCATAGAATAGGTTATCTTCCATTTGGAATGCTTCTATGTAGAAAATCTGATGCATTTAGCTAAGACTCTCCTCGTTGCTCTTGTAACATGGTTTGCTCTCTTTAACTTAATCCACTAGGAGCCGACACCTTTGTGTATTTACTCCCTTTTTGCATCACAAAAATGATGAATACCGATAGGCTTTATTCCCTTGCGAAAAAAATTGCTTGAGAAGAAAGGATCTTATAAAAACAAAAGAAGCTTACAGTTATAGTCGGTCCAACCAAGTTCTTGATTTTCAAGATCATAGAGAACTAACTTGTTTGACAGAACAAGATCTGCAGAGAAAAGTATATATTAGAGAGATTTCAAAGCCAACATCCATTAATATTAATCAAGTGTCTTCTTCTAAAGCAGCAAATCATTATAAGACGAACTTAAACCCAATGAATAAATAAAGTGGGTGTGCATGTGCATCTTATTTAAAATCTTGACGAGCTCTGTTGGCTCATTATTTCGCAAGGGAAGTTTTCATCAGATATAAGTGATATCCTCAGGCAACCAAGCCCTCATGGTGGTCCATTAGTCAATGTGTGTCTACTCTGAAGGATCAAAAAGTTAACGTCAAATTAAGACAAAAGACAAAATATGCATGCTGGTGTTATAATAGACGCATCAGAACAATTATTATTTCTCTTTGGTTTTCCATTCCAAATAGTAGTAGAGTTGAAATGGAGAATACTTCTAACATGAAGCCTATGTGTTGTTGCAGAAAGCCAGATGTATATAAGCAATATGCATGAAAAAAGGTGTCCTCAGACAAGTGCAAAACCACTGAGAACATCTTCAGACTGAAACCATTTTTTCCCAATCCACGTTATTTTCAGATAATTTACATGCCAAAGCTAACCTTACACATTCAACAAATTGATGGAAAAATAAAACATCCCAAAAATCACAGTGAACTGGGGCAGTGCAGTTAAAAACATTTTTCAATGTAGAGCTTACATATGGCCAAGAATAAATAAATGATGTCAATCATCAACTATGAAGAAGGCCCTCCCTTGGGAAACAAAATGAATAAGAAGAGCAAATTACCTCCCAAGAGGATATACTCTTTATCATTATTCTGCGAAGAACTGCTTAGAAATCCAACGCACCAAATGTCAGGCTGCAGGGGCAGAGAAAGGAATAAATAAGTGAAATCTCCAGCATAAGAATAAATGAGTGAAATCTCCAACATAAATAAAACTATCAAAATCAAACTTTTTTTAAAGGAAACAGGGGGTGTGCACCCAAACTGTAAACCCGATCTCATGCATACACAAGCGCTGATAATGTATAAAATCAAGATTCAACAAGAGCTTTGGTAATGCTCAAGCCTCAAATACTGTTAGAAAATAGAACAGGAACCGTACCATAGAAATAAACAATAAACATTTGAGGAACACCGGGATTTTAACGTGGAACCCTACTCCCTAAGAAGCGGGATGAAACAATGGGAGAACAACTCAAAGGGTTGATCGTTCGTTGAATTTTCTCACTGAATACAGGAGATCTGTGGCATCTTATATAACCTCCTTAGACTGTGCAAATCCCATCACTGGTATGTGTGGGTCTAAGCAATGGATGGTGTAAATGGATCCTGGAGAGATCCATTTACCCATCTACATATGAGAGACACATACTCCAACGCTCCTCAAGCTGGAGCATGTAATGCTCAACTTGGACAAGCAGAAAGAAATGTCAACTCACAATACAAGACACTACAAACAATATCAACTCAATGCGCACAATTGTCGGTGGTTTTCGAGGACGTTGCTTCTCATGCCATGCAGGCGAGGAGAAACGAACGAGCTGGAGTGTGTGTCAAACTGAATCTCCTCGTCGGAGAACTGGGTCTCACCCATACTGGCTTAGAGAATGGAATTTCTTCTCTGGAGTCCCTATGAAACCACATGAAAACCCTAACCCACATAACATAGGAAATGGGATCTCTACTATAGAGTCCCTATGGAACATATGAAAACCCTAAGTCGAGCAAAAAAGATGGAGACCGCAAACAATGATGATTATGTACATGTGCGAATCAACTTGAAGATTCGGAAGTCAATCGTCGAGTCTGGATATCTATAGAGTTTGGAAAATCTGGTCGATCTGAAATCTGTCATCGGAATCTGGAATAGACATGTGGCTTCTACACAATACACCCCTTTCTCCCATACTTTTCGAAAAATAATGGCATCGATAAAGTTGGCAGATGATGTGCATTGGAGAAGCCTTCTGCAGGCTCAACCATATCATTGTTCCATCCTCTATTGCTAGTCAGACTTCTTCAACGATGGCAGCCTCCCGAGGTCAAGGAGGTTCTTCTCAGTTCGGGGACGAGGACCTTGCAGCAGAAGAGGTCGTGTTCGTCAGCCATGCACCTTTTGCCATCGAACTGGACAAACTGAAGATACATGCTACTCTAATCATGGATTTCCTGCTATGCTCGAGTGGATGAGCAGATTGAGCCCCCCGCTGCCTCCTTTATGGATCAACGGTTTGATCTTGTTGAGAGGCATTATACCTCCAACCAGTCCCATCATATCTTCTTCGGCCTCTAGGAGTCATTCTGATGTGGTTGCTTCAGCCTCCTCCAATACTTCATGTAGTTCTTATGCACTCACTAGCAGTTGTGGGTCCAATGTAATAGAATGGATTATGGACTCCAGTGCCACACATCACTAGTGTGGAGACAGGGATCAACTTATAGAATTTTTCAACTCAAGGTATTATTCATCAGACATCATGTGCCTATAATTCCCAACAAAATGGTGTTGCAGAGAGGAAGCATCGTCATTTGCTTGATGTTACAAGGACTCTTCTTATTCAAAGTCGTGCTCCACATTCTTTTTGGTGTGATGTTATCCTCACAGCATGTTATCTTATTAATCGCATGCCCTCGTCGGTTTTGGTGAGAAAAATCCTTTCTCTCTTTCTTTTCCTGAAAAGGAATTATTCTCACTTACTCCTCATGTGCTTGGCTCGATCGCATTTGTCCATCAGTTGTCTCCAGGTATCTATAAGCTCTCTCCTAGGGTTGTCAAGTGTGTCTTTGTTTGGTACTCCAAGACACAAAAAGGGTACATGTGTTATGATCCACTGCACAGGAAGTATTATGTTAGTGTTGATGTTGGAAAAATGAGCAAATCTATTATTCCAAGAAACCCTAGGCTCTCTTATATAGGGAGAGACCTTACGGGTAAAATACATAGTAGTCCAGAGAGTAAACAGGAATTACGAAAAAGTACAAAACATATTAATAATATCGGTCTCTACACTCCCCCTCAAGGTGGAGCATAGATGTCTATCATGCTCAGCTTGGAAGAACATTTCTGGAAGGTCCTCTGAGCAACGGCTTGGTGAATATGTCAGCAGTCTGATCCCCTGAGCTCACATGAGATGTACATATCAAGCCTCTCTGGATCAAGTCTCTAGTATAATGGCAGTTAACTTCAATATGCGTTGTTCTTTCGTGGAATGCTGGATTGTCGGCAATAAACAATGTGGCCTGATTGTCACACAGAAGCTACATGGGTAAAGGTACGGCTATATGTAGATCCTCTAGCACAGATCGAACCCACATCATCTCCGTGCTTGCTTGCGCCATGACCCTATATTCAGATTCAGCACTAGACCTTGCCAGAACAGTTTGTTTCTTGCTTTTCCAAGAAACTAAAGAACTCCCAACAAAAACGATAAATCCTGAGGTCGACTTTCGATCCTTAGGACACCCTGCATAATCGGCGTCTGTACATGCTGAAATAGATAAATGTGTGCCCTTTCGAAATAGCAGCCCTGAACCTAGAGAAGACTTTAGATACCTCAGTATCATATATATGGCATCTATATGAACTTGTCTTAGCTGCTCCATAAATTGACTTACCTGGCTTACTGCAATGGCAATATCGGGTCGAGTTATGCTAATATAAAGGAGCTTACCCACCATTTCTCTATATCTCCTCTTATCTACTTCAGCAGTGTCATCATCATACAGCTTCATGCTTGGATCCATGGGAATACTCGATGGTCTGCATCCAACCATGCATGTCTCAGTCAAAAAATCTGTGATGTACTTCCTTTGGGTCATCACCAGACCCTGTGCATTCCGGACAAATTCCAACGCCAGAAAGTATCTTAGGGTTCCAAGATCCTTCGTGATGAACTGACGGCCCAGAAATGCTTTTGCCCTCTCTATTCCCTGAACATCATCTCCTGTCACCAGAATATTATCAACATAGACCATGATGACAACCGTACCTGCAGAAGACTTCTGAATAAACAACGAGTGATCTGCACTTGATCTTTTGAACCCCTGTCGTTCAATCAGATGGGAAAGCTTTTGGAACCACGCCCTTGGACTCTGTTTAAGGCCATAAATTGCCTTGTAAGTCTACACACCATATGCTTCTCCCCCTCAGCAGTGAACCTTGGTGGCTGCTGCATGTAGACTTCCTCCTGCAAATCTCCATACAAGAATGCATTTTTGACATCAAGTTGAGATATAGTCCAGTCACGTACCACAGCAACCGATAAGAGAATGCGAAGAGTAGAGTGACGAGCCAATGGAGAAAATGTATCCATATAGTCCACACCATAGGTTTGTGTGAAACCTCTCGCAACCAGCCTTGCCTTGTATCTATCTAGACTGCCATCAGCATGATATTTAACTGTGAATACCCATTTACAGCTAACAATGGATGCATCAGAAGGAGCATTAACCAAGCTCCATGTCCCACGAGACTGTAAGGCGCGAATCTCTTCTTCCATAGCCAGTCGCCAGCAATCAATCTTCATGTCTTCTTGATATGTCCGTGGTATGTCCACGGAAGACAAAGCTGTAGCAAATCTCTGAAAGTCGCCTGTGAGGCGATGAAAAGACACCTGGGAAACAAAAGGATAAGACGCACACGTCCGCTTCTGCTTCCGTATAGCAAGGTTCAGGAAAGCGGTATGCGTATGCGTTCGGACGGGTCACTAAATAGCGATTACACGGTATGCGGGGGCATATGTGGGGCATATGCGGTTCTACGTGGTTTCCTAATTTTTTATTTAAAATAAATAAATATATACAAAATTAACTACAACTGAACTAAATTTATGTATAATTGTGGTCCAACACAAGATCTAAGAAAGATGACTTTCATAGAGGCCAAAATAACCTTTATCAATCAAATATCAATACTTCAATAGAAAAATTAGCACACATCAAGGTAGATGTATGAAGGTATATAATCAAAAAACTCTGACGATTTGGAAGTCGGGAGGTGGAAGCCCTAATCGACGAATTGGGATTCTAGATGAGGAAGCCCTAACCAGGGTTTTGGGTTTCTAAGTGATTTGGGGCATGGCCTTAAATTTCGTCGAAATTCGACCGAATTTCGATTTCGGTGGGTGACCGAAATTCGACCATAATGGCCTATATCGGTCGAAATTTGGGGGGCTAATTCAAAAAACTACCAAAATGACCGAAATTTCGGTCGAATTTCAACCGAAATTCGGCCGAAATTTCATTTCGGTCACTCACCGAAACGAAACCGAAATCCGACTTTTAAGCCCTTGATTTGGGGTGTCGGTGCGTTTTTCGTAGATCCAGATCCGACAACCTAATTAAGCTTTGAAAACATGAAGCGGGCGCACGGTCCGCATATGCGGCTGCACAGCCCGCATATGCGGACCGCATAAGCGCAAAGGACGCTTAATGAGGGGCTTCATGTATGCGGCGCGCTAGGGTATCCGCTTAGGCATGTGCGGCCGCATATGCGGCCGCTTAGACCGATTTCGTGAACACAGCCGTATAGCAATGGGAATATCAAGGTCGTGGTCCACTATACTGGAGGGTAGAGTCTCCTCCTGCAATGAAGAATCCTGCACATGTACCATATCTGACCCGTCAGTAGTAATACCGTTTGAACATACCTGAGGCATTATGGATGCCTGACGTGTTGCCTGAGCAGGACCTGACCGATGCGTATAGAATTTTGGTAAAGATGGAATAGGAGATTGTGGAAGTGGTGGTGGTGGAGGTGACATTGGATTAGGTGGCGTAGCAACTGGAGCAGCAATGGACTCATGTGAACTCAAACTTGGAGGCCGAGGGACATAGAAATCATCAGTGGTAGTGGATGGGACCAGCATGTCGCCTGCAGGGGAAAATTACATAACCGACTCAAAAAACGTGACATCAGCACTGACAATATTTCTTGTTTATGGGGTCATAACAGCGATAGCCTTCTGAGTCCGAGAGTAACCTACAAAGACACACTTGACAGCTCTAGGAGAGAGCTTGTTAAGTCCAGGAGACAGGAGATGAACAAACGCAACAGGACCAAAGACACGAGGAGTAAGTGAGAATAATTCCTTATCAGGAAAAATGATAGAAAGAGGAATTTTCTCACCAAGGACAGATGACGGCATACGATTGACCAAATAGCAAGCTGTAAGGACAACATCCCCCCAGAAGGTGATAGGAGCACAACTCTGAATAAGGAGAGTTCGAGTAATATCAAGGAGGTAGCGATGCTTTCTTTCTGCCACGCCATTCTGCTGAGATGTGTAAGGACAAGTGGTTTGGTGAATAATGCCCTTAGACGAGAGAAATTAAGAGAGAGACCGGGTGCAAAATTCCAGTGCATTATCTGTTCCAACGTATCTAACAGTAGAAGTAAAAACATTTTGCATTTCATTAATCAAATTTTTTAACAACATCCCCTGCTTCAGATTTATTCTTTAAAAGAAAGACCCAAGATACACGAGAGAAATCATCCACTACAACTAGATATAACATGTGTCCCTGATGATCAGGTACGCGACTTGGACCCTAAATATCAATATGAAATAACTCAAATGTGGAGCTACTGCTCCGACTCTGACGACTAGGAAAGCTAGACCGATGATGCTTTCCCAACTGACACGCTTCACAACGAAATAAGGAATTGGGAGAGATCTGAGGCAGTAGATGTCGCATTTTCTGGAGCGGGAGATGACCAAAGCGAAGATACCAGATGTATGGAGATACCGGTCCAACGGAATGAGAAGAGACGCCAGCATAGGAATTCCGGACCAGCCGATACAGACCATTCTGCTCAGAGCCACAACCAATCACCCTTCCCGTTAGTTAGTCCTGAAAAATAAGAAATGAGGGGTCAAATATAGCACGACAGTGCAAATCCTTCGTAATCTGACTAATAGACAACAAATTCATGGAGAACTCAAGAGCAAGTAGAACATTCTGTAGACGTATAGAAGGTGATAGGAAAACCTCCCCCTGTCCAACAAGAGGGGAATGAGTACCATCTGTGATCTGCACTGAGCGACCATGTGGAATGTCCCTGTAGGACTCAAGTCTCTCTCGATCTCGGCAGAGGTGATGTGTGGCACCAGAATCTATAATCCAATCAGATATATCATGACAAGATGTAAAGCAGAAGCACTACCTGAGGTACTAGCAGCAGCAGAGGAACTGGCAAAAGCTGTAGCAGCAACATCTGAAGATCCACCAGGAGAATCAGCAGATGATTGTGGCATAATATCACGTATACGTGCCACAAGCTCCTCGAATCGGTTATCAGCATTGGATGCTGACTGGGACAGAACATGCTCGGCTACACGCGCCGATGCTAGAAACCCATGCTTAGAGTAGCATGTATCCTCCGAGTGGCCTGTGCGATGACAGAACGAACTGGCTGACGAAATCGACCGCCCCTACCACAGGGTCCATGTCCACGACCAGAAAACTGACCACCTCTCCCCACGCGATACTGCCATCGCCGATGGGGGTGGAGTAGATGTGCTGGAAGAAACTGATATGCGACTGAGCCTCTGGTAAACATCCTCCATTGGAGGAATAATTGCATCTTCCAAAATCTGAGAGCGGGCAGCCTCGTACTCGGGATCTAGGGCTGCAAGTAGAACGCTCACCATGGTAGCATTCCGAAATGTCTTCTGCTGCTCAAGAGTTACCGTGAGTGGAATGGTACTGTATAACTTCTCAAACATCCCTCTCAGGGACGTGTACAATGAGTGAAGTGGCCTACCATTCTGCTTCATCGTGAATATATCGTGTTGGAGCTGTAACATCTTGGTCTCATTCCGCACTTGGGAGTACGTAGCGGCCAGAATATCCCGCACTGTCTTGGCAGTGGGCTGGGGAGGACATCATTGGCAATCTCCATCGAAAGTGTGCCTAACAGCCAAACCTTGGCGTAAGAATCATCAGCCTCCCACGAGGTATATATCCCAATCTTCTCTGTGGGCTCCTCTTCGGTAAAAATATGCTTCTTACCATTGGACTTCATGACTCATAAACTGCATCGCCCAGAGCTCATGGTTTGTGCCGTCCATCTTGACTATAGGCGCATGACCCTTGAAGGTGCCTATGGAGGACATATCAACTTTGTTCTCTGAGATGTTGCCGTAGATGAAGAACTAGGGATTGTAGACTAGAAACTGGTGTCTACAAAAACTTGATCGGATTTGAGTGCATATGTAGACGTTACGCATTCAAATCCATGGAGATAGATCGGCCGACGAAAGAGTAGGTGTCGGCATATAAGGGAGGGGAACCCAGCGGTTGGGGTCCCCTACCTAGGGCTTGACTTGGCAACGGATGGTGACGTAGGTCGGCCTACGACACCACTGGGAGGAGGTGCGGCACCGCTGGGAGGAGGTGCGGCACTGTTGGGGCCCCGCGTGAAGGAGGTGCGGGCCCGACGGCGGTGAGAGGGACCTGACAGCAGTTGGAGGGGCCTGGTGGCGATGTGGTGGTGACGGGGAGGAGAGAGGTCCCGGCGGCGGTGAAAAGGTGGTGGTGGAGGAGAGAGATGGCGGCGGTACAAAACCTAAGGCTAGGGTTAGGATTAGCCCATGGGCTCTGATACCATGTTGGAAAAATAAGCAAATCTATTATTCCAAGAAACCCTAGGCTCTCTTATATAGGGAGAGACCTTACGAGTAAAATACATATTAGTTCAGAGAGTAAACAGGAATTACGAAAAAGTACAAAACATATTAATAATATCGGTCTCTACAGATGTCATCTTTTTTTAGTCGGTGATGTATTTTTCTCCAAGTGATCGATTAGTCTCCTCAGACTCGGATGATGAAATATGCATACCACCACCACCGTGATCACCTTCTTCACCAACACAACCACCATCATACCACCATTACCACCTACTATAGTCCCAGTTCCACCTTTGTCGCATCACTATATTGTTGGCCTCCTTCTGCTCATAGCCACCATTCATCATCTAGCATACGTAAGATATGTTCTGAATACATATTACTAACGATGGGTCTGGTGATCTACCAGAGCAAAGCTCTGTACAGCAGACAGATGTAGAGGTTGCCGAGTTGGACTTACCCATTGCGCTTCGGAAGCAGAAGCGCAGTTGCGCATCATATTCTAAGGCTGTCGAGGAGAAGTAGGAGGTTGAGGAGGAGGAAGAGGAAGAAGATGGGCGAGTGGGAAGAGTGATGACCTTCCAACCCATTTTTAAAATTTAGTTCGTCTTTTATCCCCAAAGTTAACATCCATTTGCGTTGGGTAGGGACGGTCACTAACCCAAGGGGCACAAGTGATAGAACGACAAGAAATAGAAGGTACAACTAATATTCTCAAAAAGGAAGGGGCATAACTGAAATTGCAATATCTCAGAGGGACACAACTGATAAGAACCCTAAAATCTACTAGCAGATAGGAGATTATAGATACCTTACATGAAACTTGAGGAGAACTTGACGAAGCAAGAAACAATCAGCTTCAAGTGTTTAAAGTGAATATAGAGCTATTGCCCACGTAGCAACAGAACTTGATTGGGTTCGATCTATACTTCAACATCTTCATCTCACTCTCAACAACACCATAGAGCTCATATGCAACTATTAAGCAGCAATGCATATAGCCAACAACCCAATGTTTCACAAACATACCTAAAACGTGGAAATTGACTTACATTACACCAAAGACCGGATACAGAGAGGATTGCTCCATACTCATAGAATACATATCATACTGCGGACATGTTCACCAAGTTGCTTGCACACAGTTTGTAAAAAACAATAACCAACTGAGCATGATTGGCGTAGATGCTCAAGCTTGAAGGAGTGTTAAGTGTTATTATGTAACCTTAATCCTAGGGGTACTCTAATCCTCTTAGGAGAGAGGCGATACCACTTGTCGTAACCCTAACCCAGTGTCGTAAAAGTCGCCTGATTGGCTTGACTAGTAGGTCCGACTAGTCTAGTCAATGGGGTGAACGACCGAGTACCGACTAATTCCGACTAGATACACTAGTTGACCAATTTTTGCTTTGGAGATACCATATTTTTTAATGTTTTGATGTTTTTATAAGCAAACTTATTATAATATGCTTACTATTTTACTTAAATTCAATTACTTCTTTTATTTTATTATGATAGTATAAAAATGTACAAAATCTATGTAAATATATGTATAAAAATGAGTTACATATTTAAAGTAATCATAAAATTCAAAGCCGATTAAAGTCCGACTAAATCCGACTAGTCGTCTGACTGTCGATTAATCCTTAGTCAGTGACCCAGCTGACCGAGTACCGACTACCAACTTTCGCAACCTTGCCCTAACCTTAGGTCTCCATCTATATAAGGAGTCATAAGGTTCCTGGTATCAAGAAGTAATTTCTATTCTGATTTAAAATTATGTTTATTTTGCTGTAAGCTAATGGTGTAATTTGTCCTTCATCTTCTTTCTAAATAAAAAAGACCTAAACAATAGCTTTTTATGGTTATGCCCCCTTTAAGATTCTACAATTACAATTATACCCCTACCTTTTTTATATATCACTTATGCTCATGCCTTCTTAGGCCATTTTCAATTATATCCCTCGAGTTAGTTGTCCATTTCAAACCTAAATGGACGTTAACTTAAGGTTAAAAGCGTAATTAGAACAAAAAGGGGTTGTAAGTGTAAGTTTTTATTCTTCCTCCCCCTCCCTTATCTTCTTCATTCTTCCTTCCT
This sequence comes from Ottelia alismoides, assembly GCA_037367405.1. Taxonomy (NCBI): domain Eukaryota; kingdom Viridiplantae; phylum Streptophyta; class Magnoliopsida; order Alismatales; family Hydrocharitaceae; genus Ottelia; species Ottelia alismoides. The sequence goes on along the minus strand of JAZKJV010007933.1, from coordinate 195,374 downwards.
CCCTGCTACCCACCTCCATCCCAACCCTGATCCTCCTCTCCATCCACAACCTCCTCCTAACCGCCCCTAGCCTCATCCATGTTACCCCTAGCATTTCCCCAAATGTCAATTTCATTGGCACTTCGCCGGCCCGGAGAAACAAAATATCGTCAACGTGTCCTCGATATTTCACGCCAAATTAGGAAACACACATGAAATTTGAGTTCTTTTGAAAATTAAGGTTTTCATTGTGTGTTTGGTTAATAAATAATACAGAAATATACACTTATTTTCTAAATAAGAGGTCGGAACACAATTTTTTGGTAGAATTGTCACCATAATCACCGCACAGACTGAGAAAGATATGCAGTAAGAAGTTTAGTCATGTAGAACACATAAATATATCGAAATAATAAACAACAAACTCTCACAAGTCAAAATTTATAACAAGTTAAACGCATGCCCACTACATATTGTATTGACTACGTATATCATTTCGAGCTCACACCCCCTTTTTCATCAAAAAAAAATGGAAAAAAAACATGTCAAAAACTTGTAGATAATCTCAAGACACCTAATTCGTAATATATCGCCGATATATCGACGATATATCGTTGATTCCTGAGAAATCGATAGTAGCCCTGATTTAATTTCCCCAAAGCTTGAAACCAAAATTTCGGTAGAATATCGATGTAAGTTTGAGTCATGGTCCCCAACCACCAATAGACCTTTTACCACCTTTACCCGCCCCTGATCCCCGACCCAATCCTCTCCTCCTTGACACGAGCAGTCCCATCAACACCCCCTACCACCCCTCTACCACTTGCACTAAACCCTCGATCCTCACCCCCAACCCCTTCCTTCTTGCCAGACTCCTCCTTATAGACCCTCCCAACCCTTGTCTCCTCGATGTTAACCCTAACCACCCCAACTGCTCGCCAAGCTTCTCATTTTCGTTCCCCTCTATGTAGTGATGGACTCAAGGCAACGAGGCATGATCAAGGCAGAGGTAACAAGGGTTGTGTTAACGCATACAATAGTAGTAGTATCTGTACCTTTTCTCGATTTTGTTTTCTTCATAGTATGCTTTATGTAATTTACCCATAGGCTACTCTCCTATATAAGAGAGCCTAGAGTTCATGGAATAAATAAGCCATTCACTTTTCCCAACATGGTATCAGAGCGACGGTCCTAGACCGGAGTTCTCGAAACCCTAACCCTAACCCCACCACACCTGCCGGCCTTCTTCCTCTCGCTCAATCGGCGCCGCCCGAGTTCTCCTCCATCGCCGCCGCGCCTCCGAGTGCAGGCACTCGCGTGCTGTGCGCCTGTGCACATCTCCTCCGTGCACGCCTGCTGCGCGCCTCCGTGTGCACGCCTGCTGCGCGTCTCGCCTCCTTGCGCGCATCCTTCCTTCAGTGCGTGCGTGCGTGCTGCAGTGCTGCAGTGCCTGTGCGTGCACCTGTAGCGCACCTTCAGTGCGCGCGCTGTAGCATTTTTGCGCGCACATCTCCAGTGCATCTGTGCGCTTCCTTGCGTGCATCCCTGCGCGCGCTGTAACCCCTGTGCGCCATCAACTGTGCGCAATCATTTGTGCGCACCAGTAGCGCATCTCCAGTCCACGCATATGCAGTTGTGCGCGATCTCCTTTGCCTGCGCGTGATTCCAGTGCGCGGGCAGGGCTTAGCACGCACATCTTCATGGGGATAGTTGCTTGAGGTCTACACATGCAACTAATCCCGTCTATGTCATTGTAGACGAAGCTCATCGTCTATCAATTGCTCCAGTCTTCCATGTCCAGTATGTCAGAAAGCAAGGCGGATATCCCATCTATTGGCGCCTTTCGTGGTCCAGCGCCTATTGTCAAGATGGACGGTACAAACTATGAGCTGTGGGCTATGCAGTTCATGAGTATGACGAAGTCAACAGGTAAGAAGCACATTCTTACCGAACCTGAGCCTGCAGAGAAGACTGGAGTCAATGCCTCTTGGGAGGCTGATGATGCATATGCCAAAGTCTGGCTATCTGGTACATTGGCTATTGAAATTGCCAATGACATCCTACACCAGCCCACAGCCAAGGATATGTGGGACATTCTGGCGGCTACATACTCCCACGCCAAGAACGAGATGAAGATTCTGCAACTTCAGCATGTCATATTCACAATAAAGCAGAATGGTCGCCCTTTACATTCCCTCTATACATCACTAAGAGGGATGTTCGAGAAGCTTTATAGCTTCATGCCTCTCACAGCTACGCCAGAACAACAGAAGACATACCAAAACGCGACGATGGTGGGTGTGTTTCTGGCTGCACTTGATCCTGAGTATGAGGCAGCACGATCACAGATTCTGGCAGACTCTACTATTCCTCCCATGGAGGAAGTTTTTCATAGATTGAGTCGGATCACAGTTCCTTCCACAGCTGCGAGTCAGAACTCTTCAGCCATGGCAGTCAACAGAGGTCGTGGGTTCCATCACCAGAGCCGTGGACGTGGACCTCGTGGAAGAGGTGGCCGCACTAGACCAACATGTATCTACTGTTATCGAGTAGGACACGGTGAAGACACATGCTACTCAAAGCATGGATTTCCTGCATCTGCACGAGCTGCTGAGCAGATAGAGCCCTCGTCTGCTGCTACTCTGGGTCAACGGTTCGAGGATCTAGTTGCCCGTCTGAGGGGCATTATTCCACCATCTAGTCCAGCACCGACTACAGAGAGTCATTCTGATGCTGCCGCTTCTGCCTCTGCGTCTACCAGTGCTTCAGGTAGTATACTTGCATTCCACAGTAGTAGATCAGATACTTTACCATGGATTATGGACTCGGGCGCTACACATCATCTATGTGGCGACCAGAGTCTGCTTTCAGGATACACTCAGATCCCTCCAGGTCGGACAGTCGTGATTGCCAATGGCACTCATTCCCCCATCACTGGTCAGGGGGAGGCTAGATTGACATCATCTATGCAGCTCAAGAATGTGCTACATGCACCTGATTTCTCAATGAATTTATTGTCAATTAGCCAGATTACGAAGGATCTACAGTGTCGGGCAATTTTTGATCCATCTTCTTTGATTTTTCAGGACATCCATACGGGCAACGTGATTGGTTGTGGCTATGAGCAAGGAGGCCTATACCGCCTGAATCAGACTCCTTTTGCTGGATCATCATCCTCTTCTCGACAAGTATCAACCTTATTATGGCATCTGCGTTTTGGTCATTTACTGCTTCAGAAGTTGCGTCAAGTTTTACCCTATGGTCTCCCTCACACACCTATTCAGTGTGAGGCATGTCAGTTGGGAAAGCATCACAGGTCGTCCTTTCCCAGTCGTCCAGGTCGGAGTAGTACCTCCAAGTTTGAGTTATTTCATATTGATGTCTGCGGTCCGAGTCGTGTACCCGATCATCAGGGACACAAATTTTATAAAGTTTTTGTGGATGATTTCTCTAGAGTGTCATGGGTGTTTCTGATGAAAAATAAATCTGAAGCAGGAAATATCATTATCCATTTTCTGAATGAAATACAAAATGTTTTTTCTACATCTGTGAAGCTTGTGAGAAGTGACAATGCTTTAGAGTTGTGCACCAATATTCTTGCCAATTACTACTCCTCAAAGAGGATTATTCACCAAACATCTTGTGCTCATACATCTCAATAGAATGGGATTGCTGAAAGAAAACACCGTCACCTTCTTGATGTCACAAGATCACTACTTATACAGAGTCATGTTCCCTATTCCTACTGGGGTGATGCAGTTCTCACTGCATGTTACCTAATCAACCGTATGCCTTCGTCTGTCTTGAATGAACAAATTCCGTTCTCACTTATTCATCCTGACAAGGATCTGTTCACTCTTACTCCTCGTGTGTTTGGGTCGGTTGCGTTTATCCATCAGTTGTCGCCGGGTACTGACAAGCTCTCTCCTAGGGCTGTCAAGTGTGTCTTTGTTGGGTACTCCAGAACTCAAAAGGGGTACAAGTGCTTTGATCCTCTGCGTCGGCGGTATATGATCAGTGCAGATGTTACATTTTTTGAATCTGTTATGTATTTTTCAGCATCAGGAGACAAGCAGCTCCCACCTATACCACCTGATGCCATATACATGACACCACCACCACCTCAGATGCCATCATCACCACCACCACCACCACAGCAGCCTATCTCACCGTTCTCGTTTCATTATACCCGCAGGCTTCCTCCAGCTCATGGTCATGACTCGTCCACTAGCTCGCCTATGGTATGTAATGAAAATATTAATGTTGATGGATCTGACGACATTTCTGAGCAGGATGTGGTGCAGGAGCCAGATGAGCCTACAGCTGATTTGGATATTCCCATTGCTTTACGGAAGTCGAAGAGGAGCTGTGCCAAATATCCATTATCAGCCTCTGTATCTTTTGAGCAGCTATCTGGAGATTTCAGGTCGTTTGTTATGGCACTTTCAGCTATAGATATTCCACGGAATCATCATGAGGCTCTGCAGGACAGTAGATGGCGGCTAGCAATGGAAGAAGAAATGGTGGCACTTCAGTCCAGAGGAACTTGGACTTTGGTTTCTATACCTCCAGATGTGAACCCAGTGAGCTGCAAATGGGTGTTCACAGTGAAGCAAAATGCAGATGGCTCTATTGACAGGTACAAGGCGCGTCTGGTTGCACGTGGCTTCACATAAACATACGGGGTGGATTATCTTGACACATTCTCACATGTGGCACGTCATTCCACTCTACGGATTTTGTTGTCAGTTGCAGTTGCTCGAGACTGGCCGCTCCATCAATTGGACGTGAAGAATGCATTCCTATATGGAGATTTGCATGAAAAGGTGTATATGCAACAGCCACCTGGTTTTGTTGTTGAGGGGGAGTGTTCCAAGGTATGCAGGTTGCATAAGGCTATCTATGGCCTTAAGCAGAACCCCAGAGCATGGTTTCAGAAGCTCTCGGATCTCTTCGAGAAACAAGGATACAAACGCTCCAATGCTGATCATTCCTTGTTTGTACAGAAGACCGCGAGAGGTATCATTGTCATTATGGTTTATGTTGATGACATCTTGATTACAGGAGATGATGAGCAGGGCATAAGGCAGGCGGAAGAAATGCTGGGTAGTGAATTTGTCACTAAGGATCTTGGGGTCCTTAGATACTTTCTGGGGCTTGAATTTGCTAGAAATTCATATGGGCTAGTAATGTCACAAAGGAAATATGTTACAGATCTGTTGAGTGAAACAGGTATGCTTGGGCGTCGACCTGCTACGACACCAATGAATCCCAGCATGAAGCTTTATGAAGACAACACAGAGGAGGTGGACAGGAGAAGGTATAGAGAACTGGTAGGCAAACTATTGTATGTCACGATCACTAGACCAGATATATTATTTGCAGTGAGTCGTGTGAGCCAGTTCATGGAGCAACCACGCCAGGTGCATACGGATGCAATACATATGATTCTTAGATATCTCAAATCTTCTCCAGGTGCAGGTCTGCTATTCAAGAAAGGAAAGGTGATCTCTATCTCAGCATGTGCAGATGCAGACTATGCAGGATGTCCCAAGGATAGGAAGTCCACCTCAGGGTATGTTGTCTATGTTGGAGATGCCCTTGTCTCATGGAGAAGTAAGAAACAAACGGTGGTAGCTAGATCTAGTGTTGAATCCGAATATAGGGCCATGGCCCAGGCTAGTACAGTAATGATGTGGGTGAAAGCTGTGCTTACAGACCTATGTTTAGATGTACCACTTCCTATGAACTTGGAATGTGATAATCAGGATGCCTTGTTTATTGCAAACAACCCAGCATTCCATGAGCGGACCAAGCATATTGAGGTGGATTGTCACTTCATACGTGATATGATTCAGAAAGGATTCATTGCTACATCTCATGTTACCTCAGAGAATCAGACTGCGGACATATTCACCAAAGCATTGCTACGAGGCCCATTTCAGAAGTGTGCTTCCAATCTGAGCATGATTGATATCTATGCTCCATCTTGAGGGGGAGTGTTAACGCATACAATAGTAGTAGTATCTGTACCTTTTCTCTATTTTGTTTTCTTCATAGTATGCTTTATGTAACTTACCCATAGGCTACTCTCCTATATAAGAGAGCCTAGGGTTCATGGAATAAATAAGCCATTCACTTTTCCCAACAGGTTGCAAGCTTGAGTGGGCTTGGGCGGAGGGCATGGATGATGTGTTGCCAGCAAGACAAAGAAGGGACACAATTACAATAGGATTTTCCTTAATCACATGTTGGTTTGTGTAAATCATGATTTAGTTCATCTCATTGATGTCCAAACTAACGAAAAGCACAAGTATTAATGGTGCAAGAAGGTAGGAGTACAGATGTACAAGTGATATCGCAAAAAAAGGTAGGAGAATAACCTTAATTGCGAAATCTTAGATGAACACGGATGTAAAAACCCTAAATGATAATTTATTCCATTTACAAAGTATAAATCCATATTAGGTGTGAACTTGATATATATGTTTTTTCACTTTTCTTTCTCTTTGAATTTCCATATAGCAACCAACCCTAAAGGATAATTGATTTATTCCATCCACAAAGCATCAAGGCTTATTAGGTGTCCTCTTGATATTCCTTTTTTTTCTACTTTATCTCTTTCTCCTTGAATTTTCATAAAGCAAACCTGCCATCAGTTTCACCTGACCCTGCAAGCCAACCTCCTCCATCTCTGCCAGAAGTTCCCAGCACAATTCGTAGTCCCTTGCAAGTAGCCCATGGGATTTGTTATGTTTTATCCGATCATTCTATGTGCATCTCTGGTTTTGATGAAGATGATTTGTAAAAATTGGGGAGAATATATATTGCTAACAGTTTAGTTTCTTACAAAACATTATAAGGTATAATTTCATCATTTTCGGACATGGTGTAGATGACCTTGTATGCCTAAAAGAATGGATATGTTGGTGAAGGCTTTAACTAATACGAGCTTTGCAGGCTGTTTATTTAAATCTTGATTCCAACTTGAGCATGAATAGTGGACTAAAATCGGAGACTACTTTGTGTCTCCTATTTATTTCCGTTCACGATTTCTTTATAGATGCTTGTACAATTTTTGCATCATTGGTTCTCTATGTAAAAAGGGATCGGCTTTGAGGACAATTGATTTATCCTTCCCATATAAAAGTATGGAGTAAGAAGTAAGCATTTATTTTAACCAAAAAAGCAATCGGAGATCTTGCTTACCTCGATCTCAAATAGATAATCATGAGGGTAAGCCTTCAAAGTTAATGAATTTTCAAATAGGAAAGTCACGGCTGGGAAATCATTGTCTACACTGCAATAATACATAAAAATGCCTTCAAAGTTAGTGAATTCTCAAAACAGGCAACGACAGCGAAATCATTGTCTACACTGCAATAATGCATAAACCAAATTAATACTGACAAAGAGATAGACCAATGAAATTAATATATTCTTTTTGTATGTGTGTGCGTGTGCACGTGTGTGCGCATGTGTGCGCGAAGTCCAAAGAAAGTTACATTGTGAAGGCTGCATGAGAAACATTATTTGGTAATATCTCGATGCTTACTGTTTACACAAAAATAAGAACATCTTCAAGAATGAACTACATTGAAAAAGGCCAAAGAAATCCTTGATATAAAAAAAGTCATTTTTGATCCAAAGAAAATATCATGGGAACAACTGTTTGCTAGTTTTTTGCTGTTTACCGTTTACATAAAAATAAACACACTTTCTACCCTCAAGGCCTCAACTACGTTGGAAAGGGCCAAAGGAAAAGCCTACCAATGCCCAAAAAATGCCATTTTCCCCCAAGAACTATCAGTTTTTTATACAATTTCTGTGGCTCTATAAAATACATTTTCTGAAATTTGAATGCCTTTTAATTTTAAAGCTTGCGGTATGATCCCATGAATGAACGTACCTGGCAGTATATGGAAAACACAGGAAGCCTTGAATTTGTCTGAATGGCAATTGTTGATGTGATTTGAAGATCTGAGGTAGAAAAGGTAATCAGATTTGGATTTTGTGTGTGTGTGTGTGTGGGGGGTGATATTGATTGAAGGAAAAAGAAAGTACACCTCCCCTGTCAACTGTTTGTTGGCGGAATCAGGTAAATACGCCAAGGTCGTTCCGCTATCAATGATTGTCCCGGTTTTATCAGAAGCAGCAAACAAGTCGGTAGATAGGCTGAGTGGTGTCCCACCAACATCAATACCTTTCAAGTTAACATTGTAATGAGGTCTGCATAACAGAATTTCATTATAAGTGTGCACTATTCATAAAAGTTGATGAGAACAAAAAAATGCAGTGTTGCAACAATCGGCCGACTAATCCGATTAGTCGGTCCGATTAATCGACTTGGTGGGGTAGCCGAGTCGACTAGCCAAAGTCGCTCAATAATCGGACCAGCCCGATTACTCTGCCGATTAGTCGGTTTACTCGGCCGATTACTCGGCCTCTTTTTGCATAAACATTTTTTCCAAACCCCCTGAAAACCGAATATCCGATACCCGATTAAATCAACAGAGGAGCTTATTGTTAGACAGCATGCCCTAAAACCCAAACCCAAGCCCTCGAAAACCCAAACCCTCGATGCACCCTCCATCTCCGCCTCCGCCAAACCACGCCGACAGACTGCATCTCCTCCAACAACAGTCGAAGGACCTTCCGCCTCGGCATCACCGACCTCAAGGATCCTTCCAGTTGCAGCCAAAGCTCTCCTCGAAGCTTCTCCAACGCCTGATCTCGCCTTCCAGGTTAGGTTTTTTCGTTTTTTTTTCTTTTTTGAACTTTTAGATATGATTAGGACATCTTTTGTTGGTATTTAATTTTATATATGATTAGGACATTTAGATTTTCGATTGATAGTTTTAATGACAATGTGGATCGTTCATTATATGCATAGATTGTATTCAAATTTGATTTCTGTAGCAATGTGGATTCCACTTAAATGATCATGTATAATAAATGACAAAGAATAGGTTTTGCTTATGATCAGGCATAAATGTTCAGCAGAGAGTAGAGAGAGTCGGATGGGTAAGAGCCAAAGGTTAAAGCACCACACGCAAGTCTCGTATATATCACAAAAAAGTATAAGTCACGATTTTTGTTATATATCATGGCTGTAGGCTGTAGCAATACCGCCATTTTTAATATTGAATATTGCACCATTACAAACTTTTCAAAATTGATTTATATATTAAAAATAATTAAAAGAAATCAAAACCGAATAATGTAGGTTGTAGCAATAATTTTTTAAGCTCTTAAAAATATTAAAACTACTAAATATATGAATATAAATGGCAATATACGTTATAAAAATTGATTTATGTATTAAAATAATAAAAAAATCTAAACCGACTAATGCCCGACTAAATCCGATTACTCTCCCGACTGCCGATTAATCCTTAGTCAGTGACCCTGCCGACTTCTGCAACCTTGAAAAAATGTACATGGAACTTTAAATTTTCTTAATTATACTTGCAGAAAAACATGCCATGAGAGACACTCTATACAGAGCGTGTTTAATTTCGTAAAACAAAAGAAATGGTTGATATGAACTTAATGAAAACTTCCCTATTTCATTCCACAATTTCAAAATAATATGGCAAATATGTATGTAAACTAGTCAATGTGGAGAAGTGTGCTTGTGCACTTTTATTTCTTACATCTTCAAAAAGAACTCAAAGACTAATGTAATTAATCTGCTTTAGTATATTTGAAGCATATACCAGTTAGCATGCTTCCCCCGTTTTAATTTTTTTTGAAAAACTCATAGACTAGTATCATCAGCCAAGCAACTTTTACCCCAGGACATTTACTTAAAAGTTTGCAAGAAAAGCATACAAGTTGCAAGTACACAAGCAGAGAGTCAATCTTGTACCATGTTCACTTAAATCCCGTGTGGAGAATTCTCATTTCTTTTATCACTTAGTGAGTCTGACAAAGACGGCATTAGCCTCTCATTGAAGAAGCACAAATTGGGCATTTATAATAACATCAACCTATCATTTTCTAAATGACTTAAATTGTGATATGATATCTATGTGTTCTTAGTTCATTCGATTCCTCGACAAACATCAAAAAAAAGTGGAATTCTCTTCGTCTCACGCTGTTGAAGATTAGCCATGAATGCAAAATGCCGAAACTCGTGCACAAGTGTGCACGAAGATGAAAAAGAGGGCGAAGGAATTTAATATTTACAAGAAGAAAGGATAAGACATACTGATTTGGTACTAAAGGTGTTGTGGGCACCTTAGGTTGAACAACATCTCCAATAGCAAAGATCCCACCACCGCCATTGATAGTGTTCAAACAATGAACAAACTTCTTAGGGACTTTCCCTAAAGATGTGAGTTGTGAGAGCACTGATGAATTTGACTGACCAAAACCAAATATGCCATCAACAGCCGCATCAGAAGAACCTAGCTCGCCTGATTGCTGAGCACCACACCTGTAAAATCGAATCAATTAAAGATGATGAAAAAACTGCATTCGTCAATCACACATTCAATAGTGATGAATACAGTCTCTATCTATCCTTACTCGGCATTGAATATATTCTTTTTCCTCAACTTGGTGGCTGTGGATATTTGTAGGGTATGCATTGAGGTGGAGATGCACGTACAATGATGTGCAAATTGGAAAATGTGGGTAGAAATGTACAAGCTACTGCCAATGAATTGTTTTACAAAACAAATATACAAATGAACATTTTTAACAGAGAAATAAATATATTTTTAACAAGCAACAAAATATAACTATAGAAAGTCATACAAAAATGTGTATTGAGAGGGGTGAAGGATTAAGCTAATTGGTATTGGAACTTGCCAAGATCTTTGTGGTATGAAATCCCACGTCACCATAGAGTGAGAGTTGGACATATGCGAGATCTAAATATAGGGTCGTGCACTAAAGGTTTCATAAACAGTTAGCCTGGTGCGTACGCTTCAGCTACATGAATGAAAAGTCAAAACACTTTGCTTATGTTAAGAATGACGAAGGATTGAGTCAATTGAGTAATTAAATAGTGTAGAAGATCTATATGTGTAGAAGTCGCCTATTGTTAGGCAAGAGATATCCAAAGAGAGACTCATTGCAATGCATGCGACTCTAGTCAATGTAGAGCACAAGCAGAGGATTTTTACCTAGTTGCTCAATCCAAACTCCAACCCCCTAGTTCCTCTTACTCACTAGCATGACGAGATGCAACGCCCTTGTCATCAGCAACCAGTGTGAGTCAAAGTGGTCGTGTTGTCATGTATTCGATGTTTAATCCCTTGTCACCTCTTGTGAGAGAGTTGGGTAGAGTGGAGCCTGTAGGACCTCATACTATAATCAATGAGAAAACACGATCATAAAGTCGCTTCTCCCAAAAGCAGGGTGGTCATCCTGACCATTACAAACCACCTAAATTGATGTTTTCGTATGTTTGTTTGTTGCGTTTATCTCTTTAATTTCATATTTCAACAGAGAACCAGAGACTTCAAAGAAGAAACAATAGAACATTCCTATTTAATAACATGATATCCCGGTTGACATCGGGATATCCCATTAAAGAGAAGAATAGGGTACAATCCATCAATCCTCATCACAAGTCATTTACAACTAAATTATAAATTGTTGAGATATTTTTACATTCCATGTATCTTTCCTGTTATTTTATTTTTTTTGTCTATTCTATGTAATTTACACATATGCCTCTCCCTATATAAGAGAGCCTAGGGTTACAAGAAATAAACATCTCTTCGTTTTCTTCAACCATGGTATCAGAGCGGGAATCCTAAACCGGAGCTCTCGTACCCAAAACCCTAACCCTACCTCATGCCCTCCCCCCCTCCGCGCACCGTCGTCGACCCCTTCTCCGCAAGCCGCCGCCCACACGCGCAGACCTCGTGTGTCGCCTGCGCGTGCCGCCGCGCTGATCTGCGCAAACCACGCGTCGTTTGCGCGTGCCGCCGCGCAATCTGCGCACCTCGCTGCATAGCCTAGCGCTGCTTAGCATGGTCCGGCACCCTCCTCGTGTTGCGCCTCTACGCCCCGCCGTCGTTCGCCTCATTCCTTTGATTGATTAGGGGTCATAAGTCTATATATGCACCCAAATCCATGTATGTTTGTGTAGACATTCATTCTTTGGTCTACAACATCCTAGTCTTCTATATTCGGCAAGATATACGAGAACAAGGTTGATGTACCCGCCACAGGCACCTTCAGAGGTTCGACGCCTATTGTCAAAATGAACGGGACAAATTATGAGCTCTGGGCTATGCAGTTCATGAGCCTTATGAAGTCAAATGGTAAGAAACGCATTCTTACCGAGGAGGAACCGATGGAGAAGACTGGGGTAAATGCCTTATGGGAGCCGGACGATGCATATGCCAAAGTTTGGTTGTTAGGAACATTGACGATTGAGATTGCCAATGATTTATTACATCAGCCTACTGCTAAGGCGATGTGGGATATCCTCGCGACAACATATTCTCAAGCGAGGAACGAGACGAAGATCCTCCATCTTCAGCATGACATATTCACTATCAAGTAGAACGGATGTTCTCTGCATTCACTGTATACATCCTTGCGTGGGATGTTTGAGAAGCTTCACAGTTTTATGCCTCTAACTGCAACTCCTGAGCAACAGAAGACATATAGGAATGCTACCATGGTAGGAGTATTCCTCGCAGCCCTTGACCCTGAATATAAAGCTGCTTGCTCTCATATTCTAGCAGATGCCTCTATTCCTCCCATGGAGGAAGCTTTCAACAGACTCAGCATGATTACTATTTCTCCTACAACCTCTAGTCAGACTTCCTCGACTATGGCAGCCTCTCGAAGAAGAGGAGGCCATTCTACTTTCCGTGGGCGTGGACCTCGTGGTAGAGGAGGTCGCACTCGACAGCCTTGTACTTTCTGTCACTGCCCAGGTCACTCTGAGGAGACATGCTATTAAGCATGGGTTCTCGGCATCAGCCCGTGCCGCACAGCAAATTGAGTCTCCTGCTGCTTCTACTCTAGATCAGAGGTTTGATCACCTTGTTGCCAGCAAGGCCCTAAATTTCGATCACCATTTCGGTATCGACCAAAACAGAATTTCGGTGGAATTTCGATCGGAATTTCGGTCATTTCAGTCATTTTTTGTACTAAGACCCCATATTTCGGTCATTTCGGTCGAATTTCAATTTCGAGTGGATATCGATATTCGATAGAAATTCGATCGAATTTCGCTGAAATTTGAGGTCATGATTGCCAGACTGAGAGATATTATACCCCCTTCCGCTTCACCCTCCTTAGGAGATCACTCAGATGTGGCAGCCTCAGCAGCTGCCAGTACCTCTGCTACAGCTAGCACCTTAGGTACTTATGCTTTTACATCTTGTCACGTATCTGACAGTATATAGTGGATTATGGACTCCGGTGCTACACATCATCTATGTGGAGACAGACACCAGCTTGCGTCATATAAACATGCACTGTTGTAAAAATCGGCCGACTAATCCGATTAGTCGATCCAATTAGTCGACTCGGTGGGGTAGCTGAGTCGACTAGCTATAATCGTGTCATAATCGGGCATAGCCGATTACTCGACCGAGTAATCGGTGTAGTCAACCGACTAGGCGGCCAGTTTTTGCAACACATAATCGGGTTCCCAATAACCCTAAACCCACAAACTTATTCTTGAGAGCAGCTTACTGTCGCATAGTAAGCTTCTCATTTTTTCGAACCCCCGCAGCCCTAACACTCCTGCGTGCCTCCTCCTGCTTGACGTTCGCCACCTCCATCGTTGCTCCGGTCACCCACCTCGACATTCCTCCATCGCCGCTACGCCGCACAACTGCCTAAAGGAGGATCTCCACTAGTCATCTCGTCGCTCGCCGCCCAGGACCCCAGGTTAGGGTTTTTGTTTTTGTTTTTCCATTTTTTCCTTTTTTATTTTATTATATAATCATAGCATTCTCGTTAGCTTATACCATTCACTAGAACCCTAATGACAAATTATTTAGGTTGTATATTGGATTGTTGGGAATTGTATAATATAATTATGTTGTATGCTTGCTTTAGGTTTGTTGCATTGTATATCATGCCACTGATTTTTGTTATATCATGATGTGTAGGGTTGTACGCAATTATAATTATGTTGTATGCTTGATGTTTAGGGCTTGTTTTATTGTTATTGTTGCTGGAACTATGTGGTATGGTTCAGCACTACCCCGATCGAATTATTTGGTCCTACTCGTTATCAGTGGGATCAGGGATATTTCCAGCAAGAAATATATCGAAGAGTTGGCGCTGGGTTAGCCGAAAATCTGAGTTTATCAGAAGCTTGGTCTAAAATTCCCGAAAAATTAGCTTTTTATGATTACATCGGTAATAATCCAACAAAAGGGGGATTATTCAGAGCGGGATCAATGGACAATGGAGATGGAATAGCTGTTGGTTGGTTAGGACATCCCGTCTTTAGAGATAAAGAAGGACGCGAGCTTTTTGTACGTCATATGCCTAATTTTTTTAAAACATTTCCGGTAGTTTTGGTAGACGGAGACGGAATTGTGAGAGCCGATGTTCCCTTTAGAAGGGCGGGATCCAATTATAGTGTCGAACAAGTGGGTGTAACTGTTGAGTTCTATGGTGGCGAACTCAATGGAGTTAGTTATAGTGATCCTGCTACTGTTAAAAAATATGTTAGACGTGCTCAATTAGGGGAAATTTTGAATTGGATCGAGCTACTTTGAAATCTGATGGTGTTTTTCGTAGTAGTTAAAGGAGCTGGTTCACTTTTGGGCATGATACGTTTGCTTTGCTCTTCTTTTTTGGACACATTTGGCATGTGCTAGAACCTTGTTCCGAGATGTTTTTGCTGGTATTGATCCAGATTTGGACGCTCAAGTGGAATTTGGAACATTCCAAAATGCTAAGGTGGATGCGTGGACCAGTGTTGCAGAAGACGGTATTCGATATTCAGTCGGAGGAGTCACTGAATAGAGAATAATCGGTATTCAGGCGACTATTCGAAATTATTCGGTTTTGTATTTTTTAATATAAAAATTATTTATAATACATATATTCTTATATTTTTATAAATATATGGTCATTATTTAACATGAATCCAAGATAAAAGTACCAATCAATATAATAGACATATAGAATTTGACATTTGTGACGATACCGTGGTAAAATGTAACCCATAAATATTGAAAATTGAAAATAAAAAATTAAAAATATGAAGAGTCAAACTCTAGTCGGCCTCATAGTCGGGCCAGTCGGCCGAATAGTCGGCCGACTATTCGGTCGGGCCGACTATTGTCCGACTGGAGGTCTATTCAGTAGGGTACCCCACCGCACCGCATAGTCGGACCGACTATTCGAGATAATCGACCGACTATTGCAACACTGGTGTGGACACACACGTGCTATGCTTTATAGATCTGAATGTTGGCCTGTGAACCATAGACAAGTGCAGAGAATGAATATAGCAGAAATGAAAATGCTAAGGTGGATGTGTGGACACACGTAAAGATCGGATTCTGAATGATGCAATCAGAAAGAATGTTGGTGTAACTCCGATCGAGGATAAAATGCGAGAAAACCGCTTAAGATGGTTTGGACATTTGCAAAGAAGATCAGTCGATGCACCAGTTAGAAGATGCGAGTGTTGGGATGTTGAGCTGGCTAAGAGAGGGCGAGGACGACCCAAGAAGTGTTGGAAAGAGAACATACGAAGGGATCTTAGTTTTGTGGATATAAGCCCGGGATTGGCCCAAATAGATCTGAATGGAGGTGAAGAATCCATGTAGTCGACCTTACTTAATTGTGGGAAAAGGCTTTGTTGTTGTTGTTGTATGCAATTATAATTATTTAGGTTGTATGAAATTATAATTATGTTATATGTTTGATGTTTAGGGTTTGTTCTAGTATTAGGTTGTATGCAATTATAATTATTTAGGTTGTATATCATGCCACTGATTTTTTATATCATAATTTGTCATTTTTTTATTATGTAGATGGCTACACCTCAACGAATGTCGCTTTCGGTAGCGACTTGTCTTTTTATGTGCCGCCAGGATCAACTGATCATGCATGGCAATACAGTTACCTTGTGAGCTGTACGGATCCAAATACGGTCACTTGCGGATTATGAAAGAAGATTGTCAAGGACAAGGTTCAGAAAGTCGGTATGCGGTATTCGTTCGGTCAGGCGGTCTGAAGCGAGTAAGCGGGCAGGCGGAAGTATATGCGGAAGTATATGCGGAAGTATATGCGGACTATGCGGTTTCTATTATTTAAATTAAAAAAATGAACAATATAACAAAAAATTCAAATACTAGATAATTTATATTTAAAATAAATAAAATGTAAGTATTTTAATGTGAAGATTTTCAACCCAAGGTCGAAAGCATTTCCAAAGTTGTCTATTTTGATTTAAAAGTGGATCATAAGATTCACAACAAAATATCTATGAATGACAGCTCAAAAATATGTGTTGGTTCCGTGAGATAAGCATATTTCCATCCCGGATCGGTAGACCCAGGTGGAGTAAAAAGCACATGTTCCTCAACATGTGTTGGTTCCGAATCCATGATAACCTAAACACATGAAAAATATTAAAAAACCTATACAAAATAAAAGTTTTCATTAAGATTTTGGATATTTGAGAAAATCTACTAAACAAAGTTAGCCCCATAATCAAAATACATTGAGATTTGCAAGACTTCTGCTAAAATACAATCAAAGAGTAACCTGCTACTCGTAATCCATGTAAATTCACCCCAAATTGCAGTCCTCTGATATGAAATTCTTGTTTAATTCAAAGTGATTAACCATGGAGTTAAAAAATGTCAAAATGGTACGAGCATGGACTGGTCAAAAGGCAAGCATTCCCAAATTCACCAATAGTGGCAACATATCAGGATTGTTCGTGGTGTGGCCTTGTTCCACATACATCAAATTGATTAGTACAATATTGAAACAAGGAGATTAATTTGAAAAAGGCACTTTTAACCGAACTGTTGCATAGTAGAGTATGCAAAGAGCCAATACATGATGGCATCAAAGTTGGAGGTGATACCTGCTGCTGGAGGCGGAGGAGCACGCACGAGGCGGAGGCGGAGGAGCACGCACGAGGTGTTGGAGAAGCTACTGGAGGCGCACGCACGAGGCGGAGGCGGAGGTGATACCTGCTGCTGGAGGCGGAGGAGCACGCACGAGGCGGAGGCGGAGGAGCACGCACGAGGTGATGGAACTTGGAGAACACCGGAGGGGGAGGGGCGCAGCCGCGCAGCAGGCCAGAGGCGGAGAGGCGGAGGGTTTAGGGCTATTCGATTTCGAGGATCGCGAGGGGTTGGGGGAGAAAAGGAAGAGTCGATCGCGAGGGGCTGGGGGATCGGGTTTTAGGCGGAGGGTTTGAGGGTTAATCGGGTTCTGGCCTTTTTATCGGGTGAGAAGTTCTATCACATATGCGGCCGCATATGCGGCCGCATATGCGGCCGCATATGCGGATTAAGCGGACCGCGTAGGCGCTTTTAGCGCATAACAAGCGCACAGGACATATGCGGTTCGCTATATGTACCGCCTCCGCATATGCGGCCGCATATGCGGCCGCCTAGGCCGAATTTCTGAACCTTGGATGGTGTGTATAGGTTCAAGCAACATCTAGCACACGGAAGAGGGAACGTTGTTGCATGTCCCAAGGTTGATGAGGAAACGAAGAACAAGATGATTGCGTACCTTAATGATGTTGCCAAGAAGAAGTCTCAAAAAGTTGCTGATGTTCATAAGATGAGGGAGGAAGTTGATATCACTGGAGATATGGGTTCGACGAAGACATCGTGAGTCTCTGAATCCTTGGAGCAGACTGTCGTAGTGGAAGGGTCATCACGTCATATGAACATCAAAGATGCATTCTCCAAGGATCATTGTGATAGGGTCACATCATACATATCCAAATGGGCATATACATCGACGATTCTGTTTAATACGTTGACGACGAAAAACTTCCTACAGATGGTGGAGGCTATTGGGAAGTACGGACATGGACTAAAGCCTCCCACGAGGTATGAGCTTAGTGGTCCTCTTCTGAAGAAGGCAGTGAAGGAGATTCACGATGGATTGCAAGGTCATCGTGATAAGTGGATATCGACGGGATGCTCTTTAATGACTGATGCGTGGACGGACAAGCATGGAAGGAGCATAATCAATTTTTGTGTCAATTGCACCTTGGGAACTTCATTTTTGAAGTCCATAGATGCTTCAGATGAGGCTCACACTGTGGAATACATCTGCAAGTTGTGGAGGAGTGCCTGAATGAAGTGGGAGTGGATAAAGTGGTTCAGATTGCGTCGGATAATGCATCTGCCAATGTAGCAGCAGGAAGATTGTTGGTTACCAAATATCTGCAGATTTGGTGGACTCCGTGTGCTGCGCACTCCATTGATCTTGCTTTGGAGGAGATAAGAAGAGAGACAAAGATGAGAAGTGCAATCACAAAGGCGAAGAGGCTTACAGTGTCCATCTACTCACATACCAAAACTCTAAGCTTGATGTGCAAGTTCACCAACAAGAGGGACATTGCAAGGTCCGGACAAACAAGATTTGCAACCACTTTTCTCACTCTTGAGAGCCTAAATGAGAAGAAAGACAAGCTGAGATTGATGTTTTCCTCAGAAGAGTGGAGAAATTGCAAGTGGTATAAGACCAAGAAGGGAGAAGCTGCAAGTTCTATTGTATTTAGCCCTACGTTCTGGAACCATACAACACATGCTATCAGAGTGTTCACCCCATTGGTTCGTTTATTACGTGTGGTTGGTGCAGATCGACGCCTATCCATGGGCTTTGTCTACGGAGGGCTTGAAGAAGCCAGGCGAGAAATAATTACAACATTCAATGGTGTGGAGTCATCTTATAATTTTTTTGTAGATGTTATTACCTCCAAGACCAAAGGGAGGCTCGATACTCCATTGCATCTAGCAGCTTATTACTTGAACCTACTTTCTTCTACACTGAGTCTCATGGTGATCCAGATGTTGTGGTGAGGAGGGTTTGAGGACTGCATGGAAAAAATTTATCCAGATTTGGATATACAAGATGCAATTACTAGGGACGAGCTTCCGGCATATAGACTTGGTTATGGAGATTTTGGGAAGCCTTTAGTTGTGAGACAAAGGATGACAAATGATAGCAATTTTGATCAAAGTATTTCAATCATTATTTTCTATTAATGTTAATCATTATTTTATTAAGTTAACCTATTCTCTATTTTAATAGCTAATTGGTGGCACAATCATGTAGATGACATGCCTCATTCGAAAGCTATGGCTATCAAAATCTTGAGCTTGACGTCTTCATCATCCGGATGTGAGCGTAACTAGAGTACATTTGACTCGATAATGACTCCTCTCCACCCACTAAATTCGATTAGTAATAGTAAAATTTAAATTAGTAATTGATATAAAGTTATTTTTTTTGTCTTCAGATCCATACCAAGAAGAAAAAGGTTGGAGACAAAGAAGCTGAATGATCTTGTGTATGCGCGTTTCAATTCCAACATGCAGGAACGTCGAGTTGAGAAAGAAAGAGATCCTCTCTCATCTCGTGATCGTGCATGCATGGCTGAATGGACCGGAGACGTTTATACTCATGATGAGGAGGTTTTTCCAGGTTCCGAATTGACATGGGGTGTCGTAGCACATGCTAGTGGTGCCGAAGAAAATTTGGACCCAAGAAGGAGCCACCGAGTTGAACGTGGAAGAGGAGCTTCATCATCAAGCTCCAATGCTATGCCAATGAATGAGGAGGAGGAGCTACATCTTGAGGACCTAGAAGAAGAAGAAGATGATGAAGAAGAAGGAGAAGAGTTGGACTTGGATGATGACATTGACGATTGAATACAATGACTTGGGATACTTGTCTTACTTTTCGCTTGTATTATTTTTTGGGCATGTTGTAAACGTTTTTTTATTTTCGAACATGTGCTTGTACTATGTACCAAACATTTTCTTCTTAACTTGCTTCTTTTTGCCTTCTCTTGTTATATTTTTTAAGCTCTTACAAATATTAAAACTGCTAAGTATATGAATACAAATGAGAGTATTATGTTATAAAAAAATTATTTATATATTTCAAATAATAAAAAAAATCCAAACCGACTAATGTCCGACTAAATCTGATTACTCTCCCGACTGTCGATTAATCCTTAGTCAGTGACCCTGCCGACCGAGTACCGACTGCCGACTTTTACAACCTTGTAGACAGGTAATGCCAGGGAGAACGATTGTGATAGCTGATGGGACTCATTCCCTGATCACAGGACAGGGGGAGATCACTTTGACGCCTTCGATGTGTCTGCAGAATGTGCTACATGCTCCAGATTTCTCTATGAATTTACTTTCTATTAGTCATATTACAAAGAATTTGCACTGTCGAGCTACTTATGACCCATAATCTCTTATTTTTCAGAACATTCTTACGGATAAAGTGATTGGGTGTAGCCGTGAGCAGGGTGGTCTCTATTGCCTGGTTCGGACTCCATATGCAGGCCTCTCTTCTCATCCGTCTGGATCAGACTCTCCGTTTACTTGGCACCTCCGGTTTGGTCATCTCCCTCTTCAGAAGATGAGTCATATGCTACCACAGATTTCACCTAACTCTTCCTTTCAATGCGAAGCTTGTCAGTTGGGAAAGCATTATAGGTCTGCCTTTCCCAATCGTCAGAGTCGAAGTAGTAGCTCCTTATTTGAGTTATTTCGTGTTGACATCTGGGGTCCGAGTTGTGTGCCTGATCACCAGGGATACAGATTTTATCTTGTAGCTGTGAACGATTTTTCACGATTATCATGGGTATTTCTTTTGAAAAATAAATCCGAAGCAGGGGATGTGATTAAAACATTAATTCCTGAAGTGTAAAATATTTTCTCTACATTTGTAAAGTTTGTGCGAACTGATAATGCATTGGAATTTTGTGCTCGTAATCTCTCTCATTTCCGGTCATCCAGAGGGATTATTCATCAAACGTCTTGTTTTTACACCTCTCATCAAAATGGTGTTGCTGAAAGGAAGCATCGTCATCTTCTTGATGCCACTCGGACCTCTTCTCATTCAGAGTCACGCACCACATTCGTTCTGGGGTGATGCAGTTCTCACTGCATGCTACTTGGTGAATCGTGTGCCGTCATCTATCCTGGGTGAGAAATTTCCCTTTTTTCATAGTTTTTCCTAAGAAGTAGCTATTCTCACTCACTCCTCGTGTGTTCAGATCTGTTTCTTTTGTTCACCAGTTGACTCATGGTCTTGACAAGCTTGCTCCTAGAGCTGTCAAATGTGTATTTATCGGATACTCTAGGACCCAGAAGGGATATCGGTGTTATGACCCTCTGCGCAAAAAATACTATATCGGTGTTGATGTCACATTTTTTGTGTCTGTAATGTACTTCTCTCCTACAGGTGATAGGTTGACTTCATCGAACTTGGATGATGAAGTCTACATGCCACCTCCTCCCGTGCCTATCGTCCCTCCACCTCCACCTCCACCACTACCACCATCTCTGCCACCTCCTCCCCCCTCCTACTATTAAGTCACATGCACCACTGGTTCCATCTCTACCTAAGTTCTATACTCGTTAGGTTGCTTCTACTCATGGTCATCACCCATCATACACGGAGCCCCAAGTTTGTTTCGACAGCAGAGCTTCTAACAATGAGACTGGAGATATATCTGTGCAGGAATCTTTGCAGGACATTAGCACACAAATGGAGGATGTTCCTTCCGATCTGGATATTCCTAATGCAGTTCGAAAGTAGAAGAGATCGTGTGCTTCCTACCCCCTGGCTTCTTAGGTTTCCTTTCATCATCTCACAAGGGATTTTCAGAAATTTGCAGGGCCTCTATCTGTCGTGGAAATTCCATGGAATTATGAAGAAGCATTGAAAGATAGTCGTTGGCGCTTGGCTATGGAAGAGGAGATGGTTGCAATACAGTCACGTGGTACGTAGAGTCTAGTTACTGCTCCAGTTGACGCATCCGTTGTGGGATGCAAATGGATGTTCACTGTGAAACACCGTGCGGATGGCAGTGTGGATCGCTTTAAGGCGAGACTAATGGCACGTGGGTTCACCCAAACATATGGGGTGGACTATATTAGGATACTTTCTCCCCAGTGGCCAGGCACTCTACTCTGTGTATTCTTCTTTCAATTGATGTGACACGAGATTGACCCTTGTATTAGCTTGATGTCAAGAATGCCTTCCTTTACAGTGATCTACAGGAGGAGGTCTACATGCAGCAGTCATTGGGGTTTGCTGCTGAGGAGGAGTGTCAGAAGGTGTGCAGGTTACAAGGCTAGTTATAGCCTTAAGCAGAGTCCAAGAGCATGGTTCCAGAAGCTCTCGGATCTGATAGAGCAACATGGATTTGTGCGTTCAACTACCGATCACTCCTTGTTTGTACAGAAGACCCAGAGAGGTACCATTGTCATTCTTGTGTACGTTGATGACATTATTATTACAGGGGATGACAAGCAGGGCATTCAGGGTGCTAAGAACTTCCTAGGTCAGCAGTTTGTGACAAAGGATCTTGGACATCTACGTTACTTCCTTGGGTTGGAATTTGCAAGAAACCAACGAGGTCTTGTGATGATCTAGAAGAAATACGTTGCAGATCTTCTTTCAGAGATAGGCATGGCAGATTGCAGATCTGCCACTACTCCCAGCGATCCGAGTATGAAGCTATATGATGATGACACTGAGGAGGTCGACAAGAGGAGATACAAGGAGCTTGTTGGCAAGCTACTATATGTGACCATCACCAGGCCCGACATATCCTTTATTGTGAGCAAAGTAAGAGAGTTTATGGAGCAGCCCAGGCAGGCACCTATGGATGCAGTCCATATAATTCTGAGATATCTAAAGACTTCACCTGGTACATGACTTCTTTTTAGCAGTGGCATATCTCTCTCAAGTCTCAATTACTGCATATGCAGATGCATATTATGCTGGATGTCCGGAAGATAGAAAGTCTACCTCGAGTTTTGCTGTGTTTGTACAGAAGACCCAGAGATTTGTGTGTTCAACTGCCGATCACTCCTTGTTTGTACAGAAGACCCAAAGAGGTACCATTGTCATTCTTGTGTACGTTGATGACATTATTATTACAGGGGATGACAAGCAGGGCATTCAGGGTGCCAAGGACTTCCTAGGTCAGCAGTTTGTGACCAAGGATCTTGGACATCTACGTTACTTCCTTGGGTTGGAATTTGCAAGGAACCAACGAGGTCTTGTGATGATCTAGAAGAAATATGCTGCAGATCTTCTTTCAGAGATAGGCATGGCAGATTGCAGATCTGCCACTACTCCCAGCGATCCGAGCATGAAGCTATATGATGATGACACTGAGGAGGTCGACAAGAGGAGATACAGGAAGCTTGTTGGCAAGCTACTATATGTGACCATCACCAGGCCCGATATATCCTTTGTTGTGAGCAAAGTAAGAGAGTTTATGGAGCAGCCCAGGCAGGCACCTATGGATGCAGTCCATATGATTCTGAGATATCTAAAGACTTCACCTCGTACATGACTTCTTTTTAGCAGTGGCATATCTCCCTCAATTACTGCATATGCAGATGCATATTATGCTGGATGTCCGGAAGATAGAAAGTCTACTTCGAGTTTTGCTGTGTTTATGGGGAGTTCATTAGTTTCATGGAAGAGCAAGAAGCAGGCTGTGGTTTCCAGATCGAGTGTTGAGTCAGAATACAGGTTTATGGCTAATTATGTCTACAAACCTCAAAAATAAATGCCACATCAAATCATATTTTAAACCCCCACTAACTTTGTATCATAAGTAGACCACTTTAAAACAAGTTCCACTATCCAAACACTCAGGTCCATATGAAGGTTACACCAGGATTTGCAGTAGGAAAGAATATCTCACTAGGGGATATCTATAAGAATCCTCCAAAGAAATAGAGCAATCATCCATATTGTCCCATACCACATAATTTTTTTCACTTTAATGTTCATGATGCCATGCTATTAACCAGGACTGTCATGTCCTTTCAAAATCGTAATTTCGAAAAAAAAAAGGGGGAGGGGGGGCAGCTGCTCGGTTCGTGCAAAGATCGAATAAGCATGACTAGTTTGCAAATTAAATATTGATATCCATTGGCCATCAAATTGCTCACCCAAAAGTAATACTCGCAGTCCCTGGAACTGTTTGCAGATTGCCTGTGACTTTGTTGTACTCTAAGCTATCTCTCACAAAAAATCCGACAGTCCCGCTGCCATCACCATACAGCAAGCTGTACTCACAGGGTGACCCAGCCGTGCAGCTGTTTAGTCTGTCGCCATATGTTGAAGAGCAGAAATTATCATCACAGGATATCACGTTTGCAGTTTTGGATTCTTTAGGATTGTACAGCTTGAGTTGAAACTATACATATGCAAAATGTATGTGTTAATTTGCAAAAAACAAATACAAAAGCAGAATTGACAATTTTCGAGAACATATCGCCAATTACCTCAAGAGTGGTCTTCTTTGGGCAACTCTTGCAGTTGAAGCAATTTACCCACAAGATGTCGCTTCCTGTGTCCACCTGAACATGGTATTTTATGCTCGGCGTCCCAAGCCCAATCTCCGCATAATACAACCTGAAGCCATAATGATATATTTACCAAGGCAATCACCTAATCGTCCAAAAATTGCATGAGCATCCTTAAAATTGCTAAAGAATAGAAGTGGATTGAATACCAAATCCCCGCCCAAGATGAAATCTTAAGTTTCAAATCCAATCACTGAGATTTTTGACGAAAAAAGAACAGCAATAAAACAATACGACCACCCATAAAACAGATGCAATGGACATAAACAATACGATCACCCAGCAAGGCCTAATCTCCTCCAGTGCAATTGCTACATTCCTAAATAGCAACAAAACGTGGGAGCAGCTTCACAACCAAGATGCACTCCTTCCTAATCTAATCACCAGATACTTCAAAAATATCATGATAAACACCAGCACCACCCAAAAACACACACAATTCCGCAGTAGCAACAAATGCACGATCGGGTTGACAACGATGTCCCAATCCTCCCCAACGCAATCGCCGAATGCCCCCGCACATCAGCAATTCACAGCTCGCTGCAATTCCCTAAACCGCGAGAAAAGCTCTCACCCGTCGCCGGTGGCGGATCCGATGCCTCCGAGGGGAATATCGACGGCGGAGAGGATCCGGCCGTGGCGGCGGCTGTCGTGCGCCCTGAGATCCGCGAGGACGGCGGTCCCATTCCGCGGGAACTTGCGGTGGACGTGGAAGACGGCGGAGGCGTGGGCGGGTGGGAGGAGGGCGGAGGCCAAGGCGAAGAGGATCACGAGAAGAGAGGCCTCCAGGCTGGACCTCCACGAGGAGCCCATGGCGACAGGACGGGATGGAGAGAGGGAGGGAGGGGAGGAGGAAGAGAATGTAGAGGGAGAGATGCTGTGGCGCGCCCCCGCGGCTTTCCGTTCTGCTCAGACAGACAGGGAAAGGGAAATGGTGGTGGGGGGCTCCGCAGAATTCCCTCGTCGCCTCCCCTTTTGGTGACTTCCCTTCCGTCCCTTCCTTCCCCAACCTCTTTCCTTTCGAACCCAACATTGTCAACCAGATGTCGTCCGCCTAACGGATTTTCAATGAAAGCTATTTTTTAAACCGGATAAATTTCAAAAAAAAAATTAAGGTGCCTTCGGATGGAAGCTTTCTCTAGTAAGAAATCAAGGTGCCTTCATATGGAAGCTTTCTCTAGTAAGTCTTTTTTGGCGAAGTTATCAGTCAGTAAATTATTTATTTATTTATTTTGATATTTGGATGATGGATCTTAATTTTAAAATGATTGAAATAAAATGATGTGGATGTATAATAGATCGTATTAGTATCTTTATATATTTGTCGTAATATTCATATTCAATCGAATGTGTTATGCGAGGCAAACTCCTTAATGAAAACCGCCTAATTATTAGAAAAATAATTCAGACATAGAAATACATCCAGTAAAATCTCCGTTAAGAAATATGCAATTGTAATTGAATGAGATGATGAAACTATTCAAATAGGTTCAAATTTGAAATTTGATCGCAAAAATATAATATTGCTCGTATCAAATTTGTTACATGTACGATCATGTATAATGTAGAAACATACAATGTTAGGCATGTCAATGTTAAAATAAGTTATTATTTGTTTAATAAAAATCCAATACATAAGATCAGATTTGAAATATATAGTTTACAATTGAACATATCTTGAAAAATAAAAAATGAGTATGAGTTCTATTCATTCATGAATCTGGATATATTAGAAGAAAGATGGAATTATTATGTGTGTCTCAGATTTTCTAAATAATGATCAAGACCACCATATATTAGATATGGTTATGTTAGGGAAAGGGGAAGGGTGCAATTGATATATATATATATATAGGATTTTTATCCAGAGAGCTTTGTGCCTATTTGGATTTTTTCGAGCACTCAATTGCAGCCGTTCATCTACAAGATTTACTCCTAAAAAAATAAGAACTAATTTAGTATAGAAATAAAACAAAAATCGGAAATTAAAACTTTTCTAAAAATAGCGTACGTTTTTAGAAAGTGCAAGGCACACGTATATGATTTCTAAAACTATCGATTCATTCCAACGCAAGGTATTTTTTTCGTTTCAATGCAAGAAGAGAGGTATGTGATTCGTTTCATGATTTGATCGCTTATTTCTATCATAATTTCATTGTTTTAATGATATTTTTGTTCTATTTCATCGTTTCATGATTTCATGATTTGATCGCTTGTGAAATTTCAAGTTTTTTATCGTAAGCAATATTTTTTTCAAGAAGTATGATTGAAATATGAAAAAATGGTGTTCAGAATATCAATTTTTATTCATTTTGATACATGATCTATAGTAATAATTGATTTTTTATCGCATGTATTTTGTTTTCATATAATAAAAAGTTACAGTAAACAAAGTTATTATTTTTCATGCGTTAATTTGAAAATATACTGAGTTACTGATGTATTTACTTAATTTACTTATAAGATATTTTATGTTACTATTGCTAATATAATTGTTACTTTTAATATGTTACTTTGAAGATATACTGAGTTACTGATGTATTTACTTAATTTACTTATACGATATTTTATGTTACTAATGCTGGCAGAATTATTACATCTTCGTGTGTTACTTTGAAGATACGCTGAGTTACTGCCCTTATCATTATTACTTATGAAAATTCTACTAATTACTTGAGTAATTTAAATACTTACTTGTCCTTTGCTATTAGTTACTGATATAAAAATAAAAGTTACTGATTTTTTGAGCAAAAATGAATATACTTACTTTCGAAATAATAAATTCTTACTTATATGAATTCTGAAGTTTAACTTACCGATCTCAATTCAGTAAGTTACTTAAGTAGCTCATCAAATTACTTATGCTTCACATTGAATTACTATTATAAATATAATTCATTACAAGTTACTTGTCATATAACAAATGTTACTAACAATTCATTACAAGTTACTTGTCATTGAATGATTCTTACTGAAGCGAGTATATTGCTGGGTTACTTTTCTTTTTATAATTCTTACTATTCACGGATATAAAATAGTACTGAAGCAAGTATCTTCCTGAAATGTTATTGAAAATTTGTAAGTAATGTGTATTCTTTTCCAATTTCTTGATATTTTAATATTTTTAAATGGGCAATTAACTTATTATTTCTTGCAGAAGAATGCATCAATTTGGTGTCTTGAAGAAGCTGATGTTATGCCGAGGAGCGATAACAAAACAACATCATCTAAATGGACTAGAAGACAGTTGAAATTTGGATATTCACCATATAACAATAATTAAGTAATTTATGTGTGGCTTTCAGTAACACTTGACGTATTACAATTAATTAAATGGGCTACATAAGTAAAGAAGGTGGTATTCGATAGTAATTCAAAACAAAGAATAAAACAATTAAGATATATAGAAGCATCAGTAACATGTAATAAATTGTAGGTAAAAGAAGGTAATGGAATAAGTAAGTTGGAATAAGTATAAAAAACCACATGACCAGTAATTTATATATTGCTATCAGTAACACTCGATACATTATAACTAATTAAAAATGTTATATAAGTAAATAAGAGGTGCTTCAGTAAGACTTAAAGTATTAAGTAACTATAACATTAGTAACAATAAAAATGACTTCAGTAAAATGGACATTTGTAATCACATACTTAATTACTGATCTCACAACAATAGTTACTTGAAAACTGAATAATGTATTACTTGAGTAACATGAATGAATTACTGATCTCTGTACAATGTAATATTACTGTTGTAAAATAACTATAAATTCAATAACAATCATAATGCGTTCAGTAATAAGCATATTTGTAATCGGTAATTATTGTATGGACATTAGTAATTGACGTAATCAATAATTATAATCAATAATTTATCTTTTCTAATCCATACGTGGAATGATCATTCTATAAATAGACTATATGCCAGCAATAATTTAAATATATACTTTTTATCTTACTAAAACCGACCACATATTTTTAAGGAAATGGTTTAATTCGAATTCTTATTATGTTAATAATGCATGCACATTGTTATTGCCAAAACCATCCCCTTCCAAATAGAACCAACACATACACGTGGCGAGCCCACGTTTGGTGCTCACCACAACCCAAATGGGCACAGAGCTCTCTGGATAAGCCCTATATATATATATATATATATATATATATATATATATATATATGAGTGTACATGTGAGAGCCAAAACCTGTGAGAGCCCTATATATATACATTGTTATTGCCAAAAATGTAAGAGCATGAGAGCATGCATTCTAGACCACATGATTTTGTTCTCTCTCATGGTCTTCTCTCTCCTGGTTAGATCATGTGGTCTAGAATGCATGCTCTCATGCTCTTACATTTTTTGATCTCATAAGATCACTCCTCTCTCTCTCTCTCTCTCTATATATATATAGTGAGCTGGGGGCCTACACCCGACTTTTTCCCATTATTTTTGATTTTTTAAAGGAAATCTTAGGAGGATTTGCTTAGTATATTGAGGGGAATATGTATTTCATATTTCATGCCCATTTGGATTTGCTTAGTATATTGAGGGGAATATGTATTTCAAATTTCATGCAAACACAAATAATCCTAACATGTTCATCTATGAGGGGTCAATTTCAGTAATTTTCCTAGGGGGTAAACTTCATATATGTGATAATCTCAAACATGAGCAAATCGGGACACTTAAAGGAAACTTCAGTTGAGTTGTATTCTAAAGCATGCTTCTCTAAAGATATTTCATTTTAACTTGGCAAGAAGATTGTTTTTTATGAAATATCTAGTGACATGACTCGAAACGAGTCCGTTAAATTTTTGATACCAAAGTTGTAGGGTGTGAGGTTGTCAACATGTTCCTCTTGTCATATACTAATCGACCTAAGGTTAGGTGTTGCATGACATTGGACAATTAGAGTAGCTTTGCACCTAGTCGCCTTGGGAAGCTGGTGCTCAAGAGGCAATATGATATCACATTCTTATTCATCGCCTATAACATAGCTGACATGTAATGATAATATTTTTTTCCCTCATCACTCATGACTTCTTAACATAATTCATTTATTGATGTACCTATAAAAATTTGTATCGAACTATGTCATCAAACAAACCAAATTAGGCCTAACCCATTTTCCACATACGTATGCATGTTGTGGGCCGTATTCCAGCTAGGAAATTCTCAATTTTGTTAAAAGATCATTGGAAAAAATGAGTCTAGTCTAGAATCTTGAACTAAGTCATGGCTCATTCTAAACTTCAAGCATATACAAATTAAATGTCTTTATTTCTTCAATAATGATATCAAATACCATTAACAAAAGTTGAAAATATTGTAACATAACTTGAAGACAACAATATATGGATGGTTTTCATTACTTACCTACTTAGTGAATTAATCATTGCCTATGCATGGATGGCGTTCGCAAACACGGATAAATATTATGTCCTAAGTTAAGCCGTGGTAATCAGCAATTATTGTTGGTACATTTTTATTATTGTGAATTTGACTATATTGATTAATTGAAAGTTAGCTAGAATGAGTGGTTTGTAAGATAAGTTAAATAGTTTGTCAATACTTAAAGTGGTTACGTGAGAAAAAAAAATCTATTTTGCACTGAAAAGTACATATGTGGCATCCGATAAATAGAAACTAAGTGTAATAATGAATGAAGTGGTTAATAGATATTCAGTACATATGTAGTTAACTCATCCTCATCTTTGTGGCTCATTCCACTCTCTATATAATGACAACTTTCTAAAAAACTAAGGATTGAACCTCTTTTATGCATTAACTATATAAAATGGATTTTATGAGATGTGTTTATGCCTTAGTACAAGTATATGTCATTCTCAGAAGTTTATTTAGTTTTCATAAATGGTTGTCTTTTTTGTCCGGGGTTGTAGGAGATGGATATTTTGCATTTTTTTGTGATCACCCTCTCTCGTGAGGAAGATAAGAAAAATTTGAAGAAGTTGGGAGTGTTGTGGAAAGTTAATTTAATGCATGTAATTGACTCTAACTTAAAAATCAGAACTGTTGTGACTAACGCAAGGAGTATAAGATGAAATTAAAGAAATCAACAAGATCAATAGAACATTAGCTCCGATAGGAAACTTGTGTAGATTTGTATAAAACACGTACTTTTTTTTGGTGAATATAAAACACGTACTTTAATGTGTATATAAAAAATGCATAAGCAATTGTCCAAGTTTCCGTGCGAGCACCTCCAAAAACTGTGGTAGAAAATACGATATCTATACTATATATTAAAGTCGATTCTTCTCAACTTCTTCCCTCATGGCTGCATGTAGCATGCCCCTCGTCCTTCCACCATACGACAATCATGCTTCTCTCTCTCTCTCTCTCTCTCTCTCTCTCCCATACGGAAGCCCTCCCCCCACCCATCTCTCTTCATACGGAAACCAGGCCAGCTCTCATATATAAGGTGCTTTGTAACACGATTTCACGATTTCGTGAAATCCCTAAAGTACCCTCCCGCCCGCAGATCTAGGTTACCCGTTTACATACCATTCGCAGTATTATATTCGTTACCGATGGCATTAGGTTAATGAAATTTAGGGAAAAATCATGTTTTGAAATAACATTCACAATTAATGTAATCGACCACCGGACCAACAACAACTATCACCAACTCACATTTCATTAATTTCCATATACAATTACGTGTAACAAAAGAAACTGCAACATGTAAATGTATCCCAAAATTTAACAGAAAAAAGAGGAAATTCATAAACATTATTCTGTACATAAACTATAACATATGTACTGACGGGTGTAACAACGGAAGCTCGGAATCATCTATCAATTTACTGAGATGCATGCACTTTGTCTGCCAAATATGTTAGGAACAAGAAAATTTCAACAATTGTTGAATACAATCTAGCATATAAAAAATAAGATGTAACATGTTTTCAAAAGAAAACAAGTAGCTAGGTAATGAAATTTAAATATAACAAGCTACTTGTATAAAAGTGAGTTTTCAAGCTGTTATGTATGCAAATCCCCTGATTACCCAATACCCTATAATTTTCCATATATAACCTTTCCATATTTATTTTAATGTACCACACGTAGGTTACTATCTTTTTTAATTTAGAGATCGTGTATGATGGAACTTGGTATTGAAGATGATGAGTCTATGATATGATCTTATTTTTGTCTATTTTTCCAAGTCTAGTGGATAGTTTGTGGTCTTGGTATGAGTGTGACCTCACACTATGACTCTAAGGCGTGAAGAATATCTTATGGTTACGGTACCTCCGTAGACATACGATGGAGTATAATGCATCCTAACGAAGTTCTCAAAACATACACTAACTTTTCCTGACATCTTTAATAGTAGTTCTAAGTTCTAATTAAGTATCGATGGTTCATGATTGATGTTGGTTAATGATTTCTGTACCAAACTCAATTGTAAATAACTCAACCATTAACCAAACTCAATTGTAGTCAACTCAATTGTAAATAAACTCAATTGTTGTCAACTTAACTATAACCAACATCAATTCCAACTGACAATGATCTTTTCATCGCCATGATCTATTGGTAGAATAATAACCAAAACTCAAGCGGTGAAGAGTCTCCTAAGAGACTCTTCCATCTCACCCTCTAAATGGAAGTGTGGTCCATTAGAGGGCTATGTCTACTCCAAAACTATGCCCCTGAGTTAGGTGGGAGAGACTTTCCAGAAAAGTCATTCCAAAACTGGCCCGACTGATACGAGCATACAAGCTCATTGAGAAAAATCAAACTGAGGGTCCTCCAGCCTAGGTGCCCTAAGAATAGAGGGTAAGTAGAACTTGTCAAAACCTAGATCCTAAGGAAGCGTAAAAACACTTTGAGCTCAAACAAAAACGGTAAAAAAGACTGGGATCCTGCACTCGCGCACTATGTGTCGCTACCCTAACTGGGCTTCCTATCTCCCGCCCAACTGAGGGTCAATGCACCCTCGCACAGTTAGGTGTAAGGGTCACTGTGACCAATACTCTTAGTTATCAATCATCACTGATTTACCCAAATTTTCACTTATTTATCTACTCCATCCTTTCTCAATCTCTACTATGGTTGTCTTTATAAATCTAGATGTTTGTCACTACTTACTTTTAGTGATATATACATAAATAGCATATTATATTCAATGAACAATTGATTAAGGATTATTAATCATGATGATCTTAAGAAATCATTTGTTGACCGTACAAGTGAAGAGTATTAATATTTTAATATTTGCATTTCAATCCTCATATATAAGATCGTAAGATTGGAGTTGTTCCTTAGATCTGGATCTAAGTTCAAAGAAAAATGCAAATTTTCCAAATTTTTAATTTACGATATTGGAGCTATTCATTAGATCTGGTTCTAAATTCTTATATGAAATTAAATCTAAAATGCACAGATCAGATATTAATTTAATTTCTCTAGATCAAACTAATTGTATCTTAATTAAAACTTTCAAATTGATTTTTTAGCAGATCTTAAATTTAGTTTCTCCAAATCAAAATAACAGTAAGTAGTTTATAATTATATATTTGAAACATGAGTAGAGAATAAATAGTAACTTCATTTACTCAATTAAGAAATTCAAATCTTTTAATTCAGAACTTGAGCAGAGAACAGAAAGTAACTTAATTTACAAATCAATTAAGAAATTTAAATCTTTCCATTCCGAACTTGAGCAGAGAACAAACAATAACTTAATTTACAATTTAAGTAAGAAATTTAAGTCTTTCCATTCAGAACTTGAGCAGAGAACAAAAGTAACTTAGTTTAAAAATCAATTAAGAAATTTAAATATTTTGATTTAGAATTTGAATAGAGAACAGACAGCAACTTAATTTACAATTAATTAAGAAATCTAAATCTTTCAATTCAGAACTTGAGCAAAGAATGGACATTAACTTAATTTAGAAATCAATTAAGCAATATAAATCTTTCAATTCAGAACTTGAACAGAGAGCATACACTAACTTGATTTACAATTCAATCAAGAAATTTAAATCTTTCAAAGAAATTTAAATCTTTTAATTTATACAAATCAATTAAGAAATTTAAATCTTTTCATTCATAACTTGAGCAGAGATCACATGCAAAATTTACCCAAATATCAATTCTCTAAGTTTATAATTCAAGAGCTTATCAAGACCTTATAAATTGCATGCAAAAACCACTTAATTTCCATCTTTTAAAATCTAATATCAGAAAATATAATTCTGGATCTTGAATTTTGAAATCAAATTGTGTGAAATTTACACAATTGGCAAAAAAGAGAGGTAACATAGTACATGCATGGCGGCAAAGAAAAAGAAAATAGGATTGTACATCTAATTCCAAGTTTTGATATCAAAATTGGGCTTCAGTTTGCAGCATGCAACAACTACAAGTGTTGTCCAATGACTTCTGTAGCAAAAAGGGGAGGCCTTCTAGCAAGAGGGCTCCAGGGAAACTTCAGGAAGAGGAAATGGAGCCGCAGAGAGCAGCAATGTCTGTAGTAGCAGCCTTGGTAGTTGTTGTAGCAGTAGCCGAATAAAAGAATGGTGGGGGGGGGGGGGGGGTTCTCGGCTGGAATATTTGTAGAGAAGAGAGGAAATAAGATAGGAAAATAGAAGAGAGTTGGTGCTTATATAACAAAGGAGAGGTCCTTGGAGTTGACAAGTGGGAAGTAAAGTTATGGCCAAGAGAAAGAGCCAAGTGGGGTGCTGTGATTTTTTTTACCAAAAAATCCCGCTTATCTAGAATCTCAAAGTCATCATTACTTGCAACTCGAATATCCGATTTCGATGAATAATAGCTCGTTTTAAATGTCTCTGAAAGACGATCAAAATGAGTAATATTCATATATTTTGGATCGAGTATAAATTCTCGAAATTCTCAAGATATTGTCTCAGTTTGTGATTAAATTTTGTGATTTAAAATATTAAACGACCTCCTATCGATAAATGGTCGATTTCTTTGATCTTATTTCATCGGATCAGATTTTTAAGCGATCTCGATTTGTTTTATAATTTTCGAATTTGCATCACGCTTTTCTGATGACACGCTTTATGATGCAATCGATTTTGATCGATTAATCCCAAACAACTTTTGATTTATGATTTATTGATCGATTTAGATCATTTATTATTGATCGATAGTTTTATCGCATCAAATGGATCCTAATCAGAACGGGTTCGGGTTTACTTGGATATGGATGTCACAAATATAAAAACCTTGAAGGGACAGGTTAAGGTTACTATGTGTGTATGGATTTCATCTGGCCATAAAAACCTCAAAGGGTTTTGAACTCAAAAAACTTCAAATGGAAACAAGCCATATTCTTTAAACATGTATATAATTAAATAGGCTTGTTTTGATGATTACCTGAGAAAAGCTTCAAGTATCGAGATAGCTTCTCTTCATTCATCGCATTACGCCAATGATCATTGTCCTTATGCATCCATGCCTCCTCAAAGGTGTATGGCTCACCTACATTTGTAAGATTCACATACTGAGAAGTGGGGTAACGGGATGATGGCTGACGTGCCCATTCAGATCTCTTTAGGGCTGCCAATTGAATTGAATCATTCGAATTCGATTAGGATTCGTTCGATAAAAATTCGAAAAAATTTCGATTCGAAATCAAATGAACTTAATTTGAATTTAACTTGAGGATTCGATTCCCAAATGAATCGAATCTGAATTTACCTGAATTCGTTCGATAATAATTAGATTTGATATTTTATATCCATACAAATATGTATACACATAGTACATACATATACATGCATATAAATACATATATATTTACACACACACATATATATATATATACACATATACATGTAACGACCACACTGGTTTGATTAGGATCTTTTCTGAATATTCTTGTACAAATTAGACCAAAAGGTTGGCATGCATCTATTCGAATCCATTTGTAAGTAAGTAGATATCGAAAAGAGTATATGAAAATATATTAAAAAGCTACTACATTTCATTTACATTGAAAGATTTAGCATTTGCATTATATCACTAAGCATAACATGTGCAAGCAATAAAAATACACTCAAACCAACTTACTACATTTTATTAAGTGGTTAATTTAAACTTATAATCATATCTAGGCTCCATTGATATGATTTATCACGTTCACCCTTCACCGGCTATGATTTCCGTACTCATAGTATCATGCTATACCGACGTGACTTATCAATGTGTGACGTGTATATGCAACATTAAGCCCCCTAATGAGATCCAATCTCTTTCCTTTCCTCTTTATAACTAAGTTCAATTGGTTTGACTGCAAAATATTATGAGTTAGAAATGTGGGTCCTTGACCTTCATGTGTCGGTTACACAAAACATCTAAGTTCATGTCTTTACTTATTATTTTAGCCTAGTGATAATAGCTTAGGTATGACTTACTTTGTATAAGTACAATAATCAATCTTAGCATACTATCTAGAAATTTTGAGGCACTAAGAGTATACAAAGAGCTCTAAGCCATACCAAATATAATATGTATATATATATATATGTATGTATAATCTTATTAGTAAAACTAAATATCAAATATAAAAAGAGTAAAAAAATATTAGTCTTGAAATCTAATAGGAAAGATCAAATGTTGATTGTTATTCTAAATCATCACCTACACATTTATTTTCATGTTTCCACATTCCTTACACTGCCTTTTCTGTTCTCTCTTTCATTATCTACCAAAGACCCTAAATACACATGATAGATTACAGTAACC
This sequence comes from Ottelia alismoides, assembly GCA_037367405.1. NCBI lineage: Eukaryota > Viridiplantae > Streptophyta > Magnoliopsida > Alismatales > Hydrocharitaceae > Ottelia > Ottelia alismoides. Next base: position 159,070 of record JAZKJV010007933.1, on the reverse strand, counting down.
TTTCTCTTAGCATGCGAAAATGATTATTTTGCTACTTCGCGTTCCTCCTTAACATTTATCCTGATTCAAAATTAATCAAGATATATCCCCTTTGCTTTTTGGTTGATTTGATTCCTAGCATGGTAATCCATGATGATTATCATTGTCAAGATGACATTTATCATCACATGAGTAATATACAAGTTCTTCTCACCATAATGTAAGTTGTTCCATTATACATCAAAAATTCATATATTTCATTTTTTCATGGCTCGGTTTTCGATAATGAAGATCCTCATGCTTAATGAAGAGGTGTTATCTTGCTACATTATTTTTTTACTATTCTTATTATTTCAAATAATAATATTAATTTGCATCAACTTTCTATATAAGTCTGATCTTGTATTGCTTTAACTATACACACGATTTCAATGTCATACCTGAACTTTAAAAAATTCCCTCAACTATACACACGATTTCAACGTCATACCGCAACTTTAAAAAGTAACAATGTGATACCTAAACTTTAAATCTATCCCAATGTGGTCCCCACCTATTGAAATTTAAGGTTAAAATGATGAAATAATTAATTAAATTTCTATGGTGAAGGACCACATTGAGATAAATTTGAAAGTTCGGGTACCATATTGTTACTTTTTAATGTTCATGTATGACATTGAAATCAGGTGTATAATTCAGGGACTTTTATGTAATCTACTCTAATTATAATGTGTTCAGCTTTTTCGTCAATTATATTATATCTCTTTGATAGCATCATATAATAATATTATATTTATACATTTCTTCATCATTTAAAAAAGAGTATATTTAGATTGTAAAAGACATGATAATTATAAAAAATAGGTACTTTTATCCACTATGTTGTATTGGTTTGATATTTTCCTCGATTTTATAGTTTTTTTCAACTTAACTTAGTAATATACTTTCAAAATTAAATTTATACAATAAAATATTTATATTATATTATTATTCGTATAATATTATTTATATAAACTCTAACACATCAATTAACATTTCAAATTCGAAATAAAATGAATCGAATTTGAATATTCAAAATGTTAAATGAATTGAATCTGAATTTAAGTTAGTAAATTCGTTTGAAATTCGATTCGAGTTCGGATTCGAAACTTTTACAATGAATTGAATTAGAATCCTCGTGGATTTGAAGGTATTCGATTCGATTAGCACCCCTAGATCTCCTGACCTGAGGTTCTGTTGCGTCTGTCTGTGGATGAGGCTGCTCCCTCTGCCCTAAGTCCCCTGGACTTGCATAAATGGGGTTTGCATCTGGCTCGTGCTGCTCTAGATGACCATCCTCTCCACCTGTACTATGTACTGGAGAGGGGTCCATGTCCTCATCACTGTCATCATCTACTAAAATCTCATCTGCATCACCACTCTTAGTATTGTCCTCAACCAATGTCTGGTTCTTATAAAAAATCACATCCATGTGTCAGGTGACATTCTTCTTTCTTAGATCCCAGAGATGGTATCCAAATTCCTGATCTCCATAGCTAAGAAAAATACAAGTTACAACTTTATCATCCAGCTTTTTCCTCTACTCCTTTGGTACCAATGCATAAGCATTGAATCCAAACACCCTCAAATGAGCAGACAAGGGGTCCTTTCTTGTCAAGATATGCTCTGGAATCTGGAAACCCAAAGGCACTTATGGAGATCAGTTGATCACATAGCATGCGATGCGAACCGCCTCAGCCCAAAAGGTTTTGGGCGACTTCACTATCTCCAGCATGCATCAAACTCTTTCAACAATGGTTATATTCATCTACTTAGCAAGACCATTGTGCTGAGGTGTGTCTGGCTCTGTCCTCTCATGCCTAATGCCATTCTCTACACAGTAGCCCTGAAAGCTAAGAGAGGTGTACTCTCCCCCATTATCTGTGCATAAACATTTCAGCAATTTTCCTATCCCGCGCTCAACCATGGCATGCAATTTCTTGAAGCAATCAAATACTTGATCCTTCATCCTCGGCACATACACCTACACCTTCCTAGATGCATCATCAATGAAGGTGATAAAATACATGTTGCCTCCCAAGGAGACTGTGTCCATGAGACCACAAACATCTGAGTGAACCGGCTGTAGAAGGTCTCCTTCACTTTATATCTGATCTCTGTATGGTGCACTCCTGCTCTTCCCAATCTCACATGCATCACAAGGAGACAATGTGATGTCATTGTGGTAGGTGATCAAATTTCTCTTCCTCAGAAGCTGTAAGCCCTTCTAGCTCATGTGCCTAAGTCGACGGTGCCACAAATCTGATGTACATGCCTTACTAGCATGCAAACTGCCATCCATGACCTTCATATAGAGTGTGCAACACAAACTACATCGAGCCATGATGAGAGAACCCTAGCTAATCTTGCACTTCTTACAACCGAACTTCAGATGGTAGACTTCACTATCTAGTTGTGAACCATATATAAGACTAAGCTGCACATCAGGAGAATGCCTTACATTCTATAGGTTCATTGAGCACCCAACATTAGTCTGAGTCGAGATGGTGCCAATTCTCATGATCTTAGAGTAACTTTCGTTACCCATTAAGACTCTCCCACAATCACCCTTAGTGTAAGTGGTGAAGAACTCCTTGCATGGAGTTACGTGTTAGGAGGTGGCTGTATAAATGACCCACTCCAAGTAATTCCCTGCATGCAAGCACTGGTCCTAAAGGGTGAGAATTACCTCATCTGCATTGTCATCTGACACTACTGCAGCTACATTCCCATCTTCATTTTTTTTAATTTTTCTTGGCTTCAGCCTACTCTCTCTTCCAAATCCTGCAATCTCTCTTCCAATGACCGAGCTTCTGGCAATGGCGATACTTTCCCCTGCCCTTGGAGTTGTCCCTAGATTGTTGCCTCTCTTGTGACTTTCTTCTGCTATTGGATCTTCCTCTCCTCTCGATTGCATACACATGTGAAGAGGAGGAGTTCTCTCCGAATGAGAGACGTTTGTTCTCCTCATTCAAGAGACTACCCTTGAGCATGGGCATGGTCAACTTATTATCCTTTGCATAATTGCTCACAGTGAAAACTAGAGTCTACTAGTTGTCTGTTAATGGACCCAACAAGAGAAGTGCCTGAAATCATCATCAAGCACCAGGCCTATAGAACTCAACTGGTTGATTATGCTTTGGAAGTCATTCAAGTGCTCTGCTACTTTGGTTCCATCCTTGTATTTCAAGTTCACAAGCTTCCTAATCAAGAATGCCTTGTTGGTTGCGATCTTCTGGTCATAGAGCTTGGACAACTTGTCCCACAACTCCTTTTTATTTGTCTCTTCAGCCACATGATGTAATACATACATGTGCATTTGCAAAGGTTTTTGTAGCTAAAATATAAGAATAAAGAGTGATGAATGAGTATTCATCACCCCCCTATACTTAACTTTGCTAGTCCCTTAGCAAACACTTATTTGAAAAAGAAGTGAAAAAGAAAGAAAGAAAAAGAAAAAGAGGGGAATGTACATGGATCAAGGTTGAATATTAAACTTTCCTTCATTAAATTGAAATATGGAGCTCGATCAGATCTTTGGATTATTAATGTGTCGGAACCTTATTTAGACTTAAGCTTAAAACTCAACAGCCTCTAAGTTCTACCATTCTATGGACAAGACTCCTCAATAAAGCAGATCAGAACAAGTCTACATACACAAACTCTAATGACCATGAATCTTTCCATGCAGTGTAAGTGATATGTAGCTCCCCACCTCAGAAGAAACAAAGAAACAACCTCCCTCAACCTGGTAACTCTAATGCCTTGGTCTAGCAACTCTTTCCTCGAGAAGCGGGGTATTCCCTTCTAAGTTCAAGTGTAACCGACTCAAGAAGAGGGGGAAGAAGTATAGACTTTTGGAAGCTCAGCCAGTGTAGCCAAGTCTCTCGCTGCAAGCTTCATGAGATGTAACATGGATACCATAAGCTTTTGCTTTATTTGACTATATACACTCCGGTGGGGTTATTAAATTTTCAATCCGACCCACCACTTTTTTGGAGTTCTTTTTGCATTTTGCATTTTTTTTCAAGTGCCTCTGTACAACATATCTACATGGTGCAGCATATATACAAGAAATTTTCCTCTTGAGCCAGTAGACTATCCCTCTTTTGAAGCTTTATTGCAACCCACGGCCTCTGTCTTTAGCCTTCATTACCACTAGACCAAGTTGAGGCGCACTTCCTTCACTAGAAGAAGAAGAGAGGTTCCGCCTAGAAGTACTACCCTCATATGCTACCCCAAGCCAAAGAAAACTGCCTCCTCACCACCTCATCCGTGGAGAGCCATGTGTAAAGTGCTGGTGCAAGTCAAGACATTGTCTCTAAGAGTCATGCGTGTGTTGTTAAGTGCTCTACTTAGGCTCATCAAGATGATATATGCTCATAGCCTAGTGGACTCAAAGAATTAAGTCCTTATGGACCTGAAAAGCCTTAAACGTAAGCCCTATAAGGTTCCTCTTAGAAGTTAGGTGGATTAAGATCTTAATCAAGCTCCATTTCTCAATTTGATTTCAGGCTAGTTTAAATGTCAACTCTCATCCAGGAAAACTATATACATATATATACAAAGATGCTATTTACAAATATTTACAATCGTGCAAAATTTTTGAAAAATGTTTTGAAATCATGAATGGATGGATGCATGAAGTGCAAGTTTTGCAAAAGTATTTACAAATATTTACACAAGATTTTTGCAAACTTTTGATTTTCAAAACATTTTGGAAAAATTTTGTACTATATACATAGTTTTGATAAGAAAATATTTACACAAACTTTACACAAAAGATTTTTGAAAACATTTTTACAAAAATAATTTTGTACACTAGCTATGTATGTGCAATAAAAGAATGATTATTTACAGAAAAAAATTTTTAATTTTTGTGATTTTTTGGGGGTTTTTAGCCGTTTTATTTATTAACACACTCACACAAAGTACGAGTTATGGCTAAAGTATATATGAAATATATACACACCCCCCATTCTGATAAGCGAGCTGAGCGACTAAGGTAAAGGTACAAAAATGGTCGTTGCGACCTCAACCACTCAGCTAGGCCCGATCAAGAAAAATAGACCACTAAAATAGATAAAATCAATCCAAATACGAAAGCGACCTTGCTATTAATTTAACCTGGTATAGCGACCAAGGTCGAACACAAGGAGCACGGATTGGCCTAACGGCCTACGAAGTAGTCAATCAGAGAAGAGAAGAAATTTTTGGTGGTTTTTAAGGGTTTTTATATTTTTTTGGATTTTTAATATGTTAAGAAAATAATAAAAGCAAAGAAACTACACACTTCAATAATTTATTAAATGCACTAAAAATCAACCAAAAATTCTGACAAAAATATTTTTATGTGTTTTATAATTTTTAGTGTTTTTGATGAATTTTTGGGATTTTTCTGATGTTTATTTAATTTTCTAAAAATGAAACAGTGACTGAAATGAAAGGTACTGTCCAGCCGAGCTAAAAGGGCCTAGATAAAATATCTAAAGGCCCCAAATTAGCTAGGAGGTAATTTTTCTGTAAAGAGGATAAAACAAGGAAAATTTAGGCACCTATATTATTATTTTTGGGTTTTTGGTTTAATTATTAGAATTTTTATAAGTTTTTAAGTGTTTTTCAATTTTAGTGGTTTTCAGTAATGAAAAATAGCCAAAATTGACTAGAAAATCAAACACACATAAACAAACAGTAGACAATTTTTTTGTAATTTTTAAACACTATTTAATATTTTTTGTGATTTTTAAAGTTAGACAGTAGCAAAATTAGATGTTTTTGAATTTTTAAAAATATCAAATCAACTCAGAAATGTCTCCAAAAATCCTTGAAAATTTTACACTATGGCAGGAGCCATGTATCCAATTTTCGTTGGATTTGGAGGTAATTTGCTATTTTATTCAAAAATGAAAAGGGGGCACTGTGCACAATGACCAAAGTGCAAATACCCGGAAGTCTGGGGGGTCTGGTGCAATTAACCCAGCAAAACACGTGCGTCGCGCGTGTCTGGGGCACTCAGGGACCCAAATGTAATGAAAATAAGTCCCGAGGGCTATTTGGTAACAGGTACCAAAAGCCCAGAGGCTTATCTGCAAAATACCCACAAATACTCGCGCATGTTCAATTAAAATACGCACATGGGTATAAATGCAAATAAACACAAACTTTCATTCATTCATTAACAGTCATAACTACAGGGGTAGGATATGCAAATAAGCCAAAAACTCACGTGTCGATGCACGTGTCAGACCATACACAGGGGCATAAATGCAAACCGAACAGAGTACGGGGTCCTCTATGCAAATATCCCAAAAACTAAACAACTATATTACGTATTTACAGGACTAACTACGAAATGCAATAAACAGAAGGGCCTAAGGGTAGTTTACCCTTTATTAATGGAGCGGCTGGATGGAGGCCACGTGGAGCATCTGACAGTGGCGAACAACGGGCGCTCCACAGCTGGGCTCCTCGGGCGAATCCGACGGCGGGGGTTGTTCCATGTGGAGGATCGAACGGTGGTGGCTCTCTGTGGCTAACCCTCGAGCATCGGGCGGTCCAGATCTATCCTCCTCAGATCAAACGGTGGCTGTTGCTCCTGAACGGACGGCCCAGATGCAAACTGGAGCTGGAGGTCTGATCGGACGGTGGCTGAAGGTCGAGGAAGAACAGGTGGCCTGCGAAGTTCGCCGGCCCAGTACGTGCGCTCCTGACCTCCCCTGCTGCGCCTGAAGATCGGAGAAGCTCCGACGTGGTGCTCCGCAGCTGCTGGTGGCCTCCGATGGCCCAGCCGAGCTCTGGTGAGCTCCGGCGAGGTCAGCGGAGGCGAGGCTCCTGGCCCGAATGACCCAAGCCCTCAGATGAGCTGGGTAATACTTGCAAAGATGACCAGAAGACTCGCGGGTTGAGGGCAAACTGCCTCGACCCGGTTAGGCGGGGTGACGGTGAACTGTGGGGCGATATGGGCGAGCTCCGGCGAAGGGGGGACGGTGGAGCTCGAATCCCAGCTCCTGTGCGAGCTGGGATGGATGGAACTATGGAGAAGGTGCGCGGGAAGGAGGCGATGGCTATGGTGAAGCCCGATGGTCGGATGATGGTCTGAATCGATCGGAATCGGCGGGGGACTGCGGAGAAGCGATTTGGGGGTAACTCAAAATTAAAGGAAAAGGAAGGGCTAAGGGACTACCTGGGTGGCTGATGAGACTGTGGACGAGCTAAGGATGCTCTGGGTCTTCGCCTCGAGGAGCGTCTCCCTCCGAGGCTCGATCTCCTGCTGGTGGCGGAGCAAGGCGGCAAAGCTTCGCCGGATCATTGGTCACGCTCCCTCTCCTCGCTTCAACAGCACAGGACGCGAGCTGTCACTCTCACGAGCACGCTGGAGCTCACAGGGGGTGGAATCGAATGGCCAAAGATGAGATTCAAGGAGGCGTAGCTGGAGCTTTATATGCTGGAGAGTCCGAGAAGACAGGCGCGGGTAGGGCGTGGAAGCGCGCGGATCCCGATGCAGGAGCTCCGGCGAGGATCTCGGGTATATCAAGATCAAATCGGACCCAGGGTTTGAGTGGGGATGAATCGGGTTTAAGCGCTAAAAATCCGAGAAGATGGGTTACCCGCTAAGAACCCGTGTGAAGTGGTCCTGGGGGGGGAGTTGACCGGGCAGTCAACAATCCACAGGACCAATGAGAGAAGGCCACGTGGCTGGATTTTGAAAATGAATTTAAAGGTAGCAAATGGCCGAATTAGTGAAGACTTAAAACATGAAATATTTTTATTTTATTTTTTTTCTATTTTTTAGTGATTTTTAATTAATTTTTCAAAGTAAAAATAGTGTATTTACATAGTAGGTTCATATATAGGTATATATACAATATATAGGTTTTTAGTTTTTGATTTTTAATTATTATTTTTATACAATTTTATTCCCATTTTATATTTTATTTATTTTCATTATAAAATAAGGAATAAAAAGATATTTTTATTTTATTTTAATTATTTATATACATAGGCCATATGTACATATAAATACATGGTATATTTACAATATATTTTTGTGTTTTTAATTTTGTTGTTTTTATTTCGTTTTTGTTTTAATTGTTTTTATTTTATTTATTTACATTATATAATGTAGAATATTTACAAAAATTTTGGAAATTAATTTTATTTATTTATAAGGCTAAATAAATATAAAGGTGGTTCTATGTACAATGTGAAAGTGATGTTTTTGTTCTTTTTGATTTTTCTATTTTTATCTTATTTTTATATCTATAAATATGTACAAATATTTACAAACCAATTTGAGTCTATTTTTGTGAGGAAAATACTTTTGTTTATTTAAATAATCATTTACACACATGAGCCCCTATCTCCCTCTACTTTGGCTTTTATGCGGTCAGGCCCATGCTGAGCCCTCCCTTGGGTTAGGTTGCTCAATATTTATTCTAAATATTTCCCTCTTTTTCTTTTTAATCTTTATTCTTTTATTTTTGCACAAAAACATGCTAATTATATATTTTTACACAATGCATGCTTTTGGTAATTATTTGTATTTACACATATCTACATGCATTTGCAAAGGTTTTTGTAGCTAAAATATAAGAATAAAGAGTGATGAATGAGTATTCATCAACATGTCATGCCATTTTCGAATGGTTTCAATTGCCTTTCGATTCAACTTTATCCATTCACCTGTAGACATGTTCTCCGGTTTGATGTTATCTCCTTCCACCGGATCGTGGAGATCCTTGCAATATAGAATGTCTTACATCTTAGCTTTCCAAAAATCCGCCAGTGCTACTTGTGAGCTTAATCGTCATGCCCTCATCATCTTTGCCTATTTTACATAACCTGTGCTCTGATACCATTTGTTGAGAATAACACACACGAGGAGTATCCCTAATTCCACAATCCTGCAGTAAAGATGGCACAACACAAATATGGATTCCCCGTGTGAGAATCAAATGGCAACGATGACAATCAATCACGCAAGCAACGACAACAAGCAACCATGGAGACAAATAATTTTACATGGAAACCCTTGCTCAGTGTGAGTTAGGAAAAAAATCATGGGGCAAGACCTGCAACGATTCCACCAAGTCTAATGAATCCAAGGTTCTTCTCAGTTTTGTTGCTCACAAAACCAAGATACAAGCCACAAGCACAATCCGATAGTTCTTATATAAGTAACTAACTATCACTAGGTATCCAAAATATCATAGATGTACCCAAAACAAGAAGGTGAAGTGGCTTCCATGTGGGCTTCCGGATGGAGACCCAAAACAACAGCTTCATCTCCCTTGAGGTCGTCTACAACGACCTCCTCGCTGCTACTCCTCAAACTCGCCCAAAGACATTGCCTCCAAGCCCAGATCCGCAACCCCTAATCATTGCTCCTCTCGAACCCAGTTGTTGCCGCTCTCTCTCTCCAGCTCGGCCTCTTGCTCTCGTGTGTGGAGGAAGGAGAGGGTTCCAAAAGAAACGCTCACCACTGTGTACTGTTCGCTGGAATGGGGAGGAACCAATAAGATGTCGTTCTCTTCTTACTCTGTTTTGGAATTGGGGGCGGTCAAATGGAGGGCTCTAACATTTTGGAAAAATAGCAAAGATGCCCCCTGCAAAATGAACAATCGGTTGCAGCACAAAGGAACTCAAGTAGGGACTAGACAAACTGCAAAAATACCCAACAGTTTTCGCATGACCACCCTGACAAATAATGAAAATTGAAACATTGATCACAAAGTTTTTGATGTGAGAAAGTATAATTGCAATTTAATTTTAGTGTGATGACCCGAAGAGGATCAACATGGATGTAGTTTTTGGGAATTCCACCTACAACAATAGTCGTTCTTTAGATCGCATCTTTCCTTTTCAGTTTTTTCGTATGATTCGAGGAGAGAATTATTGAAAGTGGAAAATTTGTCATGTTGAAGAGAATGTTTTTTGGGAAATCTGATTTTTTGATGGGGTTCATTTGGTTTTTTCATGTGCAGGTTGTTCAGAAGAAGATGAGCATGATCTCGATCTACCTATTGCAAATGTCAGCATCTATGGACAAGTCAAAGATGAACTCAAGGAGAACATACAGATGACCAATGAGAAGGGGGTGAATGTGCAAGTGTTGCTCCGATTTAAGTGACTATGATCCACACACATGCAAGTATATTACTGCATATTCAAGCATAGATGAAGATAATTGCTATTGGTCTCTCTATAATGTTACAGGTAACAAACTTTATGAACTTCATATTGAAGAATAAAATGTGGATTGTCAAGATCTTATAATCGTGAGGTTGTTATGCAATGTACTTATTATGGTGACAACATGCGATCTTCATATGCGATCTTCATATTTCAAGAAGTTTTGGATGTGATCCACAACCCATTGTAAGGTAACTTTTTGCTTCAGTGTTTGGTATTTGTTGGCAATGATCCATGGCCCATAATAATTTAACTTTTTTACATTTATAATTAAAAAAATCTTGGCAGTGATCCTCGACCCATAATGAGGTAACTTCTTGCTCCGTATTTTTCCAAGAATTTTTAAGTCATGTGGGTCCATGACCTCTTATTCGTGGGTTAGAGGGGTAATTATCAAGAATGAAATCGATGTGGTTATCATTGTACTTATTCATAGTGATATTGCCCTCCCCATCATCTTGCTCATGCTGTTGCTCATATGATGGTAGTAATCACGCTACGAGATGAAAAATAGTGATACTATTATTATCCAATTTATATGCGATTTTTGGACAATGGTATTTGGTATTTAGATTTCTCTGGGTCCATTTCGCAGATATTTAATATTTAAGAAAAAATCGTGATCTTAGAAGAGAGACTCTATGATATTTATACAAATATTTTGTTTCATTATGATGCATGTTTGTTATACAATTACTCTCATTATACCATTATTTCATTCTTTTAAAAATATTCTATAAAATACAATTACTTTATAGAAGCATCTTCGATAGCATACATACATACACATATATATATACACATACTAATTTACTAATCTTATAACTAACATTTCATCAATTATACATTATTCTAATTAATTATCAATTACCATTTAATCTTAAAAATTGTCGCAAAGCGAGGACAAATACACTAGTTAGGTATATTGGTTTAGTAGATGGGAAAGATTTGGGCAATAGCTTTATATATAAAAATGTCATATAGATAAAATATATGAGCGGCTCCTATAGCAATAGAGTAGATCCTCACCTTAATTGGACCTCATACACGATCGTTCATTTACTTTACCCCCTCTTTTGTTTTTTTATTAATAAATAGAAGGAATCGTAGATGTCTATGGCTTTGGATCAATGAGGTCACTTCATGGCCATAATAATAACAATAGACGATTCCCACTAATCATCCTATTGGTCAACCCATCGAGAGAACGCTGCCAAACACATGCAACTTTCTGTTGGTTAACTCAGATTCTCAAGATCTCAAAAACCAAGTGTGTTCAACTCCTTAAATCTTAAGTGATAGTGAATGTGTTAGTAATACACCAACTCTAGAGTTAGTGATTTTTTGTGATTTTTGAATTATGCAATTTTTATAATTTTTTTAATCTTGAGAGAAATAATGACTGGCCCAAGCCGATATGAATAGTTGCTTCTATTTGCAGTCAGTATAAGTATAAGTACGGACCGTTAGACGGCTACCCGTGTTACTTCTAGACAACACCATTTGCATTGTCTTTTAACCACCCACTTTGCTAAGGGAGACTGAAATTCCCTCACCGAGAAATGGCTACTCATTTCTAAGCTCAGTAGTCAGAATCATTGCTCAAGAAAGATTTTATTTTATTTTTCAGATTTTTTATGAGATTTTAAAAAAAAGGTTATTTGTATTTACAAAACAAGAAGTTAGTCCCTTAATTTTGAAAAGATTTTTAAGAAGAATTTTCAAACCAAGTCACATAATATATAAAGATTTTCAAAATAGTGTAACACAATTAGAATTTTTTTCAAAGCATTCACAAATATTTTTACAGAAATCAGTTCATAAGATACTTATACCCTAACCCAGAAAAAGTTCCAAAAATTTCAAAATATGAGCTATGGCTAAAGTATATATACAACATATATGGTACACCCCCTATACTTATCTTTTGCTATACCCTCATTGCATAAAGTGATACGAAGCCATACCTCATGTCAAATATGATGTGATATAGCAAAACTGACTCAGATGGCCTCCCTTTACTTAAGTCAAAATGACTTAATTGTAAGAAGACAAGAAGAGGGAAGAATTAATGACTGGGGTCTCCCTTATGCTTAGGTTGAAAATAGCTTAAGTATTGGATATGCAATAAGGATGGAGGGATCTGCGGTGAGTGATCAATGACTATACAAGGCTCCCCCTATACTTAGACTGAAGAGTAGCCTAAGTATTTGGATGTGGATTTCAGGCTGGAGAACCGGTGATTTGTTGGGGTTAGATGGGGTGCATTTACAGAGGTGCATGGATGCGCGGAGATTGGGGAAGGGGGTGGTAGATCAACTACGGTTATCGGAGTGTTGGCCTAAGATGCATGCATACTCAACCAAGCAGATGATGCCCTCTAATTCACCAACACACACATGAAGATCAACAAAGGTTGGTCATTTATCTTTTCATTTTTATTGATGACCATTCAAAGTAGAAGTTCATTACAAAGGTTTCAAGGTTAGGTTCTGGGCACTATCATAGGGATACGTCCTCACCTCTCAGAAATCGAAAATCTTGCGTACAATGACGAGGGTTGCTCTCTCATAAATCAAGAATGCATTTTATTCCAATTTATTTCATCAACTTGCATTACAGTCCCGGCTTAATTTGAGGTTGTCATTATATTAATGTGAGAGCATAAATCAAGCAATCATCATCTACTGGACCATTTCCATTCCTTTAATTTCCTATGTGATAAATCATGGGAAGATTTGAGAATAGCCAATGCATTCGTCTGATATTTTTAATTTTTTATAATGTTATGCAATCAATATAAAATAGTCTGATATTCATTTGTACCATGAGTATAATTGTACTAAACATCAGTATACTCCTTATATACTGATGTTTGATTTCTGAGAGGTCTAAACAACTATACTCATAATTGATATAAGGGAAACAATTATACTCAACAATAAACCTCCGTGATTGCTCTCATTAGACTTCAGATACAAATCATATCGTTATTAACCGATATGATTCGATAATAGTCATTATGAAATGTCCATGTTATGATATTCATAATAGGGGTATGTTTTTATGGCATACCCCTATTATGAAGAGAAATGACCTCTTCTCCCTCCTCAACCCTTTTCCCTTATCCTCTACCAAACGGACCTTGAGGAAATGCGAGATAAAACATGTTATGACAACTTCTGTTAGCATAAGGCAGAGTTTCTACCGTCATTTTTTCAACCAAGTATTTGCATTTTGATAACAAAGAGGAGTTTAGTAATATTTTGGTTACTTAATGTCTACTTTCTGTTGTTTTTATGACATGCTCAAGAATCATATCGGTTATTATAGTTTTTATGTGATAATAGGGGTATTTTTTTCATACCTCTATTATCCTTGGGAGATCGTTCATTCGAACAACCGAGGCAGTAGTTAATCAAGAAGGTTACAGAGAGAACGTTACCAAAAATTTCTCGCATTTTCATCTAGATTCTAATTTCATCCAAAAAATAAAAAATGCATGCGCACGTTATAATACATATTATTATTATCATAAAATGTAATATAGGCATCTTCTTAATTAACTAAAATTGGGTATCTAAATCAGGGCGACATTATGTTCGGTGCATGACATCACATCTTAACGATGCTTTCCGTGATAAAAAAACTTGGACGACTGCAAAATACCACATCAACAAAACTCAATCCCATCTGTCAAGATTTCAAAGAGAATTTCTGACGATCCAAACAAGATGCACAGATGCACCTCTACTCGATTGCTATAGCGCGACGGCACTCCTCCTCTAACTCTATGGCTCACGTCGATGAATTATGCAGTACTCGTAGCGAAGCTCGATGTCCGATTCCATCGATTCCGCATCATCAGCTTCATTGATCGAAACAGAGACGATGTCTTCCATCCTTGATAGCAGCTCCTCGTCAGAGTCGATGGTGCCGAGACAGAAGAGCTGCTTGATGACGAGAAGTCGCGCCTCGTCCGGGACTTCTCTAAACATGTCAAGGCCCTCCGCGACGTGGAAGGCCCTGTGGGACACGACGACGGTTTCTCCGGATGGCAGGATCTTCAAGTGGACCTTGAAGTCGATGGTGAGCGCCGGTCTCGAACCCGATCGGCATCTCTTCTTGATTACGTTGAAGCTCCCCATCGTCGACATTGTGGCCATTGTGGGTTGGAATTGGTGAGCGTCTTTGGGTCATGGGTTTCATGCTATATATAACGATGACGGGGTGGGGTTTGGTCGTTGCTCAAGTAGGACTAGAGATGGGAGTCGCAGATTTTTTGAAATCTTTTATGAGATGTGATATGCAGAAAGATAATCCGATCGGTGTGTATCAAGAAATCTTAACAGACTGCGCGTCTGCTGCTCGTTGTTTGGCTTTGAGATATGTTGATAGTTGACGGCAGAGGTTGTTGTTTAATTTTGGATATGCTGATATTAGTTGGGAAGTTCGAGATTTTTAAAAAAATCGACGGTTTTTGGGTAACATATGGAAGAAGATCCTCCGTGGAATTCTTGACGGGATGTTTCAATATTAAGATAAAATATCGAATAAAATTTAGAAAACATGTAGAGCATTCTTAAGAACGAAATTGCAAAAAAATAATAAATAAAAGAGATTACAGTAACTCTCTGTTGTAACTCTCGTTACAACAGAGTATCTCTTCCACCAATTGCGACAAAACAGCAATTAATCACAAGTGGACGTTGAGAAGATCGAGGACAAGATATATAGTTTGTCGTAAATGCTTAAATATTTGTAGGAGTTATGAGATTTGCTGTGCTAAGAAATTTTAGTAAAGCAAATCACTACTGGAATAAGCATGCGTATGAGATTTGTATAGTATAGATTGGAGATGACAGTTCTGATATTGTAACACCTCAACCCCAAACATAGTAACATACGGAAAATTCACAAAGTGTGGGTGTGGTATATAAGTGGTGGGGATTACTACTTGACAACTTGGGCTTAAGTATTTTGGATGATTGCCAACGGGTCCATTTGGGCCCGTATCCAACAAGTTGTCAGGGCCAGTTTTCCTCGATAACGGACCGGGGACCTAAGCTCGGGATGTTACAAATGGTTTCAGAGCCAAATTCTCTCTGATAGGTGGAGCCGCCCCTACAAAGAGGTTGGAGGAAATGGCTACCCGGAGCGTGCAGCCGCCACTATCACTGGGAATAAGTGATGGGCCATGTCGCAACGAGGACATTGCGAATATAAGTGGGGGAGATTGTAACACTCCAACCCCAAACATAGTACCACATGGAAAACTCACAAATTGTGGGTGTGGTATATAAGTGGTGGGGATTACTACTTGACAACTTGGGCTTAAGCATTTTGGATGATTGCCAACGGGTCCATTTGAGCTCGTATCCAACAAGTTGTTAGGGCCAGTTTTCCTCGATAACGGACCGGGGACCTAAGCCCGGGACGTTACAATAGTAACTCAATGAATTATCGTGTTCCAAACCTATATCAGGTACATTTGTTCTATAAATAGATAAGCACTGCAACGAACTTCTCAAGCAAAATTTGAGAGTGACAATGCTATGAATCAAACGAGAGAATATAAATAGGTGTACAGGTTCATCTTTACAATGTTTTTTTCACTATGAGTTGGATGGTTTGGATTTGGAGATGACAGTCCATTCTTCTATATCCTACAAATCAATAGAAATTTCACCAGCTTCTAAGAAATCTGCAACGATCCATTCCAAATCAATGGTAATGGAGAATTAATTGGCGGGAGAAAGCAAATGATGCACAGATCTGATGGTAAGGTCACGTAAAAGGTGAAGAAATCAAACCTGTTGCACCACATAGTAAATTAACCAGAATGTATTTGCATACAAAATGCACATAAATCTTGAGGCGTTCGATGGCGTGTTTTGAGACACTAATCCCGCCACTTCTCTAGCCTATAGGTTGTTACTTCTCATGTCACCAATGCCAACCGCTCTCACCCTCGCACCACAGCAGCCCACCACCTCGACAACGCTTCTCCTCTCACCCTCGTTCTCTTATCATTTGCTCTTTTGATGTGTAGGCACCCCTATCCCTCTGTTGAAGATGTTGCAGGACCTACCTTGGTGTATTTTGCCATCTTGTAGAATCTTGTTGGCGCACTACAAGAAAATTGAGTTATGGTCATGAATTGTGACTACGGAAATTTATGACCACGATAATTACGTGGCCACTAGCTTCTCGTAGGTACAATACCGTGGTCAAAGTCTTCAAATATTTAAGGAGGATATTCATGCAAGAGTTGTGGCCACGACAAGTTCCGGGGTTACTTGTAGTGGCCTTGACATATTCGTGGTTAGAGAACTCTTGCGACGAGACTTGTAGCTATGGCTACTGGCCACGATGTGTTGTGGCCAAAGTCCCATTCTGTGGCTACAAGCTCCACATCCGTGAGCATAATTCTGTAGGCACAACTTATTTTCCTTGTAGTAGAGCCCTTGATGAGACATTTTTCCCTTGTGATCTTTAATGTTCGATTTATAGTATTCGTAAACTGCAGCCAAGATTTGCATCAATTCACCCCCTCTTCTTCACTGTATCATTTTATTCTTGGTAGATGTCATTAATTGCCATACACCTACATCCACCTTCCTCCCCCTACCGCCTTTCATTATAATGGCTTCGGATATATGTTCTAGGGCTTCCACCCTCCTTCTCAACCATTATTTAAGGGGGACCTTCTTTCTTACACATCTCGTCTAGACTACGGGATACCTCGAAGGCTAGGTATAAGCTCTTGTCATTTTAGATGTTGTGCCACCTCTTGTTCATCTCGATTCTCATTAGCAGGGTTTTGCTTGTGCACAACATATCAATTTTTGGATCCATGTTTAAACTTCTTTGTGGGGATTTTTTTGTTTCTAATCTCTCATGCAATCTTTTTTGATAGATGATGTCTTGGCTAAACATATATCAAGAACATACTCTTGTTAGTTTTTTTTAGATGCTGAAGTTGAATTTGTTATATTATCAGTGATTTGAGGGGCTCATATTAGGTCTGGTTACCTTAGATTTCATTTGAATGAGTTTCAGAAACCTTGAGAATCTTCTGCATCATGTGGTGTTATGTTTATGTTATCATTTTATAAAACATGTTATGTTAATGTTATCATTTTATAAAAAATGCCATGAGGGGTTCATGTTGTGTTATGCTGATTTATGTCTTGCGGAAAGTGGTATGTCTTCCACAATTTTAAAAGAAGAATTGTGGAAAAAAGTTTAGTACCAAATCTAGTATTTATAAACTTTTGGTGGGCTTATATATGAGTTCGCATCCAAGTTTTTATAGCAATAGTAGAGAAGATGAATGAAGGACCACACACGCGCACGCGCACTCCGCTCCGGCTCTGTCTCGGGGGAGTAAATTTGGATCTTGGATCTCGGCATTTGATACAAGGGCTTGTTTTTAGTCGCGGGTTTGGAATGTGAAGGGACACATCCGTTGAGGGGTATTTTCGAAAAACGAACAATATTGCGCGCTAGGGCACGCGAACTTCTTTTTATACCCCTCCCCCGATGTCGTTTTCTTCTACACTCGAAAGAAAACCCTTCTCACATAGCATTGGCTCTGCTTTCGTTCTTCTCTCTCGCATAAGAACCAACTTCTCGTTCTCCCGCCTGCAGTTCTCTGAGGTATATTCAAGTACGATCTCGTCGGTGTGCGTAGGCAAAGATCGTATGCCGCCGTATTCTGTGAGCGGATCACCAATAACCTACAACCAGTATTGTGGGGGCGATATCCTCTCTAAAGACAGTCCATTACATGTACACTTCAGTGATTTCTAATCTAATCTATTTATCTTATTGTTTGCTGCAATTTGTTTATTGCTTTACCTTTCATGTATCTCGCCCTAGTTCATGTTTCTATTTTATTACTCGGTTCCTATTTGCATGGATAATGAATGGGAAATGTGTGACTATCATGATTTTAATCTGTAATGCTTCTCTTTTAATTCCATTTGGATCCGTGCAACTACTATTTAAAATATGCATGGATGATCCTGCTAACAACAATCTTAGATAGGATATCCGGAAACGGTTTTAAAATCATGTCAGAAACAACGTCTAAATCAAAGGTTTTCAAGCGTTGGCAATAACGCATGAAGATCTTGTTAACCACCACAGGATTAATCTCTATGCTTTAAACCAATTTTCCTACGGTGGAAAGGAAAATCCCAATCTGATAGCCAGAAGATGCAATCCACGTGGAAGGAACGAGATCGTATATGTCATGGTTGCATCTTGTTGGCTCTATCCAACATATTTTTTGATGTGTATTATTCGTCCACGCAGACTACGAAGAGGTTATGGGAAGATTTGGATCAGAAGTATAATATTGAAAATCTCCGTATTGAGAAATACTCCGTCGTCAAGTTCTTAAAGTGTTCCATGGCCAAAGGGAAGTTGGTTTCTTAACAGACACACGGGTTTTTAGTCATGTTCCATGGTTTAGAAGATGCCGAAATGAAACTTCCATAGAAGTTTCAGGTCATGTGCATCATAGAAAAATTTCCCAAGTCTTGAGAAGACTTCGGTATGACCATGAAACATAGAAAGGGGAAAATTTTTATGGATGACTTGATGGTGGCAATCTCTATAGAGGAGGGAACATATGATACAAAAGCTTGTGGTTCATGTTTATGTTCGGGATAAAGACAATTTCATGATCTCAAAGGGCAAAGATAAAAAGGAAAAGGCTGGTAACAACAATAAAATAAAAACCAAAGGGCAAGATCTAGAAAAAGGAAAAGAATAAATCCTGCTGGCACTGTAATTAGGTGGGCCATTAAAAGGATTGTTCATCCTTAAAGGATCAACCTAAGGCTGCAGATGGGAGTCTACAAGTGAATATGATCACTGCGGGACTTGGAGATAGCGAGGGGTATGTCTCTATAAAACCTGAACTATATCATATTCATGATCCAAATGAGTTCCTCGTGGACACGGGAGCCAACGTACATATCTGTTATGACATAACCTTGTTTTCTTCTCATCAGACCTACAGTGGTGGGACTGTGAAGATGGGGAACGATTCTGCGGCCATGATGCTTGGGTTGGGACAAGTCAACTTGAGGTTCTTCTCTGGATGTGTCTGGACATTACACATGGTGTTGCATGTTCCTGACATCAAGAAGAATGTTTTATCTAGCTCTATCTTAGTTAGAAATGATTTTGAATTGAACTTTAAATGCAATAAAGTTGTCATTTTGAGACATGACATTTATGGAAATGGCTATTTGACAGATTTTGATTTGTTGTTTAAAATTAGATGTGATTCAGTAAACATTGATGGAATGAATATTTTGAATTCTGAATATTCTAATTATTTGTGACATGTAGTAAATAATGTAGAATCTTGTGATCTACGACATGGTAGATTGAGACATGTGAACTTGAAGTCAATTAAAAGAATGATGAACTTAGAGTTGATCCCTAAACACACTATTGATAAAACTCAAAATTATGAAATTTGTGTGCAAACTAAGACACTTAGGAAGTCTTTTTAGTCTGTCTCTAGAGATAGTGAGATCTTGGATCTAGTGTATATGGATATATGTGAGTTTAATAGTATGTTGATCTAAGACAATAAGAAATACTTTGTCACTTTTATAGATGATTGCAGTAGATATTGTTATGTGTATCTTATAAAAATCAATGATGAAGTTTTAAGAGAAATTTCTTATATTTAAAAATGAGGCTGACACATAAACAAGAAAAGTGCTTAAAAGCCTAAGGTCAGATAGAGGATGTGAATATACTTCTAACTTGTTTGATGAATAACGCAAGCTATTTGGCATAGTTCGTAAAGTTACTGCTCCATATTCACCGCAATCCAATGGGATAGCAGAACAGAAAAATAGAACCTTAACTAACATGATCAATACTCTCCTACAGAGTTTTGGACTTCCAATCTATATGTGAGGAGATGCTTTGAATATAGCTTGTCATATTCTGAATAGGGTCCCTCCAAGACATGTGGAAAAATGTCCTTTGAATTTTGGAGAAATAGGAAATCAAGCTTAAGATATCTCCAAGTGTAGGGTTGTCTCGCAAAGTTATTAGTCCCAAAATATAAGAGAAAGAATGTAGGACCTAAAACTGTTGATGCGGTCTTCTTAAGTTACTTGGAAAATAGCTATGCATATAGGTTCTTGGTAGTTCAGTCTAAGATATCGGGAATAGATGTCAACACTATTGTTGAACTTCGTGATGATACCTTCATTGAGGATGTCTTCCCTGTGAAGATTGGGATTCCTCAGAATCTGACTATTGAGAGTGCCTCCACATAAGGATCTATTCTAGATCAAGTGGAAAGGATAATGAATGTGGGGTATGAGATTTAACCTGGACCCAATGTCCCTTCTGAAGAGATTAAGCCAAGGGGGAGTAAACGACCTCGGATAGCCAATGATCTAGGTAGCGGTTTTGTTGTCTATCAGATCGAGGATGATCCACCAAGTTACAAGGAAGGCATGGCTTCATCTGAAGTAAAACAATGGAAGGAAGCCGTCAAATCTGAGATGGATTCTATTATGGCTAATGGAACCTTGGAGTTGGTTGATTTACCCAAATGGTGTTCTATCATTGGGTGCAAGTGTTGTTTAAGAGAAATCTTAGGCCTGACGAATCAATTGAAAAGTGTAAAGCCAGATTATTTGCTAATGCTTTAGGCAAAAGGAAGGTGTCGATTAATTTGATACTTATTCCCCTGTGACTAGGATGACCGCAATCTGGATGCTCATAGCATTGGCATCTGTATACGATCTCTCTATCCACTATATGGATGTGAAGACCACCTACTTGCATCGCGATCTTGAGGAGGAAATCTATATGGATCAACCTGATGGGCTTGTGACTTCTGGGAATGAGAGAAAGATTTGCAAGCTCGCTAAATCCCTATACGGATTGAAACAAGCACCAAAGCAGTGGCAGGAAAAATTTGACAAAACCATTTTATCATGTGGCGTTAAGGTTCATGAATCCGATAAGTGTATCTATTCTAAGGTGAAAGGTGATGAATGTATTGTCTTATACTTGTATGTTGATGACATACTTTTGTATGGATCATATGCGAATATTATTAATAATACTAAAGCTTTCTTAAGTAGCAAGTTTGAGATGAAGGGCATGGGTGTTGCTGATGTGATCATGGGTCTCAAACTGACAAAGTCAGTTGATGGCATCGTAGTCTCTCAATCTCACTATGTTGAGAAGGTACTTGAGAAATTTGGATATCAAGACTGCAAAGTTGTTAACACTCCTCTTGATTCATCCAAAATGTTGTTTAAGAATAAAAGTGGAGTACATGTAGCTCAGGTAAGGTATTCACAAGTGATAGGAAATTTAATGTATCTTGCAAATTGCACGAGATCTGATATTTCATTCTCGATTGCAAAGCTGAGTAGTTACAATAGCTGTCCTGACCGTACTCATTAGGAGGCTTTGGATCGAGTACTGAAGTACTAGAAGGGAACTATTTCCCTTTGTTTGCATTATGGTAGATATCCATTTGTACTAGAAGGATATAGTGATGCAAGCTGAATCGAGAAAATAGAGAAGTCTGGGAGTAATGGTGTTACTGGGTATGTCTTTACCCCTAGAAGCGGTGCAGTCTCCTGGGGATCTATAAAGCAGACCATTCTAGCTCGATCTACCTTTGAGGTCGAGCTGTGTGCTTTAGACACCACTGGAATTGAGACTAAATGGCTAAGGATGCGTTTGGTTGGTGGGTTATCCGGGGGTGGATAACCCGTTTTTGTGTTAGTGTGTTTGGTTGCTGGTTTAAGGGTTGGGAAGGTTTGTGTGTTGTGATTGTATTGAAATTTGAAAAAGTAGGTAGTTATTATGATATGATTGTATTGAAATTTGAAAAAGTGGGTAGTTGTTGTGATATGATTGTATTGACATTTGGAATAATGAGTAATAGTTGAGTATTTTATGATATTTATATGATATGATGGTATAATATATTTTTTAGTGGAGAGAGAGTGGGACCCACTAGTGGGTTAGGAATATGGGTTTTGGGGGGTAACCCATCCAAAGTGAGGGTAACCCCCCAGCCGAACGCCACCTAAGAGAACTTCTTTCATAAATTCCCAGGTAGGTCAACCAGTACCTGCGATCTCGGTACATTAAGATAATATGACCACAATTGCCAAGATCAAGAGTTCAAAGTTCAATCAGAAAACAAGAAGACACATACAAAACAAACTTAAGACATTAAAGGATTTGGTGTCTCGAGGAGTGTTGACTGTGGATTTTGTTTGATCCAAAGGCAACATGGCAGATCCGTTAACTAAGGGATTTGACATATCTTTAGTCCTAAAGTCTAGGCTTGGGATGTGATTGAGACCCTTAAGAGTTCATCTATAGTAGAAACCGATCTTATCTGAGTGGAGATCCCACAAAATAGGTTCAATGTGGTAATAACAAGTTATTTGGAGAATTGGTTGGCACTCCTATTTTAATATTTATGCATGAGTGTCTTACCCTAGAAGCCTAAGTGCCATTTAAGCTGCTAGATTAGGAAGAGTGTAGGCTCTAAACGAGTTCAAGCCTTTGGGCAGGATGTTAGCAGTGCATCCTTGGAGAATGCCACCTATGTGAGTATTACTATGGGTCGTAATTAAAGGAAGAGGGCTTTTTCTGAACACACTCATGAAACAGGATAATGGTGCATGCTCTTTAAGAGCATCAACCCTGAAGATTGTACCAAGAACAACATTTTGTTATTTCTATGGTATACTTTATCACTAAGGTATGGAGTTGAAGATGTAGTTCATTTTGTTCTTGTTAAAGTGAAAGTAGTAAACTCAAATATAGGTTCAAATCGGAAGGTACCTTTACTAAAAGTAAAGTGTGGCAGCTGAAAGATATTTTTAACTCTATTTGAATCCTTTTTTCAAATTTGTGATTTCGTGGGGAATTATCGTATTTAAAATATGTAATTAGGCTTTTGATTAGAAGGCCTATGCAACTACAATAAGAGCTAATTTGGTCTCAATTGGGAAACCAAATAGTTTGGAGGCAAAGTTGAGAATTTCCAAATTTGAAAGAAGAGTTGTGGGGGAAAGTTTAGTATCACATTTAGTATTTCTAAACTTTTGGTGGACTTATATATGAGTTCACATCCCAAGCTCTTGTATCAATAATAGAGAGTAGGAATGAAGGACACGCACGTGCGCGCTCTCCGCTCCGTCTCTGGCTTGGGCCTGGGCTCGGGCTCGAGAGACTTAATTCGGATCTCGGATCTCAATACTTTTGTTGTGTATTTCATTTGGCGGGTTGATTAAATTAATCATATGGATTAATTGGGATTCGACTGAAATGGGAATTCGACTCGACGCCCATTGAGAGGTATTTTCGGAAAACGAACAATACTGCACGTCAGTTCACACGAACTTCTTTTTATACCCCTCCTCCGACAACATTTTCTTCTACACTCGGAAGAAAACCGTTTTCGTGTCGCCTTGGCTCTACTTTCATTCTTCCTCTCTCGTGTACGAACCTGTTTCTCTTTCTCTTAGCTGCAGTTCTCTAAGATACATTCGAGGACGATCTAGTTAGTGTATGCAGATGAAGACCGTGTGCTATAGTATCCTGGGAGCGGATTGCCAATACCCTACGCACTGGTATTGTGGGGGCGATATCCTCTCTAAGGACATTCCATTACATGGATGCCTCAATGATTTCTAATCTAATCTTTTTACTCATAAGTCCGATATTATCCGACTCAGGCTACTACTTTCATTGATACAATAGGATGTATACCCAAAAGTGCCAAAGTATGATGGTCTTCAATCCTTACATTTTAAAAAGTTAAATCTAGTTATAGCCTGAAAGGCCTTGAATAAACTATATACATGGCCAACATAGCCTTTGAAATAAGTGTGTGTGTGCTTGTGTGCATGTGTGTGAATGACCATAAGACCTTGAAACATGAAAATGAAGATGCAACAAAAATGTTCAACATGCTTAAGTCCTCATTCTTCATATAAAATGAAGTGTTGGCCATGGCAGCTTTGCAAGAGAATGGAAGGTGAGGAGTGATGTCGTGAAAAAAAGGATGAAGCAGCAATAAATGCAGGAGGATAAGGAGGTGACGGTGGCCTAGCATTGGCGAATTGTTGACACGAGGGATCTTAACAGAGGCTTTGGTGATGATCATGTCAGAGGTATCTCAATTAGGGTGTATTAATTCTGGCATGATGCTGATGCAATAAGATATTGATGTCTCATGGCGAGAGTGGACTGAGGACTGAGAGTAACCATAATTCGTTCTTTCATTCTTCATATAATGAATCTGGATTTTAAGGAAGATTTTTTTATGGGCGATAAGGAAATTTGGCCGAGGACTGAGGAGTGAAGAAGATCTAGTCAAATCGCCCGAGGGAAGAAAAATGGGGAAGATGATTGGGTGGGAGGATTTAAAGGGAGAAAGCAGCGAAAATGGAAAAGGGATATCTAAATCCAATGGTAATCGAAGTTCATCACTCATTCATTGTCATTTCATTACAAATAGTGGAGGCTTTATATTGAAAGTCAATACAGACTAAAGGGCATGGTCCTTCATAAATGGCACACCACTGTTTCCTAATGGACACCTCCAAAAAGCACATCCACAATAACAAATAGAAATAGAAGTACAAGAAAATAAAAACTTGACTAATAGCTTTTGATTAGAAAGGCAGTGATTGACCATTACAGAAATTTCAGTAAGCGTAATGGGGCGTTTGCGTATTGGAGCATTTAGTTTGATATGGCATGGGAGAGGAGCAACCATTCTCATAGATGATTTAGATGATTGGTTCGTGGGGGACTTCTCCAAAAAGGTGGTGGAGAAGATTGCTTATGATCTGGATGCAGATGGTTCCTCCATATCAGATGGCTTCTGGTCTTCTTCTACATGTAATATTGGGAGGTGGCAGGACCGGATGTGAGGGGCATGATATCAGAATTTCATATTAATAATGGGTTCTTTGACAGAATAAACCATCTTTTGGTCTTCATCTCCAATAAAGATGGGGTATTACATGTGGAGGACTATAAACCTATTTTGCTTTCAAATGCAATTTTTCTCTTGTGGAGAATGTGCTTGTCAACAGACTTAAGGGAGGTTCCAGAATCTCTTGTGAGTACCCTACAGTTGCAGACTGACAGATGATGCATTTAAAAGGAATGTCATGAAAAGTCAATTTCTCCAAGGCATGGACTTCGTTGACCAACCCCACTTAATGTGGGAAAAGGCTTTTTGTTGTTGTTACATAGGACTGTGTTGACCAGAGTAATTTATGGTGCTCATTAGTTGAGGGGATTTCCTAGTTTATGGATTGATGTACTACCAACATTTTATTTTCATTGTTTATCAATGGACACTTGGATGGTGGATTTTTTAAGCCACTAGGTGGTGTCTGGCAGAATTGTCCCTTAGTGCCCCTCTTATTTGTTTAGTGGTTGATGCATTTGTGATTATCGCTCACTTGGTAGTGCAGGATGGATATTTCAGAGGCTATTCAGGACATGTAATCTCTGTTTTAATCTTATAGTATGCATATGATACTATGTTCTTTATGAGGGAGTTCAAGAGGTCTAAGCGCCTTTCAATGCTTGTGGAAGTGGATTTCAATGCTTGTGTATATCTTTGGTGGCTTCTCCTTGTTACAACTTAATAGAGAAAATGGATATCGTTCCTTTAAGGACTGATTTTGTGGCATCTACAAGTTGTAAGGTTGTTTATACCCTTAGGGGAATCCTCGAGATAAGGAATATAGATTGGGGGCTGCTGTTAGAGAAGAGATGGAGAGAAAGCAGGTCAGATGGAACGCTAGATGTTTGTCTAGAGGAGGTCGATCGGTCCTTCCTTTCAATGTATCGGTATTATATATGTTTGTTTACAAGCTGTTAGACTTGGCAGAGATAAGATAGTTCTTGTCCTCTTATGGACAAAAGAGTAGGGGATGACATTGATTTTGCAAGATAATTAATAATGAATTAAATATGAATACACGGTGATTTCAAGAAAAATAATTTTTATAAATAGTAAATAACTTTAATTTCAGGAACTAAAATTAGCCTAGATGTACCTAATGATGATCTATCCAGGAAAATTAATAAATACTAAAAATGATTGATGTGCGACCTATTAAAAATTAATTACAAAAATCACTGTTTAAACAATTGCAACCTTATTATGCATGCAAATGTCAAGAAATTTAGGAATAATATAGAATGCATGCAATTCTATCAAATGTAATTTTTTTGGAAATTTTTAGAGCAACCAGCAAGGTTCGAAATCTCAATTTCAATTTCATTTCGGTCCCTAGAGAAATGGAAATTTTGGTGAAATTTCGGGAAATTTCGACTAATTTGGTGAAAATCTCAGAATTGGCTCAAAAAGTCATTTTTACCCATTTTTTGCTAATTAAGATCGTCCAAGTTATTAGAACAATAAATAGCTTACAAATACTCACCATATCACACATATAACTCATCTATACCCTCTATATCGCACATATCGGTCATACCAATGTTAATGTTGAGAATTGATTGATAGATATTGGAAATGGAGTTCATCCAAGTTCTTAAAATAAGAAATAACTTACAAATATACATTTATATCGATTTAATGTTTAAAGTGTTATGCCATGACGATATAAATTGCTTATATCACTCCCATATCACAAATATACACTTATATATACTTATATCACATAGATATTGAAAATGGAGTTCTAACACCTAATATGCAAACATGAGGGGTTTTCTTCCCGTCACAGCCAGGAATCAGACAGAGATACATGCTGGTGCCTCTTATTTTTGTCATTGTCGCGGATGCGCTGGCTGTTATGATGCGGCTAGCGGTAGAAGTAGAGTTGTGTTCTGGTTACAAGAAGGATGAGATCTCAATTCCTATTTTATAGTATGTTGATGATATTATATTGTTCCTCTGAGGTGACTGGGAGCAGATTTGGGGTACATCTCTCATTATGGACATATTTGGGACATGTCACGACTTTAGATTAATAGAGAAAAATTAGTCATCGTCCCTTTCAAGCTTTTGGGGTAGGAGGTACATGAGGCGGCGACAATTTTACCATGCCCCATTACTAGCTAACCCATCACCTATTTGGGCCTTTCACTTATGGTCGGGAGGTTGAGAGTTTGTGATTGGAGACTGAACATGGATAGGCTGGGAGTAGACCTGGCCATTGGGCCAGGGGCCCGCCCGCCCAGCCTGTCCATGGGCCGGGCTTGGGCAAGAGATTTTGGGAATGGGCCGGCCCGGCCCGGCCCGCTCTTTGGCCCGCCCGTCAATTGGGCGGGCCGTGGGCAAGTGCCATAAAACCCGGCCCAGCCCGACCCGACCCGGCCCGCACATATAAAAATATATGTTTAAAAACTATATTTTAGATACATTTAATATAATATACTTCAAGTTTTTATTTTACATTATCAATATTACATCTTATTTTACAGTTTACATGCAAAGTAACACATATTATGGCTACTTGGATTTAGGAAGATTAGATGATGCTAAAAAAACTTAATTATCTCCATAAATTTGATTAAAAATTAATAAAAAAATACTTCACATTCGGCCCATGGGTCGGCCCGGCCCGGCCCAGACCTGGGCCGGGCTTGGGCCTTGAAGTATGGCCCGTGGACTGAGCCGTGCCTTGGACAAGGGGTTTTAAAACCTTGGCCCGGTCGGCCCAGCCCAGTCCATGGCCAGGTCTAGCTGGGAGGGAGGTTGGCAAGGTGGAAGGCATCCCTGTTGTCCAAGGAAGAGAAGTTGATTCTTCTAAAGCATGTTTTTTCGGTTGTACCGATTCTCTTCTGCTCCATTGGATTGCTACCGGCAGGGGTACGCACAAAGATTGAATCGATAATGAGGTGATTTTGATGGTTTGATGGAAAGCAAGAAAGGAAGGGATTTTACCTGGTGGATTGGGGCAGGGTGACGAAGGCTAAAAGGAAGGGTGATTAGGGGTACTGCGTGTGGAGGAAATGAACAAGGTGCTTTTGGCAAAGTGGGTGGTACGGATTTGGGGGGTGTTCTGAGTATCTTATGTGTCATTTGTCGAGGCATATCTATGGGACCTTCATGTCCTTGGATGTTGTTTTGGGGCGTACTCCATCACTGTTGTGGCAGGGTATTGCTAAGATTTTACAGGAGATGACGATTAATGACTGGGGTCTCCCTTATGCTTAGGATGAAAATAGCCTAAGTATTGGATATGCAATAAGGATGGAGGGACCTGAGGTGAGTGATCAATGACTATACAAGGCTCCCCCTATACATAGACTGAAGAGTAGCCTAAGTATTTGGATGTGGATTTCAGGCTGGAGAACCGGTGATTTGTTGGGGTTAGATGGGGTGCTTTTACAGAGGTGCATGGATGTGCGGAGATTGGGGAAGGGGGGTGGTAGATCAACTAGGGTTACCGGAGTGTTGGCGTAAGATGCACACAGACTCAACCAAGCAGACGATACCCTCTAATTGAAGACCAACAAAGGTTAGTCATTTATCTTTTCATTTTTATTGATGATCATTCAAAGTAGAAGTTCATTACAAAGGTTTCAAGGTTAGGTTCTGGGCACTATCATAGGGATACGTCCTCACCTCTCAGAAATCGAAAACCTTGCGTACAATGGGGGGGTTGCTCTCTCATAAATCAAGAATGCATTTTATTCAAATTTATTTCATCAACTTGCATTACAGTCCCGATTTAATTCGATGTTGTCATTGTATTAATGTGAGAGCATAAATCAAGCAATCATCGTCTACTAGACCATTTCCATTCCTTTAATTTCCTATGTGATAAATCATGGGAAGATTTGAGAATAGCAATGCATTCGTCTTATATTTTTAATTTTTTATAATACTATGCAATCAATATAAAATAGTCTGATATTCATTTGTACTATGAGTATAACTGTACTAAACATCAGTATACTCCCTGCATACTGATGTTTAATTTTTGAGAGGTTTAAACAATTATACTCATAGTTGATATAACGGAAACAATTATACTCAACAATAAATCTCCGTGATTGCTCCATTGGACTTCAGATACAAGTTAGATACAAATTATATCGTTATTAACCAATATGATTCCATAATAGTCATTATGAAATGCCCATATTATGATATTCATAATAGGGATATGTTTTTATGGCATACCCCTATTACGAAGAGATATAACCTCTTCTCCCTCCTCAGACCTTTTCCCCTATCCTCTACCAAGCGGACCTGGAGGAAATGCGAGATAAAACATGTTATGGCAACTTATGTTAGCATAAGGCAGAGTTTCTACCGTCATTTTTTCAACCAAGCATTTGCATTTTGATAACAAAGAGGAGATTAGTAATATTTTGGTCACAAGATATCTATTTTCTGTTGTTTTTATGACATGCTCAAGAATCATATCGGTTATTATAGTTTTTATGTGATAATAGGGGTATTTTTTCCATACCTCCATTATCCTTGGGAGATCGTTCATTCCAACAACCGAGGCAGTAGTTAATCAAGAAGGTTACCGAGAGAAAGTTACCAAAAATTTCTCGCACATTATAATATATTATTATTATTATCATAAAATGTAATATAGGCATCTTGTTAATTAACTAAAATTGGGTATCTAAATCAGGGCGACATTATGTTCGGTGCATGACATTACATCTTAACGACGCTTTCCGTGATCAAAAACTTGGACGACTGCAAAGTACCACATCAACAAAACTCAATCCCATCTGTCAAGCTTTCAAAGAGAATTTCTGACGATCCAAACAAGATGCACAGATGCACCTCTACTCGATTGCTATAGCGCGACGGCACTCCTCCTCTAACTCTATGGCTCACGTCGATGAATTATGCAGTACTCGTAGCGAAGCTCGATGTCCGATTCCATCGATTCCGCATCATCAGCTTCATTGATCAAAACAGAGACGATGTCTTCCATCCTTGATAGCAGCTCCTCGTCAGAGTCGATGGTGCCGAGACAGAAGAGCTGCTTGATGACGAGAAGTCGCGCCTCGTCCGGGACTTCTCTAAACATGTCAAGGCCCTCCGCGACGTGGAAGGCCCTGTGGGACACGACGACGGTTTCTCCGGATGGCAGGATCTTCAAGTGGACCTTGAAGTCGATGGTGAACGCCGGTCTCGAACCCGATCGGCATCTCTTCTTGATTACGTTGAAGCTCCCCATCGTCGATACTGTGGCCATTGTTGGTTGGAATTGGTGAGCGTCTTTGGGTCATGGGTTTCATGCTATATATAACGATGACGGGGTGGGGTTTGGTCGTTGCTCAAGTAGGACTAGAGATGGGAGTCGCAGATTTTTTGAAATCTTTTATGAGATGTGATATGCAGAAAGATAATCCGATCGGTGTGTATCAAGAAATCTTAACAGACTGCGCGTCTGCTGCTCGTTGTTTGGCTTTGAGATATGTTGATAGTTGACGGCAGAGGTTGTTGTTTAATTTTGGATATGCTGATTTTAGTTGGGAAGTTCGAGATTTTTAAAAAAATCGACGGCTTTTGGGTAACATATATGGAAGAAGATCCTCCGTGGAATTCTTGGCTGGATGTTTGAATTTTAAGATAAAATATCGAATAAAATTTAGAAAACATTTTAAGAACGAAATTGCAAAAAAATAGAAAATAAAAAAGATCACAGCACCTCTGTAACTCTCTGCTGTAACTCTCATTACAGCAGAGTACCTCTTCCACAGATTGCGACAAAACGGAAATTAATCAAAGGTGGACATTGATAAGATCAAGTACAAGATATACATTTTGTCGTAAACGCTTAAATATTTGTAGGAATTATGAGATTTGTTGAGCTCAGACCTTTTTAGTAAAGCAAATTACTACTGGAATAAGCATGCGTATGGGATTTGTATATGTATAGATTTGAAATGACAGTTCTGATATGAGTAGTACAACCAAAATGAAGTATGATAATCACTAATTTAACATTCATTATACGATTTTTTTTTAAATTTTATAACAGCAAATATTATTCATTGTAAAGTTATTCTCTTATTTTTAAATTCACAATGAATACAATGGCCGTCGTTATATTATTAGTAGTGAATCATATAACAATAGTTATCTTTGACTTTTTTTATCATTATCAGATTAAAAATGATCATTGAAAGTCATTGGTAAACCGTCATTATTTGAATATTTAACAACAAATATACCATTCATTACTAAGGCGAGAATAGAAGATAAATTAGCATCAAATATATTCATTAATCTATATTTAAAATCTGACGTATTGTCACGAAATTTTTCAAATTATTCATTGTCATATATCCAGTTCATTTTAATGACATTATAGTAACTCAATGAATTATCGCGTTCCAAACCTATATTAGGTATATTAGTTCTATAAATAGATAAGCACTGCAATGAACTTCTCAAGCAAATTTTAAGAGTGACAATGCTATGAATCAAATGAGAGAATATAAATAGGTGTACATGTTCATCTTTACAATGTTTTTTTCACTATGAGTTGGATGGTTTGGATTCGGAGATGGCAGTCCATTCTTCTATATCCTACAAATCAATAGAAATTTCACCAGCTTCTAAGAAATCTGCAACGATCCATTCCAAATCAATGGTAACGGAGAATTAATTGGCGGGAGAAAGCAAATGATGCACAGATCTGATGGTAAGGTCACGTAAAAGGTGCAGAAATCAAACCTGTTGCACCACATAGTAAATTAACCAGAATGTATTTGCATACAAAATGCACATAAATCTTGAGGCGTTCGATGGCGTGTTTTGAGACACTAATCCCGCCACTTCTCTAGCCTATAGGTTGTTACTTCTCCTGTCACCGATGCCAACAGCCCTCACCATCGCACCACAGCAGCCCACCACCTCGACAACGCTTCTCCTCTCACCCTCGTTCCCTAATCATCATTTGCTCCTTTGATGTGTAGGCACCCCTATCCCTCTGTTGAAGATGTTGCAGGACCTACCTTGGTGTATTTTACCATCTTGTAGAATCTTGTTGGAGCACTACAAGAAAAACGAGTTATAGTCACGGAATGTGGCTACGGAAATTTTATGACCACGATAATTGTGTGGCCACTAGCTTCTCGTAGCTACAATACCGTGGCCAAAGTCTTCAAATATTTAAGGAGGATATTCATGCAAGAGTTGTGGTTACGACAAGTTCTGTAGTTGCTTGTAATGGCCACGACATATTCATGGTCAGAGAACTCTCGCGACGAGACTTGTAGCTATGACTACTGGCCACGATGTGTTGTGGCCAGAGCCCGATTCTGTGGCCACAAGCGCCACATCCTGAGCATAATTCTGTAGCCGCAACTTGTTTTCCTTGTAACGGAGCTTTTGGATGGCAAGCATTTTTACCCTTGTGATCTTTAATGTCCGATTTATAGTGTTTGGTGAATTGCTGCCGAGATTTCACCCCCTCTTCTTCACTAATCATCGCTTTATTCTGGAAAGGATGAATGTCACATTGGGGGGCAGTAGATGTCATTGCCATACTCCTACGTCTGCCTTCCTCCCCCTACCGTCCTTCATTGTAATGGCTTCGGATATGTATTCTAGGGCTTCCTCCCTCCCTCTCAACCATTATTTAACGGTCCTTCTTTCTTACACATCTCGCCTAGAATACGGGATACCTCGAAGGCTAGGTATAAGCTCTTGACATTTTAGATGTCGTGCCACATCTTGTTCATCTCGATTCTCATTAGTAGGGTTTTGCTTGTGCACAACATATCAATTTTTGGATCCATGTTCTAACTTCTTTGTGGGGATTTTTTCTGTTATCTCTCATGCAATCTTTTTTGATAGATGATGACCTGTCTAACCATATATCAAGAACATACTCTTGTTAGTTTTTTATTTAGATGCTGAATCACTTATGGCCAGTTTAAATCGATTCTCTCTGCTTAATTCAATTGTCCCATTAGTCATGTCCTGTTGGAACTGGTATGGTGTGTTTAACTCGAATCTCCCTTTAGTTCTCATCTGCTCGTACTGATGATGGTGTTTTTAAGTCAATTCTCCCATAAACTGTGTGCTGCTGAAAGTAGTGTCAATCTAGTTATATAGGTTTTGTTTAAGTTCATTATCTCATGTTCGTATCATGCTGCCTAACTTTCATATTATGATTATACAGATTTAGAATCTGAAATCGAACCTGGAATTGATGGCATGGATGAGGCTTTTTGTTCCTTGGATGTAAAAGAAATATGCATGGTATCCAGTAATGTTGAGATCAATTTATGATGAGCTCTTACTCTAATAACAGTGGCATACGTGACCTTACAGTGCACGTTTATACTTGTTATGCAGTTGTAAGGATTTAATGTAAACCATGTGTCAATTTTTAAGATTATAGGTCGAAAAAACTGGATACAGTATGATACCATAGTGGTTGGTTTTCTTGATTCGACTATTGTCACGTATCTAAGAAATTACTTACGGACTAAATATGCATGACGTATATTTATTAAATGTCGGCGTTTTCTGCTACTTGCATGTTCGATGCTGACCTCCCTTTCAGATGGCTACTAAGCATGGTAGTTACTTGCAGAATGTTCAACGTTGTGGCGCATTTGATCCACGGACTGCCTCACTGTTGTGTTCAGAAAGCTTTGCATGGAGTTGAAAATATAGATTGAAGTACCGAAATGAATCCACCAAGTATTAAAAAGGATATCAATTTCATAGCATACATGACATTGATGTACACCTTGCTTGACAAACCCTTTTTTAAACTTGATTATTCCTTCTTAGCATGCCAAGTTTCTTGCAAAAGATGTATTTTACCTTCTTAAAGTTAGTCTGCTTCTTTTTTTTCCGGATGCTTTACCTCCCTTTTCCATTTATTCCCTTCATCTCGAGTGATCAAATGGACACTCTCAACCTTATATTGCGTGAGCTTATTTTCCTCTTGTACACACATCACTAATAACTTGTTTAGAATCCAATAATCATTATGTGTGTTGTAGGAAATCTTGAATGGCTCATATTGCGAAGGTAAAGTATTGAGACTTAAACAGACAAGTAATATCCCAGAAATATCAAGTTTAAGCATCTTGATTTGAGCAACAATATTGCTCATCTCCATTATATGCTTTCTTATGTCAGTGTTACCAATGTATCTCATAGAAGATAACTTGCTAAGGAATATATTAGCTGTAGCCTTTTCTGAAGTTTGAAACTGTTTTTCAACAGCTTCCAAAAACTTTTTTATTATCCTATATTCGGGAATAGAACCTCGAATATTTTTGGCTATGTTTGTTTGTATGATCGTCATACTTAATCATGTAGATTTCGCCCACCATTCATGCAAATACATTATGCCTTGACTACTATCCTCTGTAGGCTTCGTTGGTTCCTCAATATGAAGCGCACAGTCAATGTCCATACATCCTAATGCAAGAAGAATCTTCTCTTTTCAATCTGAAAAATTATTCCCGTTAAGAATCGAAACATATTTCAAAATATTAAATTGAGAAGATACGAAAGTTAAATAATCTGCAATATCAATTTCATTGAATAAGACTACTATTTTCAAGCAATAACTCGAGCATAGATTAAGTCAAACATTAACTTATTTAACATTTTGAAAGAAAAAAATCAATGCAATATCATTACAAAACATGGTGTGGCTAAAATGTTGTAACAATACATATGCATTTTTCGGAATTAGTTAGACAAATCAATATCGAATGGTCATAAGTTATTCCATACATGTTGGTATTTGGAATGTCCCATGAACAATTCATTTTCTCATTTCATCATGATAGATGTTACCTTGATGATTATTTTAATGTAAATAACTTTGTCACTTAATGCAATTATTGATCATAATCTTAGATGATGTGGCTACTTCGAGATCACTAATCAATAATTACTTGCTGGTCAAAGCAATACGAATCGATCGGATGTTGTGGGTACTCCTCTCGATTCAATTGCACTAATCAACTGAATTAATCTTGAAAGACATATTTTGTTATTACTTGAGTAATAAGCACTTGAAAGTGAAGAAATGATTATTGAGTATCGTGACTGACTATACAATCACACGCAAATAAAATTTGATCCATATATCCTAACAAAACGTTAATCCCCACACACACATGCACACGCACGTACACACATATGCATACATACATACACGTGTTCAAGGAAACCTCTTACCTAAACAATGGTAAAAACTGAATCAACTAACACACACGCGCACGCACACACGTACACACATATACATACATACATACACGTGTTCAAGGAAATCTCTTGCCAAAACAATGGTAAAAACTGAATCAACTAATCAAGATTACTCGTTTATCTAATTATTATCTCCTACTAATAAAAAAAGAAATTGCTATTAATCAGCAGGCCACTATTGAGTCTTAATAAAAAACTACAGTGAATGAATAAAAAATCTGTTCGTGTCAAGTGATCATTAACTGACCTAGATGTATTTAAAAATCACAAGTAATGTACCATCAACCACAATTTTAAAAAACTGTACATATTACATACTAAACTTTCCAAAAGGTTTACAGATTTACAAAAAAAAATATGGAGAATAAGAAAAAATGAAACAACAACCAGAACTTAATAAATACAGATCCCATCTGTAAGCATCAGTTTACAAATTCTAAAATTAAACAGTGTGAAGAATTAAATGAAAATAACAACTTAATGGCAACAAATAAAATATATTCATATCCCTAAATCCCTCCAAAAAAAGAGTTTCATTCCGTAAAGTCCAAGTTCCAATCTTTTCTTTTAAGCTGGAACGATTAGACCAAAAGACCAATTTCAGAAGTCAATCGGCATGGTACAAATACATAGCTCATATACCAACTAATAGAATAGAAACAATCCCATTACATAAAATCAACGGGATGTCATCAAGAATAAAATTGACTGAGCGGATGCTATCGCAATGAGATGAAGAGTCCAATAAGAATGGAAGCGAGAGCAAATGGGTTTCCTTCGCCTTCTCAATCTTGCTTAAGATGCACACACAATTGATTCGGGAAGAGGGGATTCCTTACGATGTATATATACAAGGATAGTTGCTTCTCCGTTAAGACAACCACGGTATCAAAGATAACTATTCTATGACGATGTATCCTTTCGCATCATGAACATACTTAATTTATTCCAAAGAATAAAGTGAAATATAACTGCAATTAATTTTACAAACGGCAGCCCAACAGATGACTCGAGAGCTTTTCTCCACACGGACCCCTTCACGGGGAACCACAGGAAGAGCTAGTGCGCCGAAAGCCCCCTCGGTGCCCTGATCTGGCCGTAGCTGATGGCGCCTCTCACGTTGGCCTCGTACCTCACCTCATTCTCGAACTTCGCCGTGCACGGAACCTCCATGCCACCACGAAGCTGCCACCCTCATAGATCCGGTAGTTCTAGACAGATCTGGGCAGGGTGCCGATCGGGAGGTTGTTCCGCCTTAGGATATCGGAAATGGCGGGTGGTGGAGGGAGAGGGAGCGACGAGGAGGGTTAAGAGGATCGGGCGCATGGGAGATTTCGGGTGGAGGGCCTTCGAGCTTTACAACGGTGGCTTTTGGCTTCGAAAAGAACAAAGGCGTTTTTCTGGGATAGTTTGAAGTGGGTGAATGACCGTCCGATTGGAATTGGACGGTATTGATCGGGCACTGCAGACCGTGCAGTTTCCGGAGGATTCAGTCTTATCTCGGACAATTTCTTTATTCAATTGGTCTCCAGTCAAGTTTAAATGTCAATTAAGGTAAATGGTCTTCTTATACAAAAAATATGGGGGTATTAATTTAATGTGATCCAACATTATACTTATGCCTACCAGTCCACATTGACCTTTCAATATGAACAGGGTTTATTAAGTCAATTTAGCAAGGAGGACGAAAACTGACGGATTAATTCCGCACACTGCTTCAGTACATGGTGCACTTGGATTAATTCCGCACAAAGACTCAACACCTCTTCATCATATGTACTTTAGTAACTCAGACGGTTTAACCAACTCCCGCCGCAAGTTGATGGGAAGTAAAGTTGGAAACCGCACTTTAATAACAATAAAAGACTATAGTTACACAAACACTCCATCTTATTAGGCAACATAAAATGAGCGTCAAAATGTTAATGAAACCATACCAACCCACATTAGACTGCAGGAGGGGAATATTGTAAATAGGTCACACCGCAACAGGGCCTGCTAACTGCTGACAAAGGTTTGCTAAATTCAGAGTCCACTTAAAAAAACCTTGCAGCTGAACCAATCAAAAAAATCCTTAAGATAGAATCCCTTCGACGTAACAATCTAGTATAGTGGTGGTACGGCAGCTTTAACCTGAATTAACAAGAAAAAAACACCCCCAAAAAAACATACCTTCTCTGGGAAAAGTACCATTTATTTTAACTAAACAAAAATGTAAGATGGGGGGCACCCCCCACCTCAAGATAGAGCATAAACTTCCTACTGTAACAAACCCAGTAAAACAGTCCGTCTGAGATATTTTCTTAACTAGGTCACTCAGGCATCTCCCAAACTCGTTATTCACATCAAATAAATTATATATCAATCTTCAAATGAGGAAGAAGGAAAATGGAGCTCACGCTACGATCTGTTCACAGATCAGTTCACAACATCCACAACAAGTTTGCGAGACTTTAGGACGGACCACCTCAGGCGACGGTAGTATGCTGCTTGAAGAAGAGCCAGCGACAGGACGAAGATCCACTTAAACCCCATCTGTATAGTTATCCAGAAGGCATTAGGAAAAGAATGGATCAAGTACTTCAGGAAATTGAAGATGTATATCAGTATATGTTATTTCTTATTACCAATTTCCTTTCTTCCATCTCAGGTTCTGCTGCCCATGCCAAGAACGTGACCACATCCTTCCCCATCTACAAACGCAGCAAAAAAGTTCATTACAGTGTGACTGGACTGAAATACAAGCCCTGCTCATTTGTAGTTGCTGAGAAATAAAATATACTCAACAAAAACATCAAAAGTTGTGTGGTTCTTGATGGCATCAGACCACCCTGGCTAGTGAAAGGTAATCTGAAAGGTACACATGTTCATACCTTTTATCTCGCATCCTCGGTTTAACCTCAAGCATTTCACTTAGGACTAGAAATGATATCTAAATAGTAATTGGATGTCCAACTTAATAATATCTGTCATGTTTAATTAAAAAATGATAAAAAGAAGATTAAAAAGTTCGCTGCCACAACCAAATTTAGAAAACTGTAAAGACAGACGAGGAGGAAATAATGCCAGAAACCCTAAGCATGCCCATGGACCTGCATGTTCCTTATGAGCCCGCCACCCTATGCATGCCTCATTCATGCAGTCTCTCTACTCTCACCATCAATGCAAAAGAGGGAATAGACGCACTGTTAGGCGAAGGTTACAATACGATGAGTCTATCACCTTAAAATCTGAATGTGAATATATTTCTGCATTACAGATACCAAGAATTGGTTACCATATCTAAAGCTTACCGACCAACTCCATAGATTTTAGTATATCAGCGTAAACATATGTATCTGACTTGAAAAAATAATAGAAACAATAAAAATAGCAAATGGAAGAGAAAATAGCAGGCGAAGCAGATAATAGCATGGAAATAGCATGTTCCTTTATAGCATGCTATTTTTCCATTCCCCTTGCTATCTTTCAATCCCCCTGCCATTTTCAGTCCAACTGCTATTTTCCACTGGTAGAGAGTGAACTGCTATAAAAAAAAGATGAAGACCCGTTATATATATATATATAGTAAGATGTCGAACCTGCTACAAACGAGATGATGTTAGCAATATGTACAAATGGAGAAAAGAAAGCCATTTAAAGTCATGTCAGACACCATTTTCCAAGAAAATACGAGTTGGTGGTCACAAAAGCGATGTCAGTGGCGGGCTGCAGCTTGCATCTTAACCATTATAAGATCGAAGAGTCTAAAGTGATAGGCTACAGCTGCTTATATGCAGCGTTGTTGCAGCTCCATTTTTGCATATTGCTTCCCCCTCTTGGGGTTTCTTTAGGACAAT
This sequence comes from Ottelia alismoides, assembly GCA_037367405.1. Classification (NCBI taxonomy): domain Eukaryota; kingdom Viridiplantae; phylum Streptophyta; class Magnoliopsida; order Alismatales; family Hydrocharitaceae; genus Ottelia; species Ottelia alismoides. Next base: position 119,770 of record JAZKJV010007933.1, on the reverse strand, counting down.
TAGAAGATCCAAATGTCAAAAGTAAATGGCTACAGCTACTTATATGCATTGCTGTTGCCTCCATTTTTGCAAATACTTGTGTGGGGAGGGTGTTGTGTGGGGCATGTGAACGTAGTGTGTGCATGTGCATGTGTGAATATCGGAAATTTTGTAAGACAATAAAAATACATTTATTTTATCATTTAGTCAAATACTTTTTATGATTATAAGGTGTAAAATTATATCATAAGTATATTAAAATAGTTTTGGATACATATAGAAGACAGATACTGGATAGGGTATTATGTTGATTGGAATGTAGGGGATTCTTCGCTTTTGAAGTCGCAGATGTGGGCAGTTCATAAGTTCATGTAAGGATCTAGGGGATGTACCACTTGCACTAGTGTGGCACAAAAGACTGTCGTGTGACGCTTTTTTCAGGGTGTACCAGGTCAGAGACTGGATATTATGGGAGCAATATGTGGCGACGGTGGCCTTGACCAAGGATGTAATAGCAGGTTGCCACTGCTTGACAGTTTATGCCTAGAACTGTAATATTCACCACTGTGATTTGGATTCCACAGATGTTCTTCACGGCATTAGGAATGCACCAGGTAAGAGACTGGATATTATGGGCCAGAGATTGGATATTATGAGTGCAATAGGTGGCAATGGTGGCTTTGGTTGAGAGGTGGACCTAGAAGTGCATGCATCATGGAGCCTAGATTCGTTTATGTTGCGTGAGGGCTCAATTCAGCACTCACCAGGGATGTAATTCGCAGATTGCCACTTCTTGACAATGTATGTCTAGAACTGTGGAGGGTGTTAGGGAACGATCACCACTTTGATTCGGATTTTTTAAGTCAAAAAAAAAAGTCCAGAACGGTGCATGAGCAGGTGCTACTCTGATTTGGAATTCCCTTCCATTTATGTTCATGGCATTTTAGGATGCATGAGCAGGTGCTACTCTGGGGGAGGACTTAGTGTTGGAAGGCATTTTATGGTCATGGATGACGACAACGGGATGGCCTTTCTAGCAAGCCCTTTGTTGACGTTGAAACCAGTGCAAGATCTAGTTCTGCGTAAGAATGCAGTGTGCCCCAGTGTCTTCAGGATACACCAGGTCAGAGACAGGATATTATGGGAGCAATAGGTGGCAATGGTAGCCTTGGTTAAGAGGTGGACCTAGAGATGGATCGTCATGGGGTTCAGATCTTCTTATGTTGCATGAGGGCTCAAGACAACACTTACCAAGGACGCAATTACCAAGTTGCCACTTCTTGATGATTTATGCCTATAACTGTGGAGGATGGTAGGGAATGATCACCATTTTGATGTGGATGCCATATTCCCTCCCATAGATGTTCTTCATGGCATTTAGTTGCACCGGGTCAGAGACAGGATATTGTGGGTGCAATAGATGGTGACGGTCGACTTAATTTTTTTATAAGAGATGGCACACTTGGTTGAGAGGTGGACCTAGAGGTGGATGTGTCATGGAGTCAAGATTTTCTTATGATGTGTGAGCGCTCAAGTCAGCACTCACCACTTCACCGGGATGCATTTAGCGGGTTGCCAACTTGCCACTTCTTGACAATATATGTCTAGAACGGTGGAGGATGTTAAGGAATGATCACCACTTTGATTTGGACGCCATAGTACCTCCCATAGATGTTCTTCATAGCATTTAAAATGCATGAGCAGGTGCTACTCTGGGGGAGGACAATGGATTTGAAAGGTGGATGCATTATGATTATTCATTAAATGGTCATGGATGATGGTGGCTTTTCTAGCAAGCCCTATTGTTGAAGCTGAAAATCTGAAACCAGTGCACTAGTTGTGCATTCGATTGTGAATCATGTCTTCCAAGTTTGATACCCATGTATCTAGAAATGCAAATGGATATGGATATATCTATATCCGATCCGCTGCCTTATCCCTTTTATACAGATTTTCATATCCGTGTCTATCGGTTTTAAAATGGGTACAGATATGATAGTCGCTTTATATCCACAAACATCCGTATGTGTATATCTATCTGTTTTCATATATAAAAATATAATTGTACATTTATTTTAAACATATATAACAATTATACCTTTTTTCAACAAATTTGATATAATTCACTACAAGAAAATTGATCTATAGTGACATTTTGTTTTTAAATTCGTCAATATAATATCTATTGTTAATGATATGACAATGATATTATCCATTGTAAAAGTATTTTTTATACTTATAATTAGCAACACATATTATTAGCGACAATGCATAATAGCGACGCTAATCCGGTACTAATTTTCAAAACTTTAGCTAATTGGCGCTAGTTTTTAGTTCAAAATTTAGCAACGATAAGGTAAAAAAATTAAAAAATAGCAACGGGTAAACATCGTTATATGGACCATCACTGATGATATATAGCAGTAGATACATAATAGTTCCTAATCAAAGAATAATTCATATGCACAGTCTTAAAAGTTTGTCATGTAACCAAAGGAGGTAGTGCTTAGGATATTAGATAATAAAATACAACATCATGAATGAGTAGTTACTCAGGATCATGCATACATTTGCAGGTCAAAAACCCACGTGAAGTTTAAGATTATGATGTGCTTTTAAAGGAAAAAAAGGATTATCACATAGGAGGACAAAAACCCTCTTGAAGATTAAGATGCTTTTAAAGGAGGAAAAAGCTTATCACACAGGTTTCGTAAGTCGGTGAATCGTCGGGGAAGACACAAGTTCCCCTACATGTGTTGCTAGCAATAGGATGTAGAGAAGCTTTTCTTAGGGTTTTTTTCCAGCATATTCCAAAGTGCCATTGGACTGTCTGATATCTCCATGCAGAACTCATTCCATACTTTCAGGCAAGCCAAAAGTTTGAGGTGTGTTGGTCACTGCAGTTAAAGGATGGAAACGTTGCAGTGCAATGACACTACTAGGAATACGCATGTGTATGCAGAAACGTAGCGGTCTTTGTTTCAATTTTTTGTGATGTAGAGTCGCATGTAGGGGTGTGATGCTTGGTAGCTGGACTTATATGGTTCTTTTACCTTGACTATTGACAAAGACTTACAAAGTTTTTTTTGAATAGAAATATGGGTGGCCTCCTGAGATGGGATCCACCTCAAAATATATATATATATTAAAAATATATTACAGAAATACAACGTTACACGCTCCAGGGTTCGACAAAAGGCCCTGCAGTGCTCAGCTACATTCTCAGACCGAAACCCTTCCCCTTGAACAAAACAGCATTCCGCGCACATCACATCGTCCAAAGCAACGCAAAAGGAGGTATACCATCCTTGTGGCTATTGCCAGATAACACTCTAACATCCCTCCAGGACGCCTCACAGCCCTGAGAATCGAGACAAGAAATGGCAGCTCTGCCCCGCACATCAGAAGAGAACGAACACATAAAAAACAGGTGGCCCGCATCCTCCACTTCGACACCGCATCTGTTGCAAAGAGTATCGTCCACTCGTAGAATCTGCCTCCAACACGCCATCGTGAGAGTCCTACCGAGCCTGAACAGCCAAAGGAAAATGTTGATGCGAGAAGGCACCCTGCTCCTCCAGATCAGCTTCATATCCTCTGCCATCTCCCCGTCGACAATCTCCTCCCCCTCCTTGGCGAAGAATCCATAGGCTTTCTTGACCGAGAAATTCCCATCACCACACATATAATGGTCCCTACATTCAGAGGGGACCACCTCTTGCACCAACGCAGCCTGCAGCTCCAAGAATTCCGTGCATCGCTGGTTCGAAAGCTCTGACACAAAAATCAGTGAGAAGACACCTCCTCCCCACACCTCCTGCATAAGCGCCCTCCTATCTGTCGCCAATTGCTTCAATCTTGGATACTAATCCCCAAGGATTCCTTCCCCAGACCAATCATCCTCCCAGAAATGGAATCCCCCTCCATTCCCCAAAATGGGCCTCATACTCGATCTCAGCTTGGGGGCTACATGTGTGATTCATCTACATAGGGACGACAGTAATTGCCCTGACTCCACTTCCAGCGACAGAGATACCCCATACATCCTTCTGAGAAGCCTGCACACTAGGTCCTCCGAATCTCCTTAAATATGCATCGTCCACTTCGCCATGAAGGCCTTGTTGATATCCCCCACCCTCTTGATCCCCAACCCCCCTTTTTTTCTGCCTGGTCAAAGTATTCCAGTCAATTAGATGCATGCCTCCTCTAGCATGTCGCCTGTCGGACCAGACAAACTTTCTTATCAAGACCTCATTTTTTTGCAAATTCCGACCGGCATGACCCTAGAGGAGCAATAGAAAACCAGAATTGTCGAAAGCACATGCTTCAACAGGATCAATTTTCTACCTTTCGAAAGCAATCTCGCCTTCCACCCTACCATCTTACCCTCCATCCTCATCAACATAAAATTCCAGTCCCCCACCCTGGGGCATCCTTCCACCAGCGGCAGACCAAGGTAAGTGATAGGCAAAGAAACCACCGAACAACCGAGCAACATGGAAGCCCTCTCCACCTCCAAAGTCGAAAGACCGAACAACACTACCACCGATTTGTCTCTGTTAATATGAAGACCGAAAATGTCACCAAAGATATCCATGACCAATGAAGCCCTTCGGAGCCCCTCTTCATCCTCCCCCAAAAACATCATCGTGTCGTCGACGTACTGCAACAGTGGGATAGAGATATCGCCACATCTGTAACCAGATCACCACCCCTCTGTCGTCACCAGTCTCGCCTTCGGAGCCCCTCTTCATCCTCCCCCAAAAAACATCATCGTGTCGTCGACGTACTGCAACAGTGGGATAGAGATATCGCCACATCTGTAACCAGATCACCACCCCTCTGTCGTCACCAGTCTCGTCATCATCGCAAGGTCATCCGCCACAATAACAAACAACAAAGGTGCCAGAGGACAACCCTGCCTGATGCCCCTCTGGGGTTGGAAGAACCCCCTGTGGACGACCGTTGACAAGTACCGTATGCGACGCCGTCGTAATGCACTACTTGATCCATGCCATCCACGTCTCTGGAAAGCCCCGCCTAAGTAAAGATGACCAGAGAAATCTCCAATCCACACAGTCATAAGCCTTAGAGAAATCCACCTTCCATAGCACCCCCTTAGTCCTGGATCTCTTCCAATTTGTCACGATCTCTGAAGCAATGACCAACCCATCTGCCATAATCCTCCCTAGGACAAATGCCGAATGCTCAAGAGAGATGGTAATCTGCTCAAGGGCTTACAAAGTTTGAGGTGTGTTGGCTACTGCAGTTAAAGGATGGAAACATTGCAGTGCAATGACTGTCCATAATGGTAATATGGATGATGAGGTCACAGTGCAATGACACTACTAGGAATAAGCATGTGTATGCGGAAACGTAGTGGTCTTTGCTTCATTTTTTGTGAAGTTGAGAGCATGTAGGGGTGTGATGCTATGTAACCGGACTTATATGATTCTTTTACCTTAACTATTGACAAGGGTATACAATTTCTAGCCTCTAGTAAGCATCACGTCTTTCATAAAAAAGATAGGGATATGGATGTTCCAATAAGTATAAAACATATGTGGCAGCAAATTCCATGGGACATACCTACATCCATTTGCATCCTACAAAACAATGTGGATCAAGGTTCTGCCGCTGGACCAAAAGTTGACACGATGCTCGTAGTTTAGCCTCACGAAGGGCAAACCCATAACTGGTAAGCTTTTCTTATATGATTCTCTTTTTTTAGAAAGATATCCAATTTGGTTTGGTGTAACATTTAACATCTCCCTACTTTACTTTTGATGTTAAAAATAGGAAGTTTCTCTATAAACATATAATTTTATTGTGAGAAACGGTGGGATGGGCCACCTTTAAAGGACCATTCAAAAAATATATTGATAATAAATTAGATATTTACACCCGCCAGGATTCCAGGAGGGCTCCGGCATGCCCAAGTGCATTTTCGGAATAGAATCTCGAACCCTCAAAAATCATGTTATTTTTGCCCAACCAGAGCACTAGATTGTTGCACAAATCTTTAATCTCTCGTTCTCTGAGCCTCCCATCTCCTACAAGAGTCCCAGAAGCTGTCCTTGTTTCTCAAATCTAGTAGACATGTGATTGTCACTCTTTGTCATACATCAACCAAACCAGGGCATTCAAAAAGTAAGTGGTTCACATCCTCCTGTGAATCGCCACATCTACAGCACACCTCGACAGCAGCAGGGAAGAGCCTTGCTCTTCTAGTTGCCATCAATACCCACTCCCTCCTTAGAAGCCAGAGAGAAACTTTTATCCTAAAAAGGATCCGCCAAGACCAGATCATACCACAGTCCCTCGATATTACGGAATCCACATTGGGAGGTTGGGCAGCCAAAGATCCGTAGGCCTTCCGAACGGAGAAGGATCCAGCACGCCAACTCCATGAGTCGCGTCCCTTCATTGGACCCGCCTGGTTGGACAACCGATCAGACATACTCATAAAATCATCCACTCTCTGATACAACAACTCCGCCATAAAGGTAGGAGACCACGACCCGTTCGCCCACACCTCGACCACATTGTTATCCTTGTTTGAAGCCAGCGCAAAAAACCTCGGATACAGATTGCAAAGAGCACCCTCATCCATCCAATTGTCCTTCCAGAACTGCCTCCTACCGCTAGGACCGCCAGGCTGGAAGAAACACCATAGATCAACCTGATGAGAGTGGAGCACAGATCCGCTCCAGGACCCCAAATCTTCAACACCCACTTCGCCAGTAATGATGTATTCATAACTCCCAGCTTCAGAACTCCCAAGCCACCCTCTCTTGTAGGCATAGAAATTGATGATCAACCAACCAATGCCATGCCCCTGTCTCCATGCGAAGACGACCAGAAAAACCGACGCATCAGAGACTCCAGCTTGGACCGGACCTCCATCGGCAAGGCCCTCGTGGACATGAAGAAAACCGGAATGGCAGAGATAATGGCCTTGGTCAGAACCAGACGACCACCTTTAGACAAGAAATCCGCCTTCCACCATGAGAGCTTCTTCTCCAACTTCACCAGAGGCGACCAGTCGACCTGACGCAACCTCCCCATCAGAAGAGGCAGACCCAAGTAGGAGATAGGCAAGGATTTCAACAGTGTATCAAGAACTACATTGCAAGTCGTCGAGTCTGCAGTCAACATGTTAAAGGGCACGAACGCCGATTTGCACCATCCACCCTTAGACCTGAGAGATCGCCAAAGATATCCAGCACCGCTTTCACTGCCCTACATTCCTCCACTCAACCCTCCACAAAGAATAAAGTATCATCCGCATATTGTAGGAGAGGCACAGAAAGATCGTCTCTAGAGAACACTCTGAAGAAACCACCCACCTCCGCCACCCTGGTCATAGCCGCCAAAGCATCTACCGTGAGGACGAACAACAGAGGGGCCAGAGGACACCCCTGCCGTACACTTCTTTGTGGCTAGAAGAAGCCGCCCTCTTATTTCCCATTCACCAAAATCAACAATGAAGCGATAGTGACGCATCTCTTCATCTAGTCGATCCAGATATCCGGGAAGCCTCTTCGCACCAAAGAGACCCAAATGAACCTCCAACACACATTGTCATATGCCTTTGAAAAATCAACCTTCCAAAGAAAGCCCGTGGTCCCTCTTCTCTTCCAGTCAGCAGCCATCTCTGACACCATAACCACCCCATATATTAACAATGTCTGTAATTTCTATACAACCTGACACCATGGTCGCTAATATAACTGTCCAAAATGTAAAAAAGTATTTGATCTAAAGGATGTACAATCAGTCTCACAAAAGTAGGGTTCAGATCTTTTAACTTGAAACTCCCATGAATTGTGGTCGAAGTCAGCCTTGACATAAACACAAACGTGTGACCCTTTTTTGGCAAATATAATTAGTAGACATAAGTAGTCATCTGCAAATTTTATTAACTAAAAATATTGATGGTGATAAAAAAAATTTGATGGTAATTCACAACCATCCTCGAAGGAACCATTGCTCACCACAAGCCACGAATGGCACTCCCTAGGTAACACCAAGAAACTTGTGCACAACCAACCATAGAACCACCACAACTTCATGTCCATGTCCAAAGATGTGAAGGCTACACTACACACAACTCCATGTCCAAAGATGTGAATGCTACACGTCATAGCAAAGTGACAAGTTTATAAACTATACAGGGCAAAGGGGACAAAAAGAGATCATGATTTATAAATGCAAAATAATTTGTTTCTTCTCTCTTGGTATTCAATCTCAAACAAGAAAAAAGAAAAACGACAATTTAAAGTTCCAAATATCATATTTGATATGATAATGTTGTTGGTGGTTATAAAAGAATAAGGCAGTATACTATTAGATACAGAAATAGTAACGTATGAGTTATAATACATTAGATTCTTAGTTATAAACAAGAGTATATCATGTGGGATGTCTATATATCAACAAATAAATAAGTAAGCTAGGGTAAAATGTGTGATATACTAAAATATATTTTTATAATACATATTACTTCCATCCTATTATAAACGGGTTATATTACTGATGTACAAATAATTTATAAAGTATATATGCAATGTAAGCATCAGGCGATGAGGCAAGGGGAAATAAGGTGATGGGAAAGGCAAAAAGTGTCTTTCCATGCCAAGCCTTCAAGACATCGTCTAATCCCAATTGCCTCCATTGAGCCGATAGCCAGAGACGATCATCTTTACAGCATTCTTTGCCTCTGAATGACCTTCGTATACAAATCACACCCCATTACCCCCAATACTCCTCCCCAAGTGAAACTTCTTCAAAAAGTGTCAATAAAAAAAGCACTGACCCAAGTAAGATCGGTTCCTGTCCACAACCCTGAGAAAAGATGATCACAAAAAAAGATGGGATCCATCTTCCAGAAACACAAAAGGAAAAGATCTTCCTATTTGGCTTCCCACTTTGGTATGTACACCTTTTTCACCAGTCCTCAACAAACAAGAAACACAAAAGGAAAAGTTGTTCCTATTTGGCCCGTTTTCAAAAAAAACTTCCTACTTTGGCATATACACTTTTTTCACCCGTCCTCAACAACCAATAACCTACTCTTCACAAAGTTCCTAATCTTCCAAAATTTAAAAAAAATACAATAAACAACTTAGTATGTCGATAAAGAATGCAGGGCAGCGTTAACAAATGAGACCTTATAATTGACATTATCCGCAACCATCAATCAAACAAGAGGAATCCAAGGAATAACTACTCAAAAGATTCTATGATCTAGTCCAACAACAGTTGAAAGGAAGTAGATACATCTCAACATAGGAACCCTGTGACTGCACAGCTATTGCTAGGCCAGGACAAATCAATATATATTCAAACCAAGATACATTGATCGAAGTCGCCAAACCTCAGTCACCCGAGATTCTTGTCCTGAGGGCAAAAGGATTCAATAGAGATGATGTTCCTCAGGGTATCAAGATATGATAGTGTCAAGACATCCACAAGTTAACGAGCCAATATCCAATCATGACAACTATATTGTAATTGGAAACGATACAATTTGAAAATAAGTGTAGGAGATGTGTCACCTGAGCTTCAGTTGCAGGGACACCATCTTCATACTCAACAGCACCATCATTAAGCATCTTGGGCATTGCTATTGCACCACCAGGGAAATAAGGATTGTAGTGAAGACCTTCACGAATCTGTTTTACAGAAGTAGAAAATCACTATATTACCTTTAGTGAGAAAAGCATAAATAGAATAGCAATGATAATGCTACATATTAAAGAGTAATCCTATGTGTATGCACAAAGAAGGGCAAAAAAGTGATGTTTATCAGGGAAATTCTCAGAAATGTGACTTTTCTCAACTACGAAGAGGTAGAGATTGCCAAACATGTGCATTTTGTCGGACGTCTGGTTTCACTCTTCGATAATGCTACGTAGCAAAGAGTAATCCGAGGAGTATGCACAAAGTAGGGGAAAAAGTGATAGTTATCCCAGAAGTTCTCAGAAATGTGATTTTTCTCAACTCTAAAGAGGTAGAGATTGCCAAAGCAGCCAAACACTTTGGTGGATTCCTGGTCACTCGAAATTAGGCACAAAAAGTTCCCAATTTTTTCATCTGACAACAGTTTGGCTGCAGTCTGGAAGGTGGGTGCAATCACCAATTTTCATGTACCAATAACTAAATGCAACACGGTAATTATTTACAAGAATTAGCTTACAAAAATCTAATATCAGGTTTACTAATAAACAGCCTGTTGAGAACTATTTCAAAAATGTAAGATTTGAACCATTTATAAAGATGGATAGAGGATAGAAGACTCCTAATTCAACCACCAGACCTTGAGTGGTTCCCAGAAGAATACTTCGTTAGATTTATACCCCAAATATCAGACAGATCTTCTAAATGTCAATCTGCTCCACCTTTGAAAAACACAAGCTATTTTTTTTTGCTTAGTATTACAAGATTGTATTGCCACAAACTGGTAATATTTAAGTCAGTTCTTCTGCTAAAATGGCAAGTGATCCTTGTCACCTTCAGGAATTGTTGCAGATACTCAGGACATAACAAGACTTACCGATACACCAGCAGGAGGTTCGCGGTAGCCAGTAAGAAGTGCAAAAACATAGTTTTGGCCATTGTGGCGTGCCTGGAAAAAGGACAGAGAGCTCGTCATCACAGAATACGTCTAATATATCACCATAATTGCAAAAGAAAAAGAGAATAAATTGATGAAATTAGAATTCCTCGAAATTTGAAGTTCAATAATTACCTTAGTGATAAGACTAAGATCAGGAGGATATGCCCCTCCATTTGCAAATCTTGCAGCTTGTTCATTAGAATATGGCTGAGGGAAGCGATCACTTAACTTGCCTGGACGAGTGAACATCTCTCCTTCATCATTGGGCCCGTCAACAACCTCGATTTCAGCAGCCATAGCCTTTGTCTCCTCTTCTGTGTATGCAACACCAACAAGATCTCGATAAGAGATCAGCGACATTGAATGACAAGACGCACAAACTTGCTGGTAAACTTGGTGTCCACGACGAATCCTGCCCACAAAGATGAGTCAAATAAGTTAAAACACAGGCCACGGCTTCATGATCTACTGCCCTTCTTAAAAAAAGTTCAATTATTATTATCCCTACTTCTATGCTGTTATGTGTACTTGATGGAAGATTGGAATCAGACCAAAATCAAGTATTTCCAAAAGTCAGAGAGTAAAAAAATGAGAACCAATCCTTCCAAAAACATCTTTTAAAATACGTGAACTAATATACTATACTAATGAAAGTTACTACGTACTAGGCTGGTGATGGGGTTAACCCGCAAAATATCGGCTAACCTACATTCAGTGGGAGACAAATCCAACCCTTGTTTTGGTGGTCTGCTCCAATCAGAGCCTCCCTAGTACCTAATAGTGTTGCATACATCGTGGCTGCCTCTTCCTTGCTTCTCTCTCTCCCTTTCCACCTCCTTATACTTCTCCAAGGCCCCCGACAAGGGCGACTCCTATCTGACCCTTCCATTGTTGTGATGCATGTTCTCCCACTTGCTCAACCTCAATCTAGGTTCAACATTTGCTTCCATCCACCTCGCTTGCTGCTACACACTCTGCCATGCCTCTTGTGTCCACTCTACATCATTTTGATGACTACAGGAGGCTTTTTGCAGTCATCGAAATGTCTCAACGATTTGTGAAGAAATCAATTTGTGAAGAAATCATGATGCTCAGGATCTTGTCCACAGCAAATCTCACAAATGAATTGATTGCTGTGCTGGAATTTTTATGCATAAAGCAACAATCATCTTGGAGAACATGATTTCAGCTAACATAATTTTGGCCAAGGTTTTCAGTGCTCATACCAACATCATTTCGCCAAGACCAAAAGATGGCATGCCATGAATCCCAGAAATGAGACGAAATTCATTCCTCAATGTGTAGTTTTTTTTTGTAGCTTTACTATTTCCTTACATTTGGTTTAAAGTAAACTGAGATGTAAAATCGCTTACATTTAAGGGGAATTTACTATTATCTTCTTGTCATTAAGAAAAATTTCATGCAAAGGTGGAAAACTTCATGTCCATTATATTGTCTAATGCGAATTATTTTATTGTGTAAAGATTCTTGTGATTGAGAAAAGATCAGTTGTTTTGCAAAGACGGCAAAGTAATCTCAGGAGAGCACTTGACATCTCAACATCACTTGCTAGTCATGACTCATGAATGTGCAAATAAAAGGGTTCGCAAAGAAAAGAAGATGATGATCGTGGTTGGAACTAAATGGTGGAATCTTCAATTGAAGCATTCAAGCTTCAAAGAGAAAGTTTCAGAGGGTTTATCTTGAGATTGTAATGGAAGTGCAAACGAGATGTTGGAGGCGGTAGCATCTTGTGTTCAAAGGGTAATGGAAGTGCAAATGAAATGTATGGGCCAAGGTTTTCAGTGCCCATACCGGCATCGTTTCTCCAAGGCCAAAAGATGGCATGCCATGAATCTAGAAATGAGACAAAATTCATTCCTCGATGTGTATTTTTTTAGCTTTACTATTGGCTTACATTTGGTTTACACTAATTTGAGATGTAAAATCATGTAAATCAAGGGGAATTTACTATCATCTTCTTGTTATTAAGAAAGATTTGAAAGATTTCATGCAAATGTGGAGAGCTTCATATCCATTATATTGTCCAATGCGAATTATTTTATTGTGGCAAAGATTCTTGTGAATAAGAAGAGAACGGTTGTGTTGCAAAATTTGTAAAATAATCTCATGAGAGCGCTTGACATCTCAACATCGCTTTCTAGTCATGAATGTGCAAATAAAAGGGTTTGCAAAGAAGAGGATGGGTCCCAAGATCATTAGAACTAAATGGTGAAATCTTCAATTGAAGCAATCACGCTTCAATGAGAAGGTTTTAGAGGATTTATCTTGGGATGAGCCGAAGGACAAGACGGGAATCTATGCATCACGGGAGGCAGATGATGCCTAAGTTCGAGTATGGCTATCTGGAACTGTGTCTGTGGAGATAGTCAATGGCATACTCAGTCAGTCGACTACGAAGGCTATGTGAGACATCCTCGCTACTACGTATTCTCAAAAAAGGAATGAGTTAGATTTTGCAGCTTCAGAACAACATATTCAATACCAAACAGAACGGTCAACCTCTACACACAGTGTATATCTCTCTCAAAGGTATGTTTGAGAGGCTATATGGCTACATACCATTGATTGCCATGCCTGAGCAACTGAAAGCGTACCATGGTTTAGTGATGACTAGTGTGTTTCTAGCATCTCTAGACCCAGAATATGATGCACCTCATGCCCAGATACTTACGGACTTTATTATACCTCCCATCGAGGAGGCATACTGGAGGCATAGTCGGCTCAACATCTCCTCAAACCCGACCGTTGCCTAGACTTCATCTGTTATGGCCACCTCTCGTGGGAGAGGTGGTTCTTTGCCGTTCAGAGGGAGAGGAGGCTCCCGTGGGTATGGATTTCAACGGTCACATCAGCCCTGCACGTATTGACATCGATCGGGCCATTCCGCGGATACGTGTTATTCCAATTACGGGTTTTCACCATTTGCACAAGTTGCAGAGTAGGCACCACCAGTTACTACCACAGGAGGCTCTATAGATCATCGCTTAAATAAGTTGGTTGCGCCCTTTCGAGAGATTATGCTACATACATATGTCTCTCAGAGCTTCCCTTCTGGTCCATCAGATTTTGCCACCATCAGCCCTACACGTATTGACATCGATCGGGCCATTCCGCGGATACGTGTTATTCCAATTACGGGTTTTCACCATTTGCACAAGTTGCAGAGTAGGCACCACCAGTTACTACCACAGGAGGCTCTATAGATCATCGCTTAAATAAGTTGGTTGCGCCCTTTCGAGAGATTATGCTACATACATATGTCTCTCAGAGCTTCCCTTCTGGTCCATCAGATTTTGCCACCTACGTATCCATGAGTGCCACAGATACTACTTAAGCATATACTAGTCAATCCAGGCCAGATATTTTGAAAAGGATAATGGACTCCGGTGCTTCACACCACCTGTGTGGAATCGCTCAGTTCAGTAGATACAGCCCTATTCAGAATGGTTGGTCTGTGGTGATTGCTGATGAGATATATTCTCCCATCACAGGACAGGGGGAGGTCCTCATGGCTCCCTTGTTGCTATTAAGAATGTTTTTCATGCTCCTGGATTCTCCATAAATTTATTATCTATAAGTAAGATTACAAAAGACTTGCATTATCGTATCATATTTGATCCCACTTCCCTTGTTTTTCAGTATATACTCACAGCAAGGGTGATTGGATGTGGCCATGAGCATAGAGGCCTTTATCGACTGATCCATACTCCATATGCCGATGTTGGTTCGCTTTTTAGTGGTTCACAATCACTATATACCTAGCATCTGCGATTTGGTCACATTCCGTTGTCAAAGATATGTCGTCTCATTCCAAGGATTTCTGCCAAGTCTGAGTTTCACTGTGAAGCATGTCAACTTGGAAAACATCATCGGTCCAGTTTTCCAAGTCACCTTAGTCGTAGTACGGTAGTAGTCAAAGTCTATTTGAACTTGTTCATTTTGACCTGTAGGGTTCTAGTTGTGTCTCTGATAGGGATGCGTGTGGATCGAATTGGATCGGATTTTAGCTTAATCTGTGTCCAATCCAATCTTAACGGATTTTTATTTTCTGAATCCAATCCAATCCATCAAATACTTCAATCCAATCCGATCCAATCCATCAAATTACGGATTGGATCGGATTGGATCCAATTTTTACACATTTCCTGTTCATTAATCTACTCTCTCGTGTTTGTATTTTATATCCCACTAGCCCTGGACATTTGAATAATATCTTAAAATCGATAAGATGAATATATGTAAAAAAGAGAAAGATCTAATCAAATGAAGGTTGAAGGATTCCATTAATCCATTACAAAAATTTGAAGAGCACACAATCAAACTAACGATTATATCGAAATTTAAGTTTCTTCGCATAAATGATGCATAAGTTTGTTTTTTTGTAATTTTTCAACAAAAATAAGAATAATACAAGTTACCAAATAAGGATACATAGATGAGTTAGATAAATAAAAACGAGATCTCTGTTCTCGAATATTAAAGAAGTCCATGGTTAACCACATCCAAGCACACCCTTCAAAGCTCTACAATATATCAATAACAAATATAATCAATTAACATTCATACTCGATTAAATATTCCAGACAAAACTAACTTAAATATAGCCCACCACTTGAGAAACATACCTCTCATTTAAAAATGACTTGAGAAAGATTTTATTTGGAAGATTATACCTATACTAATATATATATATATATATATTATAAGAGTGAATCAAAATCGTATACAATTTAAAAATGAAAGGGATTAAATAATGCTTATTTGTTCTTAGATGGGTGTGGTACATTTGATCATGTAACAGATCTAGGTCATGTAACAGATCCAGTTTCATCCCTCCAATAAGGTAGCAAGCTAGAGCAAGTAAAAGATAAGAAGTAAAGGGAATACGAATAACAAACAAATGTACTAGGCAACTATCTCAAACTTATTTTCTTTAAAGAAGATCACAAGAGTGGCATCATACTAAGGATAAATTATGTCGCAATTGAGGGGGGTGGCATTGTATGAGACAGGTGTCAACATTGCGAGGAATGTATCTATTGGTTGTACTAAGGGGAATAACATTGTGTGGGAGGGGGTAACATTGAAATGTATCGAGAAAGAATGGGGAGGAATATTAGCAATCAAGAGTAAACAGAGAGTGGGAGAGGGAATTATGAGGAGAATAATGAAACAAGATTTACAATTTAACAAGTTATAGCCATACTATGTTATTTTGGATATTTAACATTTGGCTTTCGAAAAAGAAGAAAGGGTGGCAACAGGAGGACTTGTATCTAAGATTATGATGAAAAAATGAGATGAATAACCTTGATTATAATCATAGAGAAATTCGAAATGGATACACACATATATTATATGTATATATGTATGTAACGTATGTATATATGTGTGTGTATGTGTGTGAATATTAACGGATTGACAGATTGGATCGGATCGAATTTCAATAAAGATCTTATTCAATCCATACTTGAACGGATTTGAAAAATTCCAATCCGATCCGATCCATTAGAATGATAAAACCAAACCAATCAAATCCAATAGCATCGGATTGGATCGGATTACGGATTTTATCCGATCCATGATTCTCTGATCACCAAGGACCCATGTACTATCTTGTGGTTGATCCAAACTCCAAATGATGGTGCTAGTACGCTTTCTGGGGGTTCAGAATCATCATATACCTGACATTTGCAATTTGGTTACCTTCCGCTGTCAAAGATATGACATCTCATTCCATGGGTTTCTGCTAGTGCCAAGTATGAGTTTCATTGTGAGGCATGTCAACTTGGAAAACATCATCTGTCCAGTTTTCCAAGTCGCCTTAGTCTTAGTAGTCATAGTCTATTTGAACTTGTTCATTTCAACATGTGGGGTCCTAGTCGAGTCCCTGATCACCAGGGACATAGGTACTACCTTGTGGTTGTTGATGATTTATCCCGATTGTCGTGGATATTTTTACTTAAGAATAAGTATGATGCTAGTGCTATGATTCAAAATTGTGTTCATGAAATATCCAACATTTTCTCAGCTTCAATAAAATATGTTTGGTTAGATAATGCTTTGGAATTTTGTATAATTGTTTTAGCTCAATTTTTCATTTCGTGTGAGATTATGCATCAGACTTCGTGTCCTTATACATTATAGCAGAATGGTGTTGATGGACACAAACACCGTCATCTTCTAAATTTCACTAGGACTCTTCTTATTCAGAGTCGAGCTCCTCATTCCTTTTATAGAGATGTTGTCATGACCGCATGCTATCTGGTCAATCGCATGTCTTCTACTATTCTAGGAGAAAAGGCTCTTTTTCTCCCGTGTTTCTTGAGAAAGAGTTGTTTTCTCTTAGACCGAGAGTTTTTGGATGCGTCGCATTTGTGCATCTTCTGCCTCCAGGTCATGACAAGCTTGCACCTCAGGTTGTCAAATGTATGTTTGTGAGCTATTTTCGCACTCAGATGGGGTACAAATGCTTTGATAAAATCCTACGAAAATATTACGTCAGTACTGATGTTACCTTTTTTGAGTCCATCAAGTACTATACTTCTACAGGGGATAGGTTAGGTTCGTCTGAGTCTGGGGAGGTTCTTCCACCACCACTTGTTATTTCCATGCTCGATGCTCCTCACTCTTTCCCAACACCCAACAAGCCTCAATAAATTCTGAGAGCATGATTTCGACTGATGGCACTAGTGGGTTGAAATCCAATGTAGGTAATATCGTTATTGTACCAGTATCGTGTCATATCAACGATATAATGATGCCCTATTGCCAAAATTGGATTGATTTTGTGAAGAAAATGGCCTTGGACTGCCAAATATCGGCCATATTGACGATATATCGATCACCTGTTGGCACTGATATATCACCGATATATCACCATATGGCTTACTATGGGTTGAATGATGTGTGGGATGTCACATGAGGACAATAGCCAGAAAGATGATATGGGATGGCCAATTGCACTACATAAAGGGAAAAAAGCGTGTACAAAGTATCCACTAGTAGGTCATGTGTACTAGATTGACTGTCCATGTCTCATCGAAAATTTGTATTAGGGTTATCTGCCATTAAAATCCTAAGGGCATGTTTGATTACTAGGTTAGGTTGGGTCGGGGTATCCTCCTGTGAATAGTAGCTATTTGGAGGGTTGGGAGGGTTGGAATGATAATTGTGATGTGACATTAATTGTGTTATATTATCTTTTTTAATTATTATAATATATATTTTATGTTAATTTATTTGAACATGGTTAAAAATATTATACCAAAGAAATTGCATGCTCAATACAAGTAATCCCAACCCATGAATGTAGGTTTGGAGCAAGGGGTATGCCAGAGTAACCCGGTGTACTCTGGCAACCAAACAAACCCTAAGAATATACCAAGATGCCCTTAACAAAAGTCAATGGAAGTTAGCGATGGAGGAAGAGATGACTGCTCTTTAATCATGTAGGACATGGACACTTGTTCCAGCTCCAGAAGTAGCATATGTTGTCAACTGTAAATAGGTCTTCACTATGAAGGACAACGCAGATGGTACAATTGACAGATATAAAGTCAGGCGTGTTGCCATAGGGTTTACGTAGACCTATGATGTGGATTATAGTGATACCTTCTCTCTTGTAGCGAGAAATTCTGCCCTCCGAATTCTGTTGACGATAGTTGTGGTGCGTGATTGGGCTATGTTCCAGCTCGATGTGAAGAATGTATTATTATATGGTGATCTTCAGGAGGAGTTCTACAAGCAACAGCCACCTGGATTTGATGTTGAGGAGGAGTATGTATGTAGGCTGCATAAAGTTATTTATCAACTTAAGCAGAGTCCCAGGACTTGGTTTCAAAAGCTCACAGATCTAATAGAACAGATAGGATTCAGATGATCCACTTCAGATCATTCTATATTTGTACATAAGACACAACAAGGTACAATGGATATCCTTGTGTATGTAGACGACATTATTGTTACATGTGATGATATTCAAGGGGTAACTGAGGTCAAGAAATTTCTAGGTCAACAATTTGTCACCAAGGACCTGGGAGAGCTAAGACACTTTCTGGGCTTAGAATTTGCCAAAAATAGGCCAGGCTTGGTAATGACGTAGAGAAAATATGTGATGGATCTACTTTCAGAAGCTGGAATAACAGGGTGCAAACCAGCATATACGCCTATAGATCCAAGTATGAAGCTATATGAAGATGTCACTGAGGAAGTGGACAAGAGAAAATACAGAGAGCTTGTAGGGAAACTACTTTGTGTTACCATTATTAGGCATGATATCTCGTTTGCAGTAAGCAAGGATGGCCATATCGGTATCGATATCGGTACCATGTCGATACGATATATAGTCGACATATAGACGATATATCAATGTCATATAACCAATATCGAACCGAGATTACGAATAAAATAGCCTTGGAATGCCAAATATAGACCATATCGATTGATATATCGGTCATTTATCGATATTGATATATCATAATATGGCCTTCCATGGTAGTAAGTAAAGTTAGTCAATTCATGGAACAACTATGACAGGTGCGCATGGATGCAGTCTACATGATCCTCAGATATTTGAAATCATCACTAGGAAAGGACATATTATTCAGTAGGACTAACTCATTGTCTATCTCTAGCTATACAGATGCAGACTATACTGGGTGCCCTAAAAATAGGAAATCTATCTCAGGTTTCTGTATTTTTGTTGGAAATTCACTTGTGTCGTGGAAAAGCAAGAAGCAGATGGTGGTGGCTAGATCGAGTGCAGAATCTGAATATAAAGCCATGGCTCAGAGCAAGCAGTGTTGAAATGATGTGGGTAAAGTTTGTTCTTTCTGACTTCCATTTGGTGTATACAACCGAAATGCGACGATCAAACAGCCATAGTCACTGTTAATAATCCAACTTTTCATGAGAAGACAATGAAATAGATTGTCATTTTACTTGTGATATGATTCAGACACCTGATATCTTCACCAATGCACTCACTTGAGGAACTTTTGAGAAACGCAGATCCAAGCTGAGCATGATAGATATCTATGCTCCAGCATGAGGGGGAATGGTAAGAGTTTTATGTTCGAGTATTTATTAGTTATCGCTCCTTATTTTATTTGTCCTCTTTATGTAATTTTTCTATGGCCTCTCAACTCTATATAAGAGGATCATAGGGCACTATAGAAAATAACTTCTTTTCTCCCAAGAATAAACATCACATGTGTCTATTCCCATGGCCTCTCGACGAGTAGCCTAAAGTCATAATTGTACGCTAAACGGGAAGCAAAAGCCATGATCATTGCCTCTTCAATAAGACTGAGATGAAACATATAATAATTACTAATCAAAACATATATATCAAAATGAAGAAAGACCAAAATTTATAAAGTTCTTCAGTTAAAACTTGAATTCAACTCTTTAATCATGTGTCTAACCGATTTGGTTACGATTTAGATCTAAAATTTAGGAACTAACTAAAAGAACTTCTTCAAACAACGTAAAGCCTTTATTACAACTCAACACATCAACGAATAAATAAGTGAAAATTTATTAATATATGTAAATTTCGATGAAAGTGAAGGGTAGATTCCCTAATTATTGTTGTTTAGTCGAAATGATATGCAATTTCGATGAAATTTCGTTGACATTTCGCTGATATTTCATTGAAATCTTGGAAAAAGAAATAAGGTAGGGTTTCAAATTCAGTGACTTAGACAACCGAAATTTTCGAAGAATTCGATGGAATTTCGAAAAAAATTAAGGCCATGGTAAGACATCAATATGAGGTTCATGTATACATCTTTTTGATATAAATGGAAGTGGTTACTCGAGTCTCACAATATCAAACTTATGAGTTAAAATGTGATCGATGCGGGGTAGGAGAAGAAGGGACAAGGAAAGATAGGATGTGGGGAAAGAGAAGAATGGAGGGAAGAAGGAAAGGAAGAGGAAGCGAGAAAGTGAGAATGGTAATGGTCCAGAGTGAGTGTTAGTGAGAGAAATAGACCGAGAGAGAATACATGGGAGGTTAAGGGGGAGAGATTTCCGATGAGTGACTCAGATGCTTCTTGTTGTTTCATTCCTTTGGGAAAACGCCCTATTTATAAATGGGTAATACAACAAGGTAGGAAATATAACAATGTTGTAGAAAGTGTTCCAAAGAGAGTCCTAACTTAGAGAAAGAACCCGATAACAAATCCCTATAAGAACTTTACATTTTAGGATTTTACCAATTATTCATAATTTAGATATTTCCTATGGTTGTCAAGGTAGGCATTAATGGGCTGCATCAACAAGTTTTTCTTTAATTTTCGATACAAAAGTGCACAGCAGATACTTTAAAAAGAGATCATTCAGTGTAGCACTGCCTAATAGAGATAAGCCGCTTATGCCTGTTTACACAGTTTGATTTTGAATATTCAATACCCGATTGAAAGCATTGTTAAATTGTAGTTTCCAAAAAAAGTTGACTAGTCCCTTTTTTAAATGACTTTCAGAAAGTGTGTATGGATCATTTTTTTGGGAGAAGCGTGGATCAACTCAATGCAATGATTGAATGTGCAAGAAAGGAGGCACCTTTCATCCCAACTGCTGCCTAAATGGTGAATAGGATTAAAATTAGAACTCTCTGAAATAAGTGGAGTAATTGCTGGAGCAAGTTAGATATAGGGCCAAGAGTCTCTTTGATGTAACACAATCCTCGGAAAGCATCCCGGGAGAACTAATAGGATAAATGAAAAGTCTCTTCCCTAAAAATCACATCTTTGGCCCCTATACTCCTTCTTCCCCATTTTCTCAGTCTTCATGCTTGAGATTGCTCCTATTCCCCTCTCATCTTGGAGTTCTATACATGTTTGTTCAACATTTTCCCCCCTCTCTGTCATTACAACTTCTAGACACCACGTCTATCAGCTGCATCTTATCCTCCCCTTAAAGATGTTATAATAAAATTATGTCTTGTTTTTACTGATTTCTTTAGTTGAATCCCAAAAATCAAATTAAGCCAATTATGTTCCTTTCACCGAGCTAGCCCAACATGGTGAAAAGATTCTCTCCTACCTCTTTCAAAAAAGAGTTCTCTTTTTTTAAGGAGTTGCCCTCTTTTTTGATATCACCGTATAAATTAGTTGCCAGCATGGAAGGACATATCGATATCGGTATCGATATCGGTACCATGTCGATACGATATATCGTCGATATATTGACGATATATCGATGCCATATCGTCGACATCGAACCGAGATTGTGAATAAAATGGTCTGTCGATACCAATGTCGACCATATCGGCGATATATCGGTGACCTGTCGATACCGATATATCGCTCATATATCGGGATACGACCTTCCATGGTTGCCAGTAGATACTCCCATGAAATCAAGCCCATTGCATAAACTTTTCCATGTATCGTTTCCATCACACAGTTACATAAACCTAGAATGTATATGCACATGCTACCTAGTAGATGTGTGAATAGTCATCAAGTCACATGAATCAGGTGTGATGACTACAAGTTCAGACTACCAACTACCAAGGAACAATTTGTATTGGGTTTCACCCATCGATTGTCGGATATGGGAAGGCATCATCAATAGTTGAATACTGCTAGAATAGAAATCAAAGATCACAAGGAACTCAGATTTTTCGTATCTTCATCAGGGATCGGGCCAGGTTATCAATAATCCATTCCTTCAAAAAAAAACAAGAGAGCCCCGCAAGAAAGTACATCGAGGTGAATCTCGGGTTGGCAGTGTGACGACAATCACTGGTAAGAAGAAAGGTCGACCAACTTACTCATTTTATTCTCAAATCCATTCAGAATTCAAATGCGAAAAAAGGGAAGTGCAGAAACCAGAGCTCACTACAAACACAAAAGTCCAGAAAGACCAACATTTATGAGTTTGATTTTAGAAGCTTATTATTTCAACTTGTAGGTAGTTCAACGAGATAGTATTTAATTCATAACCCAATATTATAATAGCTATCCTTTGTTTCTACATTGTAGAAAAAGACTAAAACCCACAAAGGCTGGGAGATCATCTCTCACTGATCTTCTTGATCAAAGACCAGACATATCGAGCTAACAGAGGCATCAAATTCCACAGATTCTTTGCATTGAAATCTCATTCCAGTCACTTTTTGATTCCATTCTCTTCACAAGGTTGATGGGAGCAACAGAAAAGAAAACTATGCACACATGCATGCACACAGACATGCTTGTGCATATCAATACGTATCCACAATGCATACACATACAAGTGTATATGGGATTGACGGGAGAAGGTAGTCAACTAGTTGACCAATATGTCAGTCTAATCTTGAGTAGAAAATGAAGGTATAAAAAAGTGTTTTGAATTCCTAGCCCTTTCAATGCTGACATACCTATTTGATAACAATATGTGGGTTTATCAATGTGGACGTGTGAGTATCCCTGCAGAAATGCAGACCGCTGATGCATGTATGCATAATGTGTATGTTAATGTGTGCAAGGACATGTGTGGGATGTGTGTTTATGCATACAAGTGTACATAAGCCCCTACAAAGATACATGCTTGTATGTGAGCCCACAAAATATGTTCAAGGTTCAGAAATGGGTATGTTGTATTCGTTCGGTCATGCGGTCTAAAACGAGTAAGCGGATATGCAGACGAGTATACGGAAGTATATGCGGTTTATGCGGTTTATAATATTTTAATTTAAAATATTATAAAATAAACAATAATATGTGCTTACATAAAAAAGTTGATGATCTAATAAGATCCAAAATAAAAAAATCAAGTAAAATAATATAATCAAGAAGATATATAAGCATGATATTATAAATTGATTATTTTTTAGTATGTATTTTAAATCATACATATATATACATATACAAATTTAGATTCAACCGGGAACACACGAATCTAAGAAAACCTTTAATGTATATATAGATCTTATAGATAACAAAAGTTAAAGAATAATCATATGTATACGAATCATCACCCAAAAATATACGCATATATGCATCTCCAAGGGACAAAATATGTTGACACAAAATGTAGGGGAAAATTGTATTTACATATAAAGCTTATTAGAAGCACATAAATGTAAAGTGTCAGACTATTAGTTAATTATTTCATGTTTTATTTGAAGAATTGGAATAAATTTCATTAGATAGAAAATTCAAACAAATAGTAAACAATTCATTATAAGTGTTGGGAACAATGAGAAAAAATACACTAGATTATATGCCTAAATGCAACATATACAAGAATAATGAAAAGATGCATCAATGTAAATGATAGTATAAGAGTTGCTCGGGAAAAAATCGAGTTAATGTGTCATCAACATGTCACGGAACATGAATCCTATCAGATATGCGGGCGTATATGCGGCCGCACGGACCGCATATGCGTTTTGACCGCATATTGCCGCATATGCGGCCGCATATGCGGCCGCATGGACCGCATTTCCGAACACTAAATATGTTTCAACATATTAGATTCAACTCAAACAAGAGACCATATACTGAAAAGCTGTGGTGACTCCCGACTCGGGAGCTCACCCTCTTTTGCTTTCAAAAAAAATATACTGAAAAAAGCTTTCTATGTCCACATCAAGAACATGGCCGTATATTTCAACAAAATTTATTGTATTTCTCTGAAATTTCCATTTCTCTAGGTCACCGAAATCGACACGCTGCCTTGTTTCTTTTTTTCATTATTTCAATGAAATATCAACAAAATATCAATGAAACGTCATAATTGCATATCGTTTCCGTGAAACAACAAAATAAGGGAATATTCCTTTCACTTTCATAAAAATTTGCATATATTAATGAATTTTTTACATAATTTGTAGATATGTTGAGTTGTTAGAGTGTTTTATATTATTTGAAGAAGTTTCTTTAGTTAGTTTCTAAATTTTAGATCATTATCCAAACCAAATTAATTGGACACATGATTTTAGAGTTACATTCAAGTTTTAACTGAGGAGCTTTATTTTTTTCTTTCTTTATTTTGATACATAGGTTTTGGTTAGTAGTTATTATATATGTGTCACCTCATTCTTATTGAAGAGGTGATTATCATACCTTTTATTTCCAGTTTAGCAATATAGTTCTGAATCTATGCAACTCATTGTTATACATATCAATATGTGTGATGATTATGACGATAATATTACTTCAAAACTTATATTTGCACTTTTTTATAAATAAGTGTGCAATTCCGTTTTAGTTATTGATTTAGTAATATTAAAAATAGTAGTTTTTAGAAAAAAAATCAAGTTTAGCATCGTTTCCAATATTTCCTACGATTTCAACAAAATTCCACTGAATTCCCCAAAATTTCTCTTTCTGGACTTGGCGAAACGAAATCGAGATTCAAAATTTAAGGCCTTGATCAAGAAAAGCATGTTCGTTAAAAAGCAAAACTATAATGCAGCGTATTAAAGTGTGAAGGAAGCATGCAATATACTTTTCGTATTTGGTATTCTACAAATTGGTACATTTACTCACGATGCATGATCATAGGAACTAAGAATGCCTTCATGTGGCCATGGGTAGCTGGGACAAGCTAAGCCATGCTCTGCTTCATCAGCTGATGCTAACGTACCAAAGCTCAAGATTCCCGAAATACTGGCTCCAAGAAGTGCAAATGCCCTTAGCGAGATGGTGCCAGCAGATTCAGCTCCTTCCAGATTCTGCTTTTGAATGAAGGATGGAAGAATTGGTGCAGCCTACAAAGGAAAATTAAAGTTTCCATAAGCAAGGTAGTCCTGGAGAAATTATAATAACCACCGCAGGTATTGAACATAATACACAACCGTCTCACCAAACATGAAGCACATATCATTGTTTGCGCATTTGGACGGATTGATATTTGAAATAAGATCAATTATGCATTATCTCCGTGATTTTAAGTTTAAGGTTCTGAGATACATTATGCAGTTCTCTTCAGGCAGGTCACTGCATAGAGATTGAAGACCATGCAGTATATATGGGAGATATGTGGCTTATGTGATTCTGCATTTTTATTTCAAAATTAATGCATAACTCGTCATGTTTACACTAAATCAAATATACGATTAGACCTTGATAAGATTCAAAAGAACGACTATTAATAGTTAGCAGTGTAAATTTTAAAGGAACTTTCAGTAACAAAAGAAAAACACGCAGTCACCATTCTTCTGTGAAAAACATTAAGCGTGATATCAAACAAAAGTTGAGCTATGAATTCCGTGTCAACCCATTCAAATTGTAGATTAATAGCTGGCCTAAGCAATGTGGCTAGAATTCATAAATCCCCGCTTCAAGAATGTATTTCCGTCCACATATCCTATAAGCATATGCAGATGCATTCTTTAACATTGTAGCAGACCATAAACCTCCGTTGCCCTCTCATCATTACTCTAAAACGGCTAGCAAGTACAAATGTAAACTAGTTCCAACAAAATCCATCTTCCACCAACAAGTACAAACGTACGATAACCTCGAATCCATGTTCATTTTTGTTATTCCCCATTCCAAACCCAACAGCCCTTGATTAGCCCCCCCCCCCCCCCATTCGAACTCGTGCTTTGCAGTAGCAATCACAGCAACCGAACCGACCAACAAATCAAGTTCGCCTGGATAAATCCCGAAAACACCAACAATTAATCCCCACTAAACAACTAATTTGTTTCACAAACAGCCTTAACCCTAACGATTCCAATGAAGATGGCAAACCCAATCAAATCAAAGAAAGATCTCAACTTCGACTTCTTTTACCAAAATCCGAACGAAAAACGAAACGACGGTGCATGAAAGCCTGGATCGAAAAACCAGGCAGATCAATAGAAGAAACACGAAAAGGGAGTGATGTGGAGCAGTACGGAGGGATGCGATTGGAGCTTGTTCCTGAGGAGCCTGTGGATCGTGCGCCCAGCTGCAGCCATTTGCGGGTGGAGATTGCGGGAAGATCTCAGCGCCGGGAGGCGAGAAGGCTTTGAGGGCTGTGGGTTAGGGTTTGCCGATCGATGGATTGCTCCCAATGCAGCCGGATCGAGTGGCGCGGTCGTCAAGGGAACACGTGGCTGCCTTTGTCCACTGCCCACTCTTTATCAAGGGCTTTATCCCAAATAGTTAAACCCGTTCCATATGGGAATATGACAAAATGTCGATATGACTATGACATTCAGTTGGAGAGGAATAAAGATTTCAGCAGCAAGAGAAGATAAAAACCATACAGATTAATATTGAATTTCTGAGCCAACCCAACAACCAAATGGTGAAACTTTATCAATTGCATCGTGACCATGTAAACATTGAGATTATCATTTGAACCTTGCAAACTTGTTGACTCTTACGCTATGAACTATGTGATTAACTCGTATCTATTTGATCATTGAAGTAGAAAAGTCCGTCCAAAATGAGTCATATTTGCCATTCTTCTTTATTAAATTGACAAAATCATATCCTTCTCCATAATAAAGAAGTTGAGTCGCTCATCGTGCACTCATTCGGCTATCATGGTTGTATCAGCTTATCAGTGCACGAGGTTCCCAGCAGCCACTAGGTCATCGACCAACAGTCGTCCCTCGTTGCTAAGTTGCTCCTCGACCTTCCACCTCATGTCCTGAAGAACCAACGGAGGAGGAGCAAGCGGTGAACTCACAAAAACCACCGGATCATATGTTGAAGCACCCTTTATTAACCACATACCACCTCCTTGCCTCTCTCACGCACATGTAACCAAGGACAAAACAGGATGGGGAAGGGCCACTACTGCAGCCTCAATTCGATCTTAGCACTGCACATGCATCTTATCGTTGCACGTATTTATGTTCAATGGAAACATTCACCCTTGTAACCATTCAATCAAGGCTACCATCTGCAGGCCCCACTCGCGTGCTACGCAAGCCCTGGCTATTGCATCTCCCACAAGTTTCTCGTGGAAGAGATAGAAGGAGCTACAAAGGTGGCAGTGGGTGGGTTTACCATAACGGATTGGTTGAAAGAGGCAGGAAGAGGAAGAAGAGGGGGGAGAGAACATGGGAAGAGAGAGGAGGAACTTTGTCCATAAGATTTTCCACGACTTGATTAACTTAGCTTTAACTCAAGAAAGTTGGATCTTAAAGAGACAAATTCACGGCAAGGTTCGTGGTGTTAAACAGAGCAAGTTTGCGGGGATCAGGTGATAATTACGATGTTTACAGGGTAGAGAAGGTAATTGAAAAATCACTTCTCTATTTGATTGATTGTTGGGAATTTTTTCAATTATCACGAGGGGCATTTAAAAAAATGCACAAAGATTTTTCATGTGTTATAACTATAAAGGAAGGGATGCATACATACATTAAGTTTTCGTAATACAAGGTATAAATCTTATAAATGAAAGAGGTGAAAAGGTATGTGGATGTTGTAATAAAGTTGAACGTAGCAATATTTGGGGTTCCTACTCTCCAACATTCTCCCTCTAGTTTGGAGCAAATTTATCTGTGTGATGATATCTCTCCTTACTATTTTTAACCAGTGTTTAGTGATTTGTGATACTATATATAGGATTAAATTTGTGTATGCCCTCGCAAGAGGTAAAGTTTGATTGCAGTGTTGGATTGTGAGTAGCGATCAACCTTAGATATTTATACTCTAATATATGGAGTTTTCTACTTTATAATTCTTCTATGCATTTGTGGTTGATTATTTCCTTGATTGGATTTTATCCATGTTTGTAGTTGTCTTAGATTTTTATGTGCAATGCCGTAAGGGGTACTCAATCCTATAAAATGGCATGATAGAGAAAATGATTAGCAAAATAAGATATTACTATTAGGATGATCATTATAAAAGGGATCGTCTACACTTTATGGAAATCAAGATGAAATATTTACCATATGTGAATGTTGTGTACCTTCTAGTCTTTGTCACTCAATAGCAATGAAGAATGAGAGTTTAAATTTGAGCATGTTCATGGATTTGTTTGAGATTTTGTGATTGAAGTTGTGTACATTCATATAGAGAACGCGACTCATACACTTACATTACAGTTCAAATTATAGAACTTGTATGCTTTGAAGACATGATGTAGCATGTTGTTTAATCTCGAGATATTGATGCGGTTGAAATTCGAGGATAATACTTGCGGTACTTTTAGTCAAATTTTCAATAAGGGAGTAAAAGTTGAGGATAAAGTTTGGAGTATGTTATTTGCTACTCTTCTAAACCATTTAGGATGCATTTCAAAATTCATTCGCTAACTCTACACATGATTGAGAGTAGTCTCCTTGAAGATCACTAAGGCTGGAGTTCCGAATAAGGAGATGAGAGTAAAATCTCAAGTTTTTTCTTCATAATTATATGTTTTGATGAACTAAAACAGTGAGAAAATGCATTCAAAAATGACAATGGTAGAGACAATAACATAAGCATGTCTAGACCCAAATACAAATACATGGGGTGTCATCATTGTGGGAAGAAAGACCACTTCAACAATATTGCTTTCAAACTCAAAAGAGTGAGGATAAAAACAAGGAAAGAATGACAAGAGCGAAAACATTGTTGACTCTTTGTTGAGCATGATTACTTGTTTTGACATACATGAAAATGGTAAATGTAATTAGAGATGGGATTTATTGGATAATTGAGAGCAATCCAACCCTACATGTGAGCTCCAACACGGAGTTTTTGTCGTAATATAATTCTGGTGACTTTTACATTCCTATACGGTGTAACAATTCATTTCTAAGGGTATTGGAAGGGGTGGTTTCACTTTCTATAATGTTGCTAGAGTTCTTTTAAAGCTAGGAAATGTGACTTAACACTCCTAGCGTGCATCTAAACTTGATCTCTATTGGAAAACTTGATGACAAGGGTCATTATAACATACATGAGGTGGATAATGGAAGCTTATCAAGTGTACTCTTATGACTCAACGAAAGAAATTCAACAAGAACCTTTATATGATGCACGTGTCAATTCCTCGAGATACGATGAATGCACCATGATGATAATTAAATGAAGTTGTGTCATAGTAGGCTTGATTATATGAGCAAGAGGGGCTTTTATACCTTACCAATCGGAACATTCTTACAAGTGTAAAGAAAGAAAATATGTAGAGATACACTTGTTGCTCGGTTGGACAACTGTTGAGAGACGTATTCAAAAGTAAATTGTCATCTAAGAAGACACAAGTATCCGAGTCAATTCATATAGATATATGTGATCCTCGAGAGGTTATTCTCTCTTGATGGTGTAGTTTTGTCATGTAATGTGTTTTTTTAAAGAAACCATGGATCTATATATCTTAGAGAGGAAGGATTAGGTCTTTGATGTATATGAGTACTTCTATTCATTCGCGTAAAGGTAGGCATGAAAGAAGTTAAAGTGCATATGCAATGAAAATGATGGAGAGTATATGGGACCTTTTGGCATGTATTTTAGGACATGCGAGACCAGACATCAAAATACCATACAAAAGATTCTGGTTGGATGGTGTTTGTTGGGGATGAATAGGACTCTCGTGGAGAGAGTCGGTACATACTTTAAATGCAAAAGATGCCATTTCCTTTTGGATGAAGCCTTGAACATTGGGCTCATGTAATCAACTTGTCTAGATACATACTTAGAACAGATACATCACCGATAGGGTTTTATGGAAAGATTTTTCTTCTAAACACTTATGTTACTTTTGTTGTAGACTTTTTGTGCTTGTCCAAACACACTGAGAGGTCAAAGTTGGAATTAAAGATGATATTTTGTCTTTGTAGGTTATGTGAAGTAGAAATTTGGTGTCATGTTATATAACTTTGTAAAGAAAAAAATTGTGAGATAGTGTGATGTAATATTTTATGTGAATTAGACCATCGAAGACATTTAAAATGTTTCCAAGAATCTACCTCAATAGAACAACAAGATAATTGATATCGAGAATATTCTATGCAACATCTACCAGATATCGTTCCAGATGAAGTTGAGGAGACTTTTAGTCTTAAAAAAGAAGACGACGCACTTACTACATCAAAAGGAAGACAATTCCTTCAATGTAGATCTACCCCAACATATTTACAATGGAGAGGCATCTCCCTACAAATGACTCCATATACGCTTATGTTCTTATAACAAACAATGAAGAGGTAGATACTATGAAGAATCTATGCAAGTTGTACCTAAAGAAAAGTGAGACGCAGACACACACAAGATGAAATGCAATTTTTGTATAACAATCATACTTTTAAGTTTGTCAAGATTCATAAGAAAAAAGAGTTTTGAAGAATAGATGCTTTTACATAGTGAAGTGTGGCGAAAGTTCTTTGAATCCCAACTATAAAGCAAGGTTGTTTTTAAGAGGACTCAATCAAAATAAGATGTTGATTTTAATGAGATATTCTTGCATTCGATGAAAATGACGCCCATCAAAGTTATTCTTAGTTTGATAGAGATTAAGTATCTAGAAATTGAGTGAGTGGGTGTTAAGATCTCTTTCCTTTACAACAATCTTGAGGAGGAGATCTACATTGAACAACCCAAAAAAATGTAATCAAAGTTTATTATTATTGAGGAGGAGATCTACATTGAACAACCAAAAAAATTTGTAATCAAAGGAAATTAAGATTATATATACAAGTTAAAAAATTATATCTATACTATATACTAAAATCGGGTCCTCCTACCCAACTTTAGCCACGTGTACATGTTATCTTCCTTTATTCTTTACCTTTCCCTTACTTGCAATAACACTTCACCCTATATCATTTGGTTGACCTTTGAAATTTTTCCGTCTCCTTCTAACATGTTACCTGAAAACATCGAGTCCCCATCTCTTTTGTACTTGTCAGCCAAAAACAAACACGTATTGCTTGACCTTGGTTGTTTCAACGCGTTAGAAGGTTACCGCATCTAGATAGATGGGATATGATATCATTGTCCCTTGATCGACTGGAATTTCCACCCTTACATATCAACATATCTTCAAGGCCTCCTCATGCAACACAAAACCCCCTCAACCCCACCCATCGTCTCTCTCTCTCTCTCTCTCTCTCTCTCTCTCTCTCTCTCTCTCTCTCTCAGGCAACCCCTCTCCAACGACCTCCGCTTCCTCCTCGAGCTGAAGAAGGGACTTCCACAACAATGCCTTCAGCAAGGTCCTCTCCATCTAGTGTCCTCTAATGTCGTCAGATGCCCCTCCTGGTATGGAATTAACTGCGATGGCGATGGGTCGGTGGTCATCGTCATGCTCGACTACATTGGCCTCATTGGCAACCTTGAGTTCAAACTACGATCAAACCTTTTGCATTCTTGGAAATCTGAATCTTATAATTTTGATTGAAATAAATAGCAAAATTGATAGTATAAAATTTCGACGTGATGACTCGAGAAGGTTTAACGTCGTTGCATGTAATCGATTTTTATTTTCCCATTTTCGGAAGTTAATAACTTCCCTTCTCCTCCGCCTCTCCTTCCTCATCCACATCTATGTCGAGATCAATAAGATTGTTTCACACGCCCAATGCAATCCAAATGATAGAAATATGTTAGTTTTCCTCTATACTAAGATTCCTAGTAAAACAGTTAGGTAGAAAATTAGTTCCTTTATCGATCAACTTACAATTAAGCCAACTTTGGGGGGGGGGGATTCCTCTTGTAATAATAATCATTTATTATATCACAACTTTTCTTTTCGATTTTTTCTTAAAATTCTACGAGTATTATTATTGGAAGTGGAAACTTATCGTGGTAGATATTTATAAATACCTAATAGATATTTCCTATACATGTATATATTTCATATACACGTACCTGTATATATTTCCTATGTGTATGTATATATAATATATATATTATATCTCATATAGTATTTGTATTATATACATAGTACTATATATACGTTATATCTTTAAAAAAAGAAAACTAAAAATTACAAAATTACAAATAAAATAAAAAATATAAAATTTAAAGATATAATATATATATATAACATTAAAAACCCAAAACAATTAAATATAATTAAAATCCCACAAAAAATAAAAAACTTAAAAATTACAAAAATAATAATTATTTATTTTATCAATAAACTAACTGATCTATCCCCATTACTCTATGAGATTCATCACTCTATACTTATACATTATACACACATATTTTGTAGAGTTAAAATAAAAATAATTTTTGACTCGCACATTTACATTGCATTAACATACATTGTTGGCTGATTGTTGACTTAATTGGTTGTTTGAGTACCGAGAACCATGAGAGTTGTCGATATATCGATTGTCGGATCTGTCTTGTCGTACACCGCAGACCCTCTAAGACTGGACGCTTGGTACCTCAAACAACTGATTGAACAAACAACCCTAACATGCGACTGATAAATCAACAAATCAAGGCACAAGAAAGGATTGCAACAAAACCACACATGGCGCCACGAAATCAAGCTTGAAGGAACAAATTTCACAAGTTTACCTCACAATCTAGTAAGCCCACAAAGAGGAAGAAATGTGTATGCAATAATAAAGTAGGAAGAGCTCAACAAGTGTGCATGAGGTGTGGGGAAAGGCTAACCTAAGGGCCATTTTTTAGGGATCTTCCCCCTCACAAAAATCCTAGATTCCATGTCCAATGCCATGGAGAAGACAACACAAACCTTCTCAAAGACACGAGATCATCAAAGCTTGGGGGATGGAATAAGTAGACGACTTCTACCTCCACCTACTCCATTAAAGGCATGGTAAGATGTT
Source organism: Ottelia alismoides (assembly GCA_037367405.1). Taxonomy (NCBI): domain Eukaryota; kingdom Viridiplantae; phylum Streptophyta; class Magnoliopsida; order Alismatales; family Hydrocharitaceae; genus Ottelia; species Ottelia alismoides. Next base: position 86,462 of record JAZKJV010007933.1, on the reverse strand, counting down.
CCAAGTCAAGATTCTGAAGTCACGGTAGCGTAAGGACCACCTGCAAAAGCATAACACTCCGGAGAGAACCCACGAGAAGCAAGAATGGAGGGGCCCTTGGGAGAAGCCAAAGCACGGGGGAGGAAGGGGAGATGAGATGAGGGAAGGGGTTGTTGAGTAGGAGAATAAGGTTCACCAAAACAACCCACAGAGAGCGAAGAGAGACACACCCGACTCCACTGCGAGGGAATAGTCGCACATATTAGGGTAGGAGAATAACCCCTTATTCTCAGGGCTATTCTCCTACCAAGAAGCCCCTTAGGTAGGGTGTGTAACTGATATCAGCTTTGTCGGTGTTCAATTCTTATGATAGAAAACTATTGAGAGTGGAATGGTTTTTTTTGAAGGAAAAGGGTGCGAAGTCGTAGAGTCAAGCACCCAAAAAACTGTACATTCACTGGTTAAAGGTCATAATTACAAAGACCAAGAATCCCAAAGGATTTTGGCATGATGTTCAACATTCTCCACATAAAATCTATCTCTCTCTCTCTCTCCTATATAACATCCCCATTCCTCGCAAGCCATATCGCCCAGAGTGTTGCGGCTGTCAAAACCTTTACAGATGTATGTTCATTTCCCGATGTCTCAACAAAAATCTAGAAAGAATGGAAGTTCTCCGTCACGATCCCAGTGAGAGTTAAATCCCTCTAAACCTCTTTTGACAGTGGACATGTAAAGAAAAGATGGTAAATATCCCCCACATCTTCAGAACAATGATGGCATAAATTATCATAACCATGGAACAAACTTGCCCTCCGAGCACTAGTCAACAACCTCTCTCTGCCCATCAGCCACATGAAGATTTTGACTCGTCGTGGGATCTACCACCTCCAAAACCCAATGTTGGCATATCAATCCCTAGTTCAAAAACAAAAGATGTGTATAGAACTTCATAAGCCTTCTTAACTAGGAATTGACCATCTGACCAGGCCCAATGGTCACGCCCATCTGATGGAATTTTCGCTTGAGAGAGTATCTCTGTCAAACATTGCAAATCTAATATATTCTCATTGGATAACTCTGATAGGAAAGGAGGTGACCAAGTATTTCCATTCCGAACCTCGCACACATGTAATCTTCGATTCTCAGCCATCCCAAACAACCTTAGAAAATGGTCACAAAGAGTCCCAAGGCCCGACCACTCATCAATCCAAAAAAGAAAGGCATCTCTATTACCAAGACATGGTCACATCGACGAAGAAATCTAAGGAACGATGGAGCAGATCCCCTGCCAAAGTTAGAGGGCATAGACACATGGCTAGGTCTCTAAACGAGAACACTTGAAACCCCATATATTTTTCACAACAAAGAGCGGAGGAGGTCAGAGCCATTTCCCCAAATACGTGCTACCCATTTTGCTAGTAGTGTCTCGTTCGTCACATCAAGACCAAGAACACCTATCCCACCATCGCCCTCCGGAAGAACCACAACTTTCCGCACAAGGGCGCCCTCTTGGAATCTCCAGTTACAACCCAAAAAAATGACACATCAGAGACTCCAAATGTTTGTGAATCCCCCATAGGAATAAGCCTATATGACATGCAGAATACTGGGATGGCATATAAAACTGCCTTCAAAAGGACCAGTCATCCCCCCCCCCTTGAGAGGCAAGAGGCACGCCAACCGACAAATCTTCGCTCTATTCGCTCCACCAAGGGCATCCAATCCGATTGTCGAACTCGTCCATACAAATGGCGCCGTTGCCAGGGAGCAACAACGCGTCGTTCGGGTTTTTACTTGTGCTTGTGATTGTTTGTCTATTTTCACGGCTTTTATTATTTCCCCATTTCTGTTCATGGGTGTGAGAACACGAGATTCTATGATAAATTCCATCTTTTATAAAGTGAATCCAAAGGGCAAGATACTTGCCTCCCTCGTCAGATTTGAAAACTTTTGATTTTTGTGGAGAATTTTCATTCGACTAAAGCTTGGAATTATTTAAATATTTTGTAAACATCTAATTTTTGGAAGAGCGGAAATAACCATAGAAACTTGGAGTTGTCATCTAAGAAGAAGACAGAATATTTATAACCTGATGTTGAAGTTAATGGAGCAAGACCCCAAACAACACTAAATAAAAGTTCTAATGGTTTAGTAGAGCGACTATAAGTGTCGGGTAGATGCAGTTTAGAACTCTTGCCTAGGCAAGATGCATTGCATAGCTTATTCTTTGAAAGGGAAATGGTAGATGAGCAAAGAGCTTTATTGATGGTTGACGACGGAGCATGTCCAAGACGCTGGTGCCACATTTTACGTCCCTCGGTGACCGGCCTTGAAAATGCACTATTGGGCGAGGGGCAACCCTCACCTGGAAATAGATGATGCTTGCATGTGGAGTTGGATATTGAGATCGTCCTCTGTTTCGGAACCGTCAACAATAAGGGCTTTGTCCCCAAATGCCACAAACAGGGCATGGAGATTGACGTCCTCGTCTATGCCCTTGATTGCGTCCTTGGCCACGACTGTGAGTAGATGTGACAATATTGGCTGAAGGTAGTGGATCATCTGAAACTGAAAGTATTATTAATTGTTGCTGAAATTGAAGTCAAATTTCATGTGCCTGAAGAATGCTTAAGAGTTCTTGGTATGAAACCAGTTGTTCTTAAGCAAGTAATGTCGTGATGATATCGCTAAAGTCGGTAGATAAATTGTTGAAGACCATGACGTTCAAGTCGGTTGTGGACAAGGTTGGCCTGAGGCAGCAAGCTGATCAACAATGAGTTGGGCCTTCTGTAAAAAATGTAACAGAGTTATCACCTTTACGAAGGTTTTGGAGTTGGATCCTGAGCTGTAATAGCCTTGTGTGAGGAGGGGTCCCATGCAGCTTTTGAAGTGTTGTCCAAGCACCATGTGATGTTGTGAGACCCACAACATCAGAAAGGACTTCCTCAGATGCAAGAATCCAGTTGAGCATGGTCTGATATATCCTGGTCCATTCTTCATGAGCAGCAGTCGACACATAATCACTGGGTGAGGACGTTGCATCACTTGTAGAGGAGGTGGATGCTGATGTAATCACATTTGTTGGTTTTTAGTTGGAGCCATCTGTGAATCTCACGAGACCATGGGAGCAAAGAAGAACTATTTATGCTTTCCAGAGCAAATAGTTTATACTGGTGAGTTTCAACATTAGGAAGTGATGAATGATGGTGGTTGGTAACGATGAGTTCATCATGTTTGACAGCGGTGAAGGTGGGATCGTAGCAGCGAGTTTGGACTTGGATTGTAGCAATCACAAAAATCAACCGCGAGAGATGAAGATGCTCTAGACGAGGAGCACCTAAAAGAGGGTTGTCCAAGGGGCACTTGTATGTTGTCATGAGTGCTGGAGATGGCATGCTTGGTGAGAAGGTACGCACCGAGGGCCTTGGTGGCAACGTCAAGCCTGGTGGAGCCGGAGGAGGAGAGGGCAGAGCGAAGGATGCACGACAGAGGCTAGGGGCGTAGGAATGGGTGTTGACAATGTTGAGCGAGGGGGGAAGGTCATTGCAAGGTACAACCCTTGAGCCCCACGTAGAAGCAATCGATGCAGAGAGACCTGGAAATGGCGGAGGTGAGAGAGGGGAGGAAGGGCATGGGTACAGAGAACTTGGGGATGGGGTCCTTCACACCTGCTCTAATACCATTTCAAATGGGAAAAAGGTTAGATGATCTTTTCTATTATACAATGGCCTTATAAATACAAAAATGGGATGCTATATTTAGAGTAATAAGCCCTGTATACAAAGGAAAGAGACTCGGCTCTCTTTTGACTCCTCAAAGTATTGAGTTGTTACTGTTAGAATCAAACACACAAAGCACGCACAAAGATGGAGACACGAATTTATGTGGAACATCCTACGAAGAGGGAAAAATCACGGGAGCTCTCAATCCCTAATCTCCCTCACTAGAGATTAGTGCTCTCTTTACTAAAACTTATTTTCAAATGAGGAGGGATGAGTACAATATATAGAGAAGGATGGGTAAACGGTCTCACATCCGAAGAACTGTTCGAGCCTCTACGTTGTAGATGTAGTGAGTCAATTCATGCATGCTCCTACTACCTCTCATGCTAATGCGGTTTGAAAAGACCGTTTACCTGTCTTTCTCTATATATTGTACTCATCCGTCCTCATTTGAAAAGAAGTTTTATGAAGGGAGCCCTAATATCTAGTGAGGGAGATTAGGGATTGAGAGCCCCCATGATTTTCCCTCTCCGTAGGGTTTTCCACGTAAATTTGTGTCTCCATCTTTTGTGTGTGATTTGCATGTTTGATTCTAACATGGTATCAGAGCATATTTTTGTTGACTCGGACATATACCTCCTGGAGATTGAGCCATCTCAATGCCTAGGAAGTACTTTAACTTCCCCAAGTCTTTCAATTCAAATTCACTTGCAAGTATTTTCTTTATTCTGGACATTTCTTCTTCATCATCACCTGTAAAGATCATGTCATTGACATACACTAAAAGAATAGATATTTTTTCGCCATTCCTCCTTATAAACAAGGTGTGATCTCATTTTATATATCCATTCCTAATCATAACTACATGGAGATGTTCAAACCAGGCTATTGGTGATCGCTTTAATCCATATAAAGACCTTTTTAATTTGCGGCACTTGTTGTCCTTCTCAAATCCAGGTGGCATTTTCATATATACTTCTTCTTTATGATCACCATTCAAGAAAGCATTTTTCACATCTAACTGATACATTTTCCAGAAAAATAGGTCGCTAGACAAATAACAACCCTGATCGTATTCATCTTGGTAGCAGGAGAAAATGTCTTCAGGTAGTCATTCTCATATTTCTGGCCATATCCTCTAGCCACAAGCCGAGCTTTAAATCTATCGACATTCCCATCCGCATCATATTTGATTGTATAGACCCATTTAGAGACAACAAGGTGAACGCCCTTAGGAGCATCAAAAATATCCCAAGTATTATTTTTAATTAAGACATCCATTTCTTCCTTCATAGCATTAATCTATTTCGAATCCTTTTAGGCTTCATCAAAAATTTTGGGAACATGATGAGCATCAAGAGACGTAATAAAGCATTTATATCTTGAACTTATATTGGTATAAGCAACAAAGTCCTCCACTGGATAACGTGTAGAGGTTCGAACAATTCTAGTAGATTTTCTCATAGCAATGGGATGCTCATCCAATAAAGGGTTGACATTATCAGTATGAATATCAGGAGGGAGAGAAACACTTGTCGAGCTTTCAGGGCCAAAATCACCCATGGAAGTGTTGACGTCATGGTCGGAGGAAAGGTTGACACACCCGTTCGGTATCATCTCTTCATCAATTTCCCCCACTTTATCTGATCCCTTTTGTCTGCTATAAGTCTGTCAGAATCGACATGCATTTTCACTGCCTTTGTCTCTATCTTGTTCATTGTTCTCCCCACATAGATAGTGTCTTGTATGTCACCAAGAAAGTAAATCTCATTCTCATTTTTCTCAACCTTTGTACTCACAGACTCTCCTTGAGGAAACCTCTTAGAGAAGTGGGACTCACTCTCGAAGAAAGTGACATCCTTACTTACATGAAGACGATGTGCCACAGGGTCATAACATTTGTAGCCTTTCTAAGTCCCAGAATACCAAGAAAGATGCATTTCGTGGCTCTTAGATCCAACTTACGCCAACCTGATCCAGAATTGTGAAGAAAGCAGACACATCCAAAAATTCGTGGGTCCAAACTGAAGGGAGAGGTATCTGGACGGATGACAGAGAAAGGAGTTCTCTTTCTGATTATGGCAGATAGTGTCCTATTGATCAGATAAGCAACTATCAAGATGGCTTCTCCCCAAAAATTCTTTTGCACATTTCGTTGGAGTATGAGTGCTCTATAACATTCAATAAGGGACGATTTTTTGCTTTCAACTATCCCATTCTGTTGCAGTGTGTAACTACATGAGGTTTCACAGATGATACCCTTCTCATCAGGAAAAGCATGTAGGGAACTTTTCATGTACTCCTTGGCATTATTAGTCCTGAGCATTCTTACTCTTGTTACATACTGAGTGCTTACCATATAAAGTTCTTTACAGCAGCATGAACTTCACTTCTATATTTTAAAAGGTACATATAAGTACTTCGTGAAAAATCGTCAATGAAAGTGATGTAGTACATATGGCCACCCATGCTCTCCACACTTGACGGACCCCAAACATCAGAATGCACCAATTCGAATGCATAAGTAGATTTACCAGTAGATGTAGGAAATGTAGTTGTGTTTGCTTTGCAAATTGGCAAACCTCACATTGCAAATCATCCTCAGACAATCCAGAGAAAATCTTAGGCATCAACTTATGTAGAGAAGAAAATTGATATGACCAAGACACTCGTGCTATTTTCGTATTAAAGTAAAGTTGTCCTCTTCAAAGCGAGCTTTCATCATAGATGTAAGGGATTAACCCACTCGAGCTGGAAGACGATATAATCCATCTTCAACTAATCTAATTCCAATCTTCTTTCATATCTGTAAGTCTTTTAAAACACACGAATTGTGATAAAAAATCAGTCTGCAGTGTAATTCTTTAGTAATCTTACTGACTGACAAAAGATTTATTGGGAAATCGGGGACATGAAGTGCATCGGTAAGGAGGAAACGATCAACAACGGAAATGGTTCCTTTTCCAGCAACAGTGGTTGGAGACCCATTTGCAACTGTAACTTTCTCTCTTGCAGATAATAACTTATAGTCATGAAACATTTTATGATCACCTGTCATGTGATCAGAAGCACCACTGTCGATAATCCACTCAGATTTGGTAGAACAAGTATTGTTAGTTCTCCTCATATTAAAAATTGAACCATTGCCTATCGATTGCAAGGAGACATGTTCTTTCGTAAATGATCCCTTCAAGAAGGACTGCAACTCCATAATGGTATCCTTTGTCGAGTCGGGATTTGTGGATGCTCCAAGCATCATAGGATCATTCACCAGAAAATTCGTAGCCTTTAGACTTTGACTATCTCTCACAGACATTTAATCACACATCTTGAGTGCAAAAGGAGTAGCAGTTCAGCACAAAGAACTTGAAACACAGAAGATCTCAACGAGGCTCTTTGTGGCTTTTAGTCGAACACTTGGTGGACAACAATAGCAACCTAATTTTCTCCTGCAAAAGAGGGGCAGAAAATGTCCCCAAGAAACAGGCTATACGCCCACAACAACACTTAAAAGCACAAAGCTCACACCAAGGGTTGTTCCCCCAACAATCAGGGAACTTACCTCACAACAGCAATGGAGTTCGGATCAATTTTAGATGCCAAAAAATATCATAGCAGCAGCAGCAACTGCCTTTTATGGGTGGATTCAGAACTTCACCACAACTCCACAATGCATGGAGTAATTGCCGCAACGCAATATGTTGACCGACGATGAGAGAAATCAAAAATCACCACCAAAAGACAAAATCCAGCACAGTGGAACCAATTTCCAGCACTTCGAGCAGAAGAAAAGATGATCATACTCAACGAGGCTCTGATACCATAACAGTTACAAATAGCTTGATACTGTTGATTCCTTTTCCCTCTCATGACATATGATTATTGCTTCTTCCAGCTGTCAACCGATGAGTGTTGGTCGGCTGAACCCTTAAATCATCATTAGCCTAGAACCATGACCGGTTGTCTGAAATGACTGAGAGCATACTAAGCTACACACCTTAGCTCAAGCATGTTCTAATCACGAACTGGGAATGTGTTACATGAATGAAATGTGCTAACAATTACATCTTGCTCAGGTCCATATTTAGGAAATAGTAGTGAACAATCTTGATGAGAATATAAGTATGGCCCATCGTGTTCTATGTTAGAAGGCCCAATTTAAACATCTCGATGCATGCATTCTATTAAGCTTTGATGGTATCATGGAGCATTAGGATGATCTAGGCACAACATAAATGAACCCACTGGAATGGTTCTAACTAAGCATTATGCTGATAGAAAACAAGCAAAAGTGTATCTCTACATAAGCAAAAACATTAAGAATGTCAATGGTAAGAAACAAACAAAGAGACATGTGACCATGGAGGTGATTGCACAACATGAATCATCAAAGGCCCAGAGAAGAATAGAGAGGGTACAGCCTCGTCATGCCCAGAGAAGGAGATCTGTCGAGGCCCTGGAAGGAAGGGGGGGGGGGTGGGGGGGAGGCTGTACTCTCTCTCTTCTCCTAAGAGCCATGATGAGCAGATCAAAACAAATGACAAGTAGGAGAGACTAGAGGAAGGAGCATTGTCGAATGGAAGCCTACATGGGACTTTTATAGACATTTTTTTTATGATTGGGGTAGAAAATGTCAGGTTGTGTGTGACTAATATATTAAGATCTTTTTAAATCTGTGCCTGCATGTGTGCACTCCTTGATTGTTTGTATACATCAAGTGATGCCACGCAGATAGTTTCAGTACAGATTGCATTCATATATAAAGCCTGTTTAATGGATGTGGACGTGATTTGTCTTCCACTCATACGCATGTGCATGAACAAATTTCTTCCATTGATTAGAGTTCTCCTTCCTATCTTAAACATATACAGATGCGTGTATAAAAACCAGTAGTGCTTGTGATCATGTCGAGGAGACAAGGTGCATGCACTCCCTGTGCCTCCTCCATCATTTGTACATCAACAGCTTATAATCTGTGCTTCCTTTGATTCCAAACATTATTGATTTCTGTAACTATGACAGGGCATTATAGTGCCTTATGAACCTATATAATAGTACCCTATTCTGAAATAGCGATCTCAGGACATTGCATTCTGTAATCCTTTCCTGTTTTGCAGACCATGCACATATTTTCTTTCTTTGATCAGATCTGTAATGCTGATCAGATAGTTAATTAGTCTGTATCTTAAATAGTGCATGGGGCTGCCATCCCATCTCTGTAAGTCGCTTTTGGTCTCATCTTTTCATAGGATTCAGTATCTAAGAAATTATGTGCCCCATCTTGGCCAACCACTGACATTATCATATCTGGGGTAAAGATTCCCTTCTCTGTCTCTTTCTTTAAATATTTTTCATTTATGAGAAGTAGAATAAGTTAATCATGCCATGGGTAGGAGAGATGGGTCATTTACCTTGTTCACAGAATGGATGTGAAACACCCTAGTTGGTGTCATTCAATTGTCTGCAGTATTTAAAGGTGCATGCTGATAGAGATATATGTGTTACTATATCTTGTTAACTTTAACATTTGATATGGACGCGGATATTATGTAGGCAAATGAAAGTGTATATAATGTACCCCTACAAACAAAAACATAAACATGTATGTAGAGATTAGGGATGATAAAAGAAATACTTTGTAGATAACTTGAACATGTGTGTGCGCATTATATGACTTACATATTAAAAAAGACATAACAAAATTATATCACATAGCATTAGAGTGCAAAAAATGTTATATTTGATTAAAGTCACTATATGCATATATTATAATAGCACTGCAACAAATTACCATGGTAGCACCGAATTGTGGCTACGAAAAACTTTAACTATGGATCGTAATTTTTTAAACAATCTTTTGGCTGTCATAAAGTAAAACATATTTTAGCTATATATTCATTACACGTTGTACACAACAAATTCCACATTGTTAGAGTAGTTTCGCCGCTACATCATGCTTCTTGAAATATCTCGGATAAGCTCTTGTTTTATTATATTATGATTTTTTTATTAATTGGTTAACGTAACGATAGCCTGTGTCAGAGGGTCAAAATCCCGCTATCGATTTTGATCGAACATGTGCGGCATTAGCTAACCCGTAGCTAACCAGCCTTCCTGAGTAGAACGGTCACGGACACGCTCTAACTCTTCTTGTACTCCTGCTTGCTCACGTACCCCATGCTCCAACACAAGCACGAGCACGACTCAACGGGTCGCTCAAGAGCACTCTCAAGAACACGCTAAAAAACGCTCGAGAACTCAACCACAAGATCACACAAATTACGGGTACAAAGCTCTTCTCTTTATTAGAATGGGAACTCTCTCTGGAGTGGGTGTTACACTCTACACTTGTGTGTTTACAAATAAGCAACCACCTCTCATTTTATATAAGAATCAAGGAAACCCAAGGGACACTCATTATTACATATATAGTAATGATACATAAGACATAAGAGATCCTTCGAGTTCTTCGGCAACCCTTCGCGTTCCTCAGCAACTCTTTGTCTGCTCGTCTCTTCGACTCCCTTGTTGTCCTTTCATCTTCCCGCATGGTTGACGTCACATCAACCGCCCAGTCATCACCACACTCGCACTAACGCTTGCTGATGCACCTTTGCCATAATACACCGAGTACCATCGAACACTCGGTCTTGTGCCAGAGGGAACCCACGGCCTCCAGACCCTCATGTGGTAAACCTTTCCTTAGTGTTCTGCGTGCTAAGGGGAAGTCCTCCATAACTTCGCTATCGTGGCCTCTAGACCACTCTCGTGCGTGTACTACCGAGCATGCTCGACAATGCTCGTACTCAGCACCTGCAATGCTCCATGCCTTTGTGGATTGCCACGCATCAGTACCAATACCATGCGCCTTCGTGCATACGCCTATGTGATCGTACCGCATTGCTCCTCGATGCATGCTGCTTCATTGCATACTGCCCTTTCGCGCTCGCGTACGTACCCGCTGTGTGCATCCATTGTCATGTCTTGCACTGCTACCTGTACTCGTTGTGCTCGCGCTGCTACAAGCTTCACGACACTCTGCTACCGAACCAGTATCCTTTGTGACGCTTCTCCCTTGTAACGTACGGTTGAGCCTCCAGACTCCCGTGGATAACCTCCGTAATACCCACGCCGTTTTCGAACTCCTCCTAAAGTCCAGCTCCACCAATCATTCTCGCACATCCAGCTATCGTGTCTGCACGATCATTCTCGATCACGGAATTTGAGGGTGTGACAGCCTGCACCAAATGTGTATTTTCTGCATGTAACGATGGCATGCACCTTATGAGCATTATGTAACAGTGGTGTTTTTAATGGTCATTTTTTATTTGGTATTCAAATCTTGTAACAACACTCTCTCCTCTGCCTATATAATCCATAGTAATACTGTGAGTGCAAAGGTGTGTAAGAGAGTCTTTGTTTTATGTAGCTTATCTCCACATTACTAGTGAATTCTGGGGCTCCTCCTCCTTCGATCAAGTTGGCTGAATCACATAAATCTCAGTGTTGTTTTTTTACTTCTTCTCTTTATCTTGTTGTTTGTCAATTTATGGGCTACTGGTTTAAATCAAAATTGTAGTTTGCTTAACAAACTGGTATCAGAGCAGCACCATGACTGTAACAAAAATAGCAATCGAAAAGTTTGACTGAAATGTCAACTTTGTAATGTGGAGGCTCAAGATGGAGGCCATAATTATTCAGGACAAGTGTGAGGCGACGCTCGAAGGAGTAGAGAAGAAGTCAGCAGAAATGAAGGTAGAGGAGTTTGTAGTTTTAGATAAGAAAGCGATATCTACAATTATTTTAAATCTCTCTAACGAGATTTTGCAAGAAGTTGCTACGGAGACGGCTTCTAAAGGAATGTGGGATAGGTTGAAAGCGATTTACATGAAGAAGACCATGAGAAATCGATTATATTTGAAGCAAAAGTTGTGCAGTTTGAGAATGATAGAAGGTACATCTAAATTCTCCCATCTCGATAAATTCGATTCAATTATTATTGATTTGGAGAATGTGGATGTTAAGATCAAAAAGGAAGATATCGATAAAACATTTTTCGAGATACTTTGATAGATACCATCTCATATAGTAGTGTCAAATCTGCACTAAAGTCAAAAGAGCGGGTATATAGGGATATCACAGGGGAAACAAGCGGTATCCAAGCAAAAGGTTTGCTTGTACGAAGTTGATCAGAAATTAGAAATATTAATAGATCCAAAGGAAGGTCAAAATCTAGATACATAAATAAAATTTGTAATTATAACAAGAAAATATGACGGATTAAGACTGACTTTTCAAATTGAAAAATAAAGAAAAAATAGTTCTCAGTAGAATAACAATGTCGCTGAAGCTGGGAGTAGTTGCAGATGAGAGTGATGGAACCACCTTTTAGCCACAACAAATGTTTTCAGGTCTATCAACGAGTGGATCTTGGATTCAGGTTGTTCTTACCATATTTGTCCGAATCATGGTTGTTTTTCCACCTATGAATCTTATGATGGTGGAAATGTTTTGATGGGATATAATATTTCCTGTAAAGTTATTGGTAAAGGAATAATTCATATCTAGAAGTTTGACGGTATTATCCGTACACTCACTGATGTTAGACATGTTCCATATTTAAAGAGGAATCACATGTCTTTGTGTGCTCTTGATGCTCAAGGGTGCAGGTTCTCAGTTGAAGGTGGAGTTTTGAAAGTTATCAAAGGTGCTCTTGTTGTAATGAAAGCTTGCAGGTCTAGAAATTTGTATACTTTGCAGGGATCTTCTATTACAAGTATCGTTGTAGTTTCTACAACCTCGGAGGTAGATGCCACCAGATTATGACATATGAGGCTTGGAAACATAGGTGAGAAAGGCTTAACATTGTTAAGAAAGAGAAACCTACTTTGTAGAGAAAGTATGGGTAAGTTGGACTTTTGTGAACATTATGTTTTTTGAGAAGCAAAAAAGAGTCAGCTTCAATTCACATGCTGTCCATAAAACAAAAGGTACGTTGGATTATATGATTTGTGAGGTCCTTCTCGTGTACGCTCGAAAGGTGGCGCTAGATATATGTTGACTTTCATTGATGATTATTAAAGAAAAGTTTGGGTTTACTTTCTTAAACAGAAAAGTTGTGTTTCCTTGAAATTTAAACAATGGAAAGCTTTAATTGGAAAGCTGACAGGAAAAATATCAAGCGGTTGCACACAGATAATGACTTGGAATTTTGTGGAAATGAATTTAATGAATTCTACAAGAATGAAGGAATCGTACGCCTTCACAAGATAGAATGACCTCTCAACAAAATGAAGTGTCCGAGAGGATGAACCGTACTCTTTTGGAAAGAGCTCGATGTATGATCTCTAACATTGGGTTGGCTCTTGATTTTGGGGTAGAAGCCATTTCTACATATTATTATATTCTCAATTGTGCTCCGTGTGCTCCTCTTAATTTCAAGACTCCAACGGAAGTTTGGTCAAGTCCTCCTATTGATTACTCTAATTTTGGTTGTCCGGCTTATATGCTTGTAAACGAGGAAAAGTTAGAGTCAAGAGCTAAGAAGTGTATTTTCCTTAGTTACACTTCAGGTGTGAAAGGATATTGATTATATTGTCTTGATCCCAAGTCACCCAAATTTGTAATTAGTAGAGATGTGACGTTTGATGAGTCCTCTATGTTGTATTCTAAAAAAGAGTACTCTAATCCTTTTAATTTAGAAAACGGGGATAGTGTATAGAATGAGATGGAGTTAGAGATAGGTAATGCAAGTCCTTCTCAGAGTCATGTTACAACTCTGATTTATCTAGAAGATGAACCCATCTCTGATATCGTTGAAGATGAATTCATAGAGCCAGAACATTCCATAGCCAAAGATAAACCAAGAAGGGGAATTCGACCACCGCAGATGTACGTGAATACAGTTTCATATCCTTTATCAGTGACACCAGGAAATAGATGGAGACTGTGATCCTTCCACCTACTTAGAGGCGATCCAAAGTACATATTCAGATAAGTGGGTGGTATCTATGACTGAAGAAATAGAATCTCTGCACAAGAGCAGTACGCGGACTCTTGTGCCACCGTCGAACGATAAAAAATTAATAGGGTGCAAATGGTTCTTCAGTAAGAAAGAAGGAACTTCATGTGTTGGGGATGCAAGTGTGAGGCGACGCTCGAAGGAGTAGAGAAGAAGTCAGCAGAAATGAAGGTAGAGGAGTTTGTAGTTTTAGATAAGAAAGCGATATCTACAATTATTTTAAATCTCTCTAACGAGATTTTGCAAGAAGTTGCTACGGAGACGGCTTCTAAAGGAATGTGGGATAGGTTGAAAGCGATTTACATGAAGAAGACCATGAGAAATCGATTATATTTGAAGCAAAAGTTGTGCAGTTTGAGAATGATAGAAGGTACATCTAAATTCTCCCATCTCGATAAATTCGATTCAATTATTATTGATTTGGAGAATGTGGATGTTAAGATCAAAAAGGAAGATATCGATAAAACATTTTTCGAGATACTTTGATAGATACCATCTCATATAGTAGTGTCAAATCTGCACTAAAGTCAAAAGAGCGGGTATATAGGGATATCACAGGGGAAACAAGCGGTATCCAAGCAAAAGGTTTGCTTGTACGAAGTTGATCAGAAATTAGAAATATTAATAGATCCAAAGGAAGGTCAAAATCTAGATACATAAATAAAATTTGTAATTATAACAAGAAAATATGACGGATTAAGACTGACTTTTCAAATTGAAAAATAAAGAAAAAATAGTTCTCAGTAGAATAACAATGTCGCTGAAGCTGGGAGTAGTTGCAGATGAGAGTGATGGAACCACCTTTTAGCCACAACAAATGTTTTCAGGTCTATCAACGAGTGGATCTTGGATTCAGGTTGTTCTTACCATATTTGTCCGAATCATGGTTGTTTTTCCACCTATGAATCTTATGATGGTGGAAATGTTTTGATGGGATATAATATTTCCTGTAAAGTTATTGGTAAAGGAATAATTCATATCTAGAAGTTTGACGGTATTATCCGTACACTCACTGATGTTAGACATGTTCCATATTTAAAGAGGAATCACATGTCTTTGTGTGCTCTTGATGCTCAAGGGTGCAGGTTCTCAGTTGAAGGTGGAGTTTTGAAAGTTATCAAAGGTGCTCTTGTTGTAATGAAAGCTTGCAGGTCTAGAAATTTGTATACTTTGCAGGGATCTTCTATTACAAGTATCGTTGTAGTTTCTACAACCTCGGAGGTAGATGCCACCAGATTATGACATATGAGGCTTGGAAACATAGGTGAGAAAGGCTTAACATTGTTAAGAAAGAGAAACCTACTTTGTAGAGAAAGTATGGGTAAGTTGGACTTTTGTGAACATTATGTTTTTTGAGAAGCAAAAAAGAGTCAGCTTCAATTCACATGCTGTCCATAAAACAAAAGGTACGTTGGATTATATGATTTGTGAGGTCCTTCTCGTGTACGCTCGAAAGGTGGCGCTAGATATATGTTGACTTTCATTGATGATTATTAAAGAAAAGTTTGGGTTTACTTTCTTAAACAGAAAAGTTGTGTTTCCTTGAAATTTAAACAATGGAAAGCTTTAATTGGAAAGCTGACAGGAAAAATATCAAGCGGTTGCACACAGATAATGACTTGGAATTTTGTGGAAATGAATTTAATGAATTCTACAAGAATGAAGGAATCGTACGCCTTCACAAGATAGAATGACCTCTCAACAAAATGAAGTGTCCGAGAGGATGAACCGTACTCTTTTGGAAAGAGCTCGATGTATGATCTCTAACATTGGGTTGGCTCTTGATTTTGGGGTAGAAGCCATTTCTACATATTATTATATTCTCAATTGTGCTCCGTGTGCTCCTCTTAATTTCAAGACTCCAACGGAAGTTTGGTCAAGTCCTCCTATTGATTACTCTAATTTTGGTTGTCCGGCTTATATGCTTGTAAACGAGGAAAAGTTAGAGTCAAGAGCTAAGAAGTGTATTTTCCTTAGTTACACTTCAGGTGTGAAAGGATATTGATTATATTGTCTTGATCCCAAGTCACCCAAATTTGTAATTAGTAGAGATGTGACGTTTGATGAGTCCTCTATGTTGTATTCTAAAAAAGAGTACTCTAATCCTTTTAATTTAGAAAACGGGGATAGTGTATAGAATGAGATGGAGTTAGAGATAGGTAATGCAAGTCCTTCTCAGAGTCATGTTACAACTCTGATTTATCTAGAAGATGAACCCATCTCTGATATCGTTGAAGATGAATTCATAGAGCCAGAACATTCCATAGCCAAAGATAAACCAAGAAGGGGAATTCGACCACCGCAGATGTACGTGAATACAGTTTCATATCCTTTATCAGTGACACCAGGAAATAGATGGAGACTGTGATCCTTCCACCTACTTAGAGGCGATCCAAAGTACATATTCAGATAAGTGGGTGGTATCTATGACTGAAGAAATAGAATCTCTGCACAAGAGCAGTACGCGGACTCTTGTGCCACCGTCGAACGATAAAAAATTAATAGGGTGCAAATGGTTCTTCAGTAAGAAAGAAGGAACTTCATGTGTTGGGGATGCAAGTGTGAGGCGACGCTCGAAGGAGTAGAGAAGAAGTCAGCAGAAATGAAGGTAGAGGAGTTTGTAGTTTTAGATAAGAAAGCGATATCTACAATTATTTTAAATCTCTCTAACGAGATTTTGCAAGAAGTTGCTACGGAGACGGCTTCTAAAGGAATGTGGGATAGGTTGAAAGCGATTTACATGAAGAAGACCATGAGAAATCGATTATATTTGAAGCAAAAGTTGTGCAGTTTGAGAATGATAGAAGGTACATCTAAATTCTCCCATCTCGATAAATTCGATTCAATTATTATTGATTTGGAGAATGTGGATGTTAAGATCAAAAAGGAAGATATCGATAAAACATTTTTCGAGATACTTTGATAGATACCATCTCATATAGTAGTGTCAAATCTGCACTAAAGTCAAAAGAGCGGGTATATAGGGATATCACAGGGGAAACAAGCGGTATCCAAGCAAAAGGTTTGCTTGTACGAAGTTGATCAGAAATTAGAAATATTAATAGATCCAAAGGAAGGTCAAAATCTAGATACATAAATAAAATTTGTAATTATAACAAGAAAATATGACGGATTAAGACTGACTTTTCAAATTGAAAAATAAAGAAAAAATAGTTCTCAGTAGAATAACAATGTCGCTGAAGCTGGGAGTAGTTGCAGATGAGAGTGATGGAACCACCTTTTAGCCACAACAAATGTTTTCAGGTCTATCAACGAGTGGATCTTGGATTCAGGTTGTTCTTACCATATTTGTCCGAATCATGGTTGTTTTTCCACCTATGAATCTTATGATGGTGGAAATGTTTTGATGGGATATAATATTTCCTGTAAAGTTATTGGTAAAGGAATAATTCATATCTAGAAGTTTGACGGTATTATCCGTACACTCACTGATGTTAGACATGTTCCATATTTAAAGAGGAATCACATGTCTTTGTGTGCTCTTGATGCTCAAGGGTGCAGGTTCTCAGTTGAAGGTGGAGTTTTGAAAGTTATCAAAGGTGCTCTTGTTGTAATGAAAGCTTGCAGGTCTAGAAATTTGTATACTTTGCAGGGATCTTCTATTACAAGTATCGTTGTAGTTTCTACAACCTCGGAGGTAGATGCCACCAGATTATGACATATGAGGCTTGGAAACATAGGTGAGAAAGGCTTAACATTGTTAAGAAAGAGAAACCTACTTTGTAGAGAAAGTATGGGTAAGTTGGACTTTTGTGAACATTATGTTTTTTGAGAAGCAAAAAAGAGTCAGCTTCAATTCACATGCTGTCCATAAAACAAAAGGTACGTTGGATTATATGATTTGTGAGGTCCTTCTCGTGTACGCTCGAAAGGTGGCGCTAGATATATGTTGACTTTCATTGATGATTATTAAAGAAAAGTTTGGGTTTACTTTCTTAAACAGAAAAGTTGTGTTTCCTTGAAATTTAAACAATGGAAAGCTTTAATTGGAAAGCTGACAGGAAAAATATCAAGCGGTTGCACACAGATAATGACTTGGAATTTTGTGGAAATGAATTTAATGAATTCTACAAGAATGAAGGAATCGTACGCCTTCACAAGATAGAATGACCTCTCAACAAAATGAAGTGTCCGAGAGGATGAACCGTACTCTTTTGGAAAGAGCTCGATGTATGATCTCTAACATTGGGTTGGCTCTTGATTTTGGGGTAGAAGCCATTTCTACATATTATTATATTCTCAATTGTGCTCCGTGTGCTCCTCTTAATTTCAAGACTCCAACGGAAGTTTGGTCAAGTCCTCCTATTGATTACTCTAATTTTGGTTGTCCGGCTTATATGCTTGTAAACGAGGAAAAGTTAGAGTCAAGAGCTAAGAAGTGTATTTTCCTTAGTTACACTTCAGGTGTGAAAGGATATTGATTATATTGTCTTGATCCCAAGTCACCCAAATTTGTAATTAGTAGAGATGTGACGTTTGATGAGTCCTCTATGTTGTATTCTAAAAAAGAGTACTCTAATCCTTTTAATTTAGAAAACGGGGATAGTGTATAGAATGAGATGGAGTTAGAGATAGGTAATGCAAGTCCTTCTCAGAGTCATGTTACAACTCTGATTTATCTAGAAGATGAACCCATCTCTGATATCGTTGAAGATGAATTCATAGAGCCAGAACATTCCATAGCCAAAGATAAACCAAGAAGGGGAATTCGACCACCGCAGATGTACGTGAATACAGTTTCATATCCTTTATCAGTGACACCAGGAAATAGATGGAGACTGTGATCCTTCCACCTACTTAGAGGCGATCCAAAGTACATATTCAGATAAGTGGGTGGTATCTATGACTGAAGAAATAGAATCTCTGCACAAGAGCAGTACGCGGACTCTTGTGCCACCGTCGAACGATAAAAAATTAATAGGGTGCAAATGGTTCTTCAGTAAGAAAGAAGGAACTTCATGTGTTGGGGATGCAAGGTATAAAGAACAATTGGTTGCAAAAGGCTATAGTCAAGTACAAGGTGTAGACTTTAATGATGTTTTCTCACATGTTGTTAAACGTAGCTCTATTCACGTATTGGTTGCATCGGTAGCCAAGTATGACTTGAAGTTAGAACAACTTGATGTCAAAACTGCATTCTTACATGGAGATCTAGATGAGCAAATCTGTATGAAACAAGCTGAAGGTTTTGAAGTTGAAGGTCAGGAAGACCAAGTATGTTTGCTTAAGAAATCCTTGTATGGATTGAAACAATCTCCAAGATAGTGGTATAAATAGTTTGATACTTTTACGACAGGTCATGATTTCTCCAAGAGTAAGTATGTCAGTTGTGTTTACTTCAAGAAAACGAATGATGGCTCATTCATGGCATGGAGATCAGACGTGGTAGAGGAGCTGGTAAGTTGTAGTTAAGAACTTAACATAAATTCACTAGTTGAAGGCTTTACTGAATAGTGAATTTGAGATGAAAAATTTGGGAGCAGCTAAGAATATTCTTGGCATGGAGATCAGACATGGTAGAGGAGCTGGTAAGTTGTGCATAACGTAAGAAAATTACCTTAAGAAGGTTTTAAGAAATTCAGCACGCAGGATGCCAAGCCGATTAATATTCCCTTGCTAGACACTTTAGGCTATCTGTTGTTCAGTCACGAACAGAAAAAAGAATATATGCCACAAGTTCCTTACTGTAGTGTAGTTGGAAATATTGTGCATGCAATGATTTGTACTCGTCAGGATATTTCACAAGCTGTTAATATTGTTAGCAGGTATACGGCTAACCCCCGGAAAGAGCATTGGCAAGCGGTGAAATGGATTCTCAGATACCTGAAGGGTACTCTAAACTCATGTTTAGAGTTTGGTAGAAACCAAAATCCGATGGTCGGTTTTGTAGATTCAGAATATGCTACTGATATCGACAAACACAGGTCCCTTACAGGTTATGTATTTTGTATTGAAGGTTGTGCAATCAGCTAAAAGCCACTCTACAACATGTAGTACCTTTATCCACGACCAAAGCAAAATATACATCAGTCACGAAGGTAATCAAAGAAGCATTATGGTTGAAAGGATTATACAGTGAATTAATTCTACAACAGGGCATTAATACCATTTTTTGTGATAGTCAAGCGCAATACACATTGATGTAAAGCTTCATTTCATCAAGGATGTCATTGCTAATAAAAAGGTCCTTGTTCAGAAGATCAATACCAAGGACAATGCTGCAGATATGTTTAAAAAAGTTCTTCCATTATATAAGTTCAAGCAGTACTTGGACTTAATCGGTGTTTCTAAACTTGAAATGTAGCCTGCCAAGGTCTTGTCGGAGGAAGGGATTATGATACAGACCAAGACAGAGATTTGTAACGGTGTCCTGCACCAAATGTGTATTAACTGCATGTAACGGTAGCATGCACCTTATGAGCATTATATGCATGTAACAATGGTGTTTTTTATGGTTGTTTTGTTTGGGATTCAAATCTTGTAACACTCTCTCTTCTACCTATATAATCCATAGAAATCCTGTGAGTGTAAAGATGTGCAAGGGAGTCCTTATTTTATGTAATCTCCGCATTACTAACTATTGAATGTTGGGGCTCCTCATCTGGCTGTGAATGTAGGTCAAGTTAGCCGAACCACGTAAATAGCGGTGTTCCTTGTTTTAATTCTTATCTTTATCTTGTTATTTGTCAATTTGCAGGCTATTGGTTTGAATCAAATTGTAGCGCCGCTAACAGTTAATAATATCAACATATATAAAAGCACATATACCGTGTATTTTTAATTAATTCAATCTAATATATTCAGCTTACATTAAAAAGAAAAGTTTCCATTTCCACGACCTTTTTCCCAGTCGGTGATAAAGGAAATTCCATTGTCGGAAATTATACCTTCAATCGCTAATTCAATCTAAAATTTTCTACCCCTCTGTCAACACGTCGCTGAACCACGAATAATCTATTGCCGTCCCTGCGTGCGCATTCGAGCACCTTGAAGTGACAGGTGTTGTTCGGTAATCTTGTCCTTGGGTAAGTAGTGACGTCAGTGCAAGCAAAGCATAGCCTTGAGTTGTTGGTGCCTAACATGTAGCAACAGGAAGGAGCTCCATTTCCTCGAGTTGCCCGCTACAAATTTTACAGATGTGAACCCATCACTGTGGTCTTGCTGCTGGTTCTGGAACAATCCAGTGGGTTGGAAATCAGTGTACAGTTCTTGGCTCCTGGTAATCTGGGGTGTTGACGAATCCAAAGATGCCAGTTTTAAAAAGTTGTTTTTATCGTGTCGTGCGTTGTAGGCGGCAGTCGGAAACGGTCAAGAAAATACCACGATTAAGATATTCTATTTTTAATCTCGTGGTTTTATGTTTATTTTACTTGGGCAAGTCCCAAGGTCAATCACAAGGAGGCAAAGGAACAACCTAGAGTTAAGTCTATCAAAGTTCGTGTTCGGTTTTCGAGGCGGTCTTTTTTAGAATTTTCAATGCAATAAAGGGTGCAAAGTGCAAATTTGGCCTTATTTTAGGGACTAAAATGTAAATTTCAATCAAACGATGTTCGAAAAATACGAAACTTGGCCACAATGTAAATTATGATGAAATGAGTGCACTATATTTTTTTTGGAATTTTTGGATGCAATATGAATTTTTTATGGATTTTTAAATGCAAACAGAATGATTTTCAATATTTAATTATAATAAATATTGAACCTACTTATTTTCAAGAAATAAAATTATCTAAGATCTATCACTATGTGATAAATCTCAGAAAAATCCTAAACCTTGAAAATGTGGGGTCTAATACCTATTAAAAATTAAATACTAAAAGATGCAAAATAATTTTTACAGGACAAAATATATATGCAAATGCAAATCTTTTTGGGCACAATGTTAAGAATAATTAACTCTACAATATATGATTCTTCGGGGATTTTTAGAGCAACGGTTAATCAACTATGAATTTCAGAGCAAAAAATGGGCAAACTATGTAAATGTCCACAAAACAATTATTTATTAATTAACCATCAATCACAAAATTACCCATAGTATGTCAAAGCGTAGAGAATTAATTAACAAACATCATGCAATTTTTGGATTAAGAAAATAATGTAAAGAAGAGGTCTAAATATACGGGGGAACACAGGGGTACAGATGCAAATATTATAAATAAATATAAAATTGCAGGGGGGACCTAAGAGTAATTACCAATAACCAGAGGGCTTCTTTGCAAAATTTCTAGAGAGGCACGTGCCCAGCACGTGCCCTCTAGATGGCTGGCCTGTTGTGCGAATAGGGGAACTCCAGGGGGGCTGCTTGCAATTTGACCCCTGTCACGTGCGGGGCACGCGACTTGGGGTGTGACGTGGTGCTGATGTCCCCCCGCGCACGTGCGTCGCACGTGCGGGGGATCTCGGGCTTCGTGCCCGGCCGAGGGCGGGAGGTGGTGTGGCGGTGCGTCTGGGCCCCGGCGGAGGAGGTGCGCTGGCTCCGGTGGCTTGCGAGGCGGGGCTCCGGCAGAGGGAACGGCGGCGTGGCACCGCACTGGAGTGGAGGCGCCAAGCTCCTGGGCGGAGGCGGAGGTTGCCTGGAGGAAGCTGTGGTTGGCGTAAGAGTCGACGAAGCGGCGCTGAGGGCGGAGGAGCTTCGGCGGCGGTGGTGTGGCTCTGGCGACGTGCTGAAGATGAACGAGGCCGTGCTGGAGGCGCGGCGGTTGTCGTGGTGGTTGTCGTAGACGGTGACGGTGGCTCGACGGGGAAGGATGTCCTGGAGCTGAGCAGCGACGGTGGGTGGATGCGCCGTGGACCTGCAACGAGGTTGGAAGACCTCGGATCTCGTCGACGGCGGGCCCAGGTGCTGTCACCACCGGGCTCTGCCTGAGCTATCGGCGGATCGGGTGCTGGGAAAGGCTTGGTGAAGCTTTTATAGAGGGATGTGCTCGGACGGAGATGGAAGGCGGATCGGGGATTCGACGAGGCGGCGCGATTTGGAGATCGGGGACAGATCGCGGTGGCGCGAGATTGACGGGATTCGGGGGAAGGATCGGAGATGGAGATCTGAAAGGGGGTCTCGCGAGATATGCGGCGAGGGAATCGGGGGCGGCGGAGCTCAAAAGGGGACGACAGCGTTCCCGATTTGGGAAGAAGGCGGGAGGTGGACGACGCACAGGCGCCGTCCGATCGAGTTTGATCGGATGGCGCCCGTCGCGCCACGTGGCGAGCCAGGGGCGTGAGGGGGAGACGCGCGTGCGGAGCACGTGCCATGAAGGCACGCGCGTGCGTCTATTTTTTTTTAAATTTTTTTAATGTATAAAAACCCGATATATAATAAGCCCAAAAATGGTTGACACGTGGCGGCACCAAGTGCTGCCACGTGTCAGCACCAGAAAAATCGAGAAATAATTCTTTTGTAAAATCGATATAAAATAGTAAATGACCTCGAATAAAAAAAGTTTCTTCATAAAAATTGCTCGTCTCGATGAGATCTACAACTTTCATGAAAACATCAAAACCAAAATCGATCATTTGCACCCAGTGATATTTTTGGGGTATCCCATGTACATAGAATACCTTAATTTTGGGGTTTTGTGATTTTTTTGTTATTTTTAAAACCGAAAAAAATTACGGTAAAATCAATGATAAATAAAGACACATTAATCTAATTTTTTTTGGATTTTTATTAATCAATAAAATATGTACAAAAATATCAGGTCAAAAACAACTAAAATATACAATGTACAAAAGAGGCCCAAAATCCAACTTTCACATATGAGCTCCGATTCACTTGAACTTGGTCTTGTTTTGAAGGTACTTGAATGTACATTAGTTTAAAAGTGAGTAGGATTAAATCAGACACTGGATGGGAAGATATGAGGGTTTTAGTCCGGAAATCCTGAAATTAGGGTTTGGGTTTTTGGTCCACTTATTTGGACTAGTTATTTTTTTGTATTTTTTATTTATTCTTGTTAGTGATATGTACACAGTGGGTATTCGGAGTTAGCATGAATGAGTTAAAAATCAGGGAAGTTAGGCTATTTACAGGTCATTTTGGCTTGGATTTTTGGCTTCTTATTTTGTACAGATTTTTGTGCTAAAATGCAATTCTTATGAAATCATGCATGAATGCTAATTATGCAGAATAGATGCTAAAATGCTGTTGATTTTAAGGGATTTGAGCTTAATAAATGAGATTTAGAGTGATGAATACGAGATTCATCATCCCCCTATACTTAAAGCATGCTCTCCCTGAGCATTAAAAAGATATGCCATGAAGTAAAATGAGATTGGGTTCCATACCAAGACCATGAGCTGAAGGTGAAAATGAATCTAAACTCAACCTTTGGATTATTTGTGTGTCGGAACTTCTGTGAGACTTAGAATTTTAAAATCAACAGTCCTCGAGTTCTACAAATCATTGCTTACAGTTTCGGCTCAGAAGTCATCTTAGATCAATCCTCTTCCCAAAGTATACCCTATGAACATTGAATAACCGACTCTTGTGTGTGGAAGGTTTTTAGCTCTTCCCACCCAGAATGCCGGACTACTGCGCAAACCTCCTCTCCAATAACTCGTCCTCGGGGAGTCAGGTATTCCCTTCTAAGGTCTGTCGCGCTGTGTTCACAATCGAATTGGGGGGAGAAGTTAGAAGAATGAGAAAAGAACTGGAGGGTGATTAGTGTAGTTCACCTCTCCTTGTGAAGCTGGCCAGTGTAGCCGAGTCTCCACCAAGATCTGCAGGTTTCTTAAAGCTTGGACCTTTTTGGTCAGATTTTATTTGGTAGTTGCTTCTTTGTATTTGGAATTTTTGGTGGTTCTGCTTGGATCTTGTTTCGCCCCTACGGATATAACATCTTTTGTTTCCATACATTTTTTGGGGTCTTAGAAAAAATTGTGCCCAGCCGTCCATCCCTTTTCCGAAGCTTTATTTCAACCCGTACTCCGGTCTTTAGATTTCCACGCTACCAGAAAAGAAACTCACACAGTCTTCCAACATATGTTTGAGTTGAGCTAAGTGCATAGTGCGAGAGTACAAATTAATTCCTTATTCCAGAGTTGTACCCAGAATGAAGAGACCAGGTTAGACACTAAGAGTCAAACTCTGTGCATTGTTATGTGGAACTCAAAGAATTAAGTCACAGACCTGAAGACTCTAAAATCCTATTTCTCGGTGAAGTTCCTCTGAAAATTAGGTTGATTAAGGTTAAGTCCAGATCACTCTCGGTTTCGGCTCATAACTCGGTTCAGAACCCAATGACTTTTCACACATGCAAATGAATGTAACGCTGGATGAAGTGCAGGTGTGTGGAATGCAAACACACAATTTTTTTTATGATGATTTTTTTATGCAAAAATTAATAAGAAGCCATTTTTTTTCAAAAATTTTGGGCAAAGTATGTGTTAGTAGCAAAACTTTTTTTTTAATTAATACCCATCCCGTAAATACATATAGACTTATGCGCAAGTACGAGGTATGGCTAAAATATATACATAGTATATATACAGACCCCCCTATACTTAGCGAGTGATGTGTCCTCAGAGCACAAGAAGCGTAATGAAGACATAGCTTGGGCTAAGCGTAAGAGAGTAAAATTATTCAATGGTTCGCCCCCCTATACTTAGACTGTGAATAGTCTATGTATAGAAGAAGAGCGCAAAAAGAGGCAGACAGGATATGTAAATGAGGAGAGTATAAACAGATGGGTGGCGGTTCCCCCTATACTTAGGCTTTGGTCAGCCTAAGTATAGAATAAGGATGGATATGGAGTGAGCGAGAGATCGGAATGTGATGAGGGAAATGGTATATACAAATGGCATCGGTCCCCCCTATACTTAGGCCTTGGCCTAAGTAGAGGAAGAAGTTGTACAAGGGGATCGATGTGGTCGGGAGGTGGGTAGCCGATGATTAAGGTGGTTTACGACTGATCTTTTTGTGAGCATGTGGTGGGAGATCGTAATAATGAGACGGAGATGAAGCATATGATTCCCCACCATTATCAGTGTCATCCTCAGAAAAATCATGATGGATAGTAGATGAAGTATTTGAGTCAGATGAAAGGTACCCATCATCAGAGTTATCCTCGGAGGAATAGTATTTGAAAGTGGACATACTCCAGATATTCATGTCTTTTTGTTCCTTCAATTGTTTCCTCAAAATTCGTTCCTTTTTAAGATCAACCGGTTTATCCTCAAATGAATCTTCAGATGCTCCGGTCTCAGTCAGCTCATAAGATATAATTCCAGTGTACTTGTGGAAGGTAGGAGCATCAGCTTTGGATGCGTAATAATTAGGAACGGGAGTTGTCCAACGAGAATCGAATGTTGGATCCTTGTGAAGATATGGCTTTAGAGCTGCCGAACAGACTTCACTCATGTAGACTACCTTTTTCGGACCTGATGAGGGATCATCAACCGATTCCTCTTCCGAAAGATCAAAGGTGACTTTCTTTTTCTTGTTTCGTGAAGATGTCGGTTCACTTGAGTATCCAAATGAATAGCCATTGGACTTCTTCTCCTTGGTCGGTGTTCGGGCTACATGTTCATTCTTTATCTCCTTAATGTTGGTGCACTCTTGATTTGGGAGGATTTGGTCAAGATAATCAGAGTAGGTTGCCCCTGGGTGCGACCATGCATATGTCTTAGGATCGTAGTAGAAGGATTTGTCTATTTCGAGATCCGGGTGAATTGAAATACTGGGGAGATTCTCTAAACCAATGGTCTCAACAACAACCGCTATCTCAGGTGTCGTAGCGGGGTAGGGCTCTTATACCTCTTTATGTTTGCGGTTGTTGGGGACTTTATGAGTTGCCTCAGAAAATCGTGTTTCCTCAAAGACTGTGTCAACTCGAAGTGCTTCCAATGCCGTGAAATTTATTTGTCGAGTCTCACAATCAATAATTGCCTTAGATAATGCTAAGAATGGTTTCCCAAGAATAATTGGAGACTGGGTGAACTCTCCTTGATGCTCAATATCAATGATCGTGAATTCCATTTTGAGCGGAGCACCTTGGAATATCATGATGACAGAAATGATTCCTCTCGGCCGCTTTATTGATCGGTCCGCTAATTGAACAATCTCTCGTATTTTCCTGATCGGTCCGAGTTTGAGTTCGTGGAATACAGAGGTCGGGAGGATATTGATCGGCGAATCATCATCAATTCGGGCATGGGTGAAAATTGTGTCTTTTATTCTACAGTCAAATCTGGGCAACCGTTTCACTATGCGGCTCTTGGTTTTTCTCCTTAACACCAAGGAGGATGCCATTGACAAGATATGTCTTTCAGTTTTTGTTCTAATCCTTCCCGACTTTTTGACGATTGACCTGTCCATTAAAAATTTCTTAAGGTCGGGGAAGTGTTCAATGGCCTTTAGAATGGGAAGTTCAAAAATCAAATGTTTTTCTAGTGCTTCCCTTAGAGTAGGATCCAAATTCCTCAGGTCTTCTTCAGATTCAACTTTTATGAGATTTTCTGGATTTTCGATTTTTTTGGTATTTTCTGTGTGGTGTGGGGATGTGGTGTGTTCCATAGATGAGAAGGGGCTTTGATGATCAAGATAAGGGTCAGAGACATAATCATTTCTAGGGGAATAATAAGAAGAAGTGTTGATGTTAGAATCATCCGTAGGTCTTCGAATATCCTCACAATTTTCATCATGGGATCCAATCCTCTCCTCATTCATTCTTATATCCGAGCCACCATAGAATGATATTACTCGGTCGGCAAATTTTTGAAATCTATCCTCCATCAATTCAAATCTTGTTTTTATCCTTGAAACATCATCATCGCACTTCTGTTCATGATCAATCATGGAAGCACTCGGTTTTTGTTCAATGATTTCTTCTTCCATTTTCCTGTATGTGCGGAGAGGAGAGTTTCTTGGAATATCCTACAAATGATCATTATTTTTAGAAAATATCTCCTCAATAATTATGGAAGGAGGCTGCTCATATGGTTCAGGTATGTGTATTCGATCTGAATAGAGTTCAATCCTTTGATCATGATTAGTCAGACCTTGATATTGTGGAGTCAGCCTACAGGGTTTATATGTGTCTAGGAGTTCCGTCCAGTCCTCTGTATGAGCATTATGTCTGACGAGGGGTCTGTTGTGGTCAATCCAATACTGATGATCATTAAATGCATGTCCTTCCATCTAGGTTTGGTTTCTCTGCCAATCATGGGACTTAAAAGGATTGTGATCCTGAAATGTTTCATTGGCGAGAAACTGAGAATAAGATGATGCAGTCCAAGATGGTAGGTGGTCATATGCGGTTGGATGACTTGAGTAAGGATTCAATGACGGGGCCGAAGTCATCTGCGGGTGCAAGTTTCCCGCAAACGTTGGAGGATTATTGAAAGAATATGATACAGTTGATTTGGGCTAAACCGAGACAGATTTGTTTTCATAATGATGTTCGGTCATTTTTGAAGGGGTTGAGAGAAATGATGGGATGGATCTGAAATTTGAAAAGATTTCCATGATGAGATTAAAATCAAGAGATGAGAGAGATGATTGTATGGGATAGAAATTTTATCAAATGTGCGGCTATTGATCTTCGATATCGGTTCACGCACACCAATACAAACACAAATCAAACCCTGAGTTCACCAACGCACACAATGAAGCCGTAAGAGTTCGGCTATTATCTTTTAAATTTTAGTTGGTGATAAATAAATCTTGGCAAAAATTAGCGAGCTGAAATTTCGGTTTTGGGCTCTAGCCTTAAGTGTCGTCTCTCGCTCACTCAAAAAAATAAAAACATCCAAGGTCGGGGTTGATCTCCCGCAAAAATTCTTAATTTTATGGATTTTTAAGGTCGGCTGTTGTTAGCAATCCCAATTTTATTTCGGTGATCACTGAAGAACTTAAGTGAGCAAAAATACACGTCTACCGTCCAGTCCCAATTTCCTTTTAAAATTATGTGATAAAACAAGAGGGAGAAAGTTGGGAAAAGCCGATGCACGTGGAAAACTATGATGAATGCTCAGTTAGAAGACTTACAGTGCCTCCTCGCAATCTCCATGTGTGATGCTAGACAGAAATTAAAAAAAATTATTCTAAATGAAATGCAAGTCGATGAAAAACCACACCCAAGCAGAAAGTTCTATTAGCGGGAAGAATTGATTTAAATGTTAGCTAAATTGAACGATCTATGTGTGTCTCAGTTAATGTGCAGTGTGGCTTAAGATCCTACGAGCACAAGAAAAAATATAAATGCTCCGGGAGCCGTATGTGCAGGTCTATCCTAATCGCCACTCAAGTCGGGCCCCACCCTCACCGGAGAGTGAAACATGCCACGACACACCACAGAATAGAGTCAGAGGTCTTTCTACACACGCGAGAGTCCAAACGGACACCACTATAAAATTACAAAAATTTAGAAATTGCAGGAATTAAAAACCTAGACTCTACGCTCTCTCACGACTCGACTCGATCTTAAATTAATTGCGGATTTTGCAAAAGTCGGTGAAGTTGCGTCAGTTTTTGAAAAACCGCTCCACGTACAAGGTATCTCGCAAGAAAAATAAGAGAGACAATGTAAGAGAGTGACTCAAAAATATAAAAAAAATAAATGCTGAAAATAAATTGCAGGAAAAAAATGAGATTTACAATGAGAAATTCGGGGGTCAGACTACCCGAATACGGAAAACCGAATAAAATTTTTAGACAAAAAATCTAAGCCGTTTGCCTCCCCAGCAACGGCGCCATCTGATGAATCCAAAGATGCCGGTTTTAAAAAGTTGTTTTTATCGTGTCGTGCGTTGTAGGCGGCAGTCGGAAACGGTCAAGAAAATACCACGATTAAGTTATTCAATTTTTAATCTCGTGGTTTTATGTTTATTTTACTTGGGCAAGTCCCAAGGTCGATCACAAGGAGGCAAAGGAACAACCTAGAGTTAAGTCTATCAAAGTTCGTGTTCGGTTTTCGAGGCGGTTTTTTTAGAATTTTCAATGCAATAAAGGGTGCAAAGTGCAAATTTGGCCTTATTTTAGGGACTAAAATGTAAATTTCAATCAAACGATGTTCGAAAAATACGAAACTTGGCCACAATGTAAATTATGATGAAATGAGTGCACTATATTTTTTTTTTGGAATTTTTGGATGCAATATGAATTTTTTATGGATTTTTAAATGTAAACAGAATGATTTTCAATATTTAATTATAATAAATATTGAACCTACTTATTTTCAAGAAATAAAATTATCTAAGATCTATCACTATGTGATAAATCTCAGAAAAATCCTAAACCTTGAAAATGTGGGGTTTAATACCTATTAAAAATTAAATACTAAAAGATGCAAAATGATTTTTACAGGACAAAATATATATGCAAATGCAAATCTTTTTGGGCACAATGTTAAGAATAATTAACTCTACAATATATGATTCTTCGGGGATTTTTAGAGCAACGGTTAATCAACTATGAATTTCAGAGCAAAAAATGGGCAAACTATGTAAATGTCCACAAAACAATTATTTATTAATTAACCATCAATCACAAAATTACCAACAGTATGTCAAAGCGTAGAGAATTAATTAACAAACATCATGCAATTTTCGGATTAAGAAAATAATGTAAAGAAGAGGTCCAAATATACGGGGGAACACAGGGGTACAGATGCAAATATTATAAATAAATATAAAATTGCAGGGGGGACCTAAGAGTAATTACCAATAACCGGAGGGCTTCTTTGCAAAATTTCTAGAGAGGCACGTGCCCAGCACGTGCCCTCTAGATGGCTGGCCTGTTGTGCGAATAGGGGAACTCCAGGGGGGCTGCTTGCAATTTGACCCCTGTCACGTGCGGGGCACGCGACTTGGGGTGTGACGTGGTGCTGATGTCCCCCCGCGCACGTGCGTCGCACGTGCGGGGGATCTCGGGCTTCGTGCCCGGCTGAGGGAGGGAGGTGGTGTGGCGGTGCGTCTGGGCCCCGGCGGAGGAGGTGCACTGGCTCCGGTGGCTTGCGAGGCGGGGCTCCGGCAGAGGGAACGGCGGCGTGGCACCGCACTGGAGTGGAGGCGCCAAGCTCCTGGGCGGAGGCGGAGGTTGCCTGGAGGAAGCTGTGGTTGGCGTAAGAGTCGACGAAGCAGCGCTGAGGGCGGAGGAGCTTCGGCGGCGGTGGTGTGGCTCTGGCGACGTGCTGAAGATGAACGAGGCCGTGCTGGAGGCGCGACGGTTGTCGTGGTGGTTGTCGTAGACGGTGACGGTGGCTCGATGGGGAAGGATGTCCTCGAGCTGAGCAGCGACGGCGGGTGGACGCGCCGTGGACCTGCAACGAGGTTGGAAGATTTCGGATCTCGTCGACGGTGGGCCCAGGTGCTGTCACCACTGGGCTCTGCCTGAGCTATTGGCGGATCGGGTGCTGGGAAAGGCTTGATGAAGCTTTTATAGAGGGATGTGCTCGGACGGAGATGGAAGGCGGATCGGGGATTCGACGAGGCGACGCGATTTGGAGATCGGGGACAGATCGCGGTGGCGTGAGATTGACGGGATTCGGGGGAAGGATCGGAGATGGAGATCTGAAAGGGGGTGTCGCGAGATATGCGGCGAGGGAATCGGGGGCGGCGGAGCTCAAAAGGGGACGACGGCGTTCCCGATTTGGGAAGAAGGCGGGAGGTGGACGACGCACAGGCGCCGTCCGATCGAGTTTGATCGGATGGCGCCCGTCGCGCCACGTGGCGAGCCAGGGGCGTGAGGGGGAGACGCGCGTGCGGAGCACGTGCCATGAAGGCACGCGCGACGCACGTGCGTCTATTATTTTTTTTATAATTTTTTTTAATATATAAAAATCCGATATATAATAAGCCCAAAAATGGTTGACACGTGGCGGCACCAGGTGCTGCCACGTGTCAGCACCAGAAAAATCGAGAAATAATTCTTTTGTAAAATCGATATTAAATAGTAAATGACCTCGGATCAAAAACATTTCTTCATGAAAATTGCTCGTCTCGATGAGATCTACAACTTTCATGAAGACATCAAAACCAAAATCGATCATTTGCACCCAGTGATATTTTTGGGGTATCCCATGTACATAGAATACCTTAATTTTGGAGTTTGTGATTTTTTTGTTATTTTTAAAACCGAAAAAAATTACAGTAAAATCAAAGATAAATAAAGACACATTAATCTAATTTTTTTGGATTTTTATTAATCAATAAAATATGTACAAAAATATTAGGTCAAAAACAGCTAAAATATACAATGTACAAAAGAGGCTCAAACCCAACTTTCACATATGAGCTCCGATTCACTTGAACTTGGTCTTGTTTTGAAGGTACTTGAATGTACATTAGTTCAAAAGTGAGTAGGATTAAATCGGACACTGGATGGGGAAGATATGAGGGTTTTAGTCCAGAAATCCTGAAATTAGGTTTGGGTTTTTGGTCCACTTATTTGGGTTAGTTATTTTTTTGTATTTTTTATTTATTCTTGTTAGTGATATGTACACAGTGGAGGTGGTTTTGTGTTATTCGGAGTTAGCATGAATGAGTTAAAAATCAGGGAAGTTAGGCTATTTACAGGTCATTTTGGCTTGGATTTTTGGCTTCTTATTTTGTGCAGATTTTTGTGCTAAAATGCAATTCTTATGAAATCATGCATGAATGCTAATTATGCAGAATAGATGCTAAAATGCTGTTGATTTTAAGGGATTTGAGCTTAATAAATGAGATTTAGAGTGATGAATACGAGATTCATCAGGTGTATACCGGAGATTGAAGTAGTTGCCACTCGAACAAAGTAGAATCAACCTTCTAAACTTCTCACTGACCCCTATTGTCACTCACGTGATGTCTTGTTATAAGATTCCAAAAGGGGTGATAAAAAAATTGACAAGATTAGGAGAAAATTCCTTTAGTCTGGAAACACCACAACAAATTACACATCAAAGGTCGCATGGGCCAAAGTGACGCGTCCCACGTCAAATGATGGTTGGGGTATTCTAAACGTCGCCTTGTTTAATAATGCTTTACTAACAAAAAATGCTATAAATGTGGTGGACTACAAAAAACCTTGGGTCTCTGAGCTTATAAGTGCAACCCACTTTGGTGGAGGTCCTATTGTAATTCAGGAGGCTCCAAAATGATCCCATGCTTTGGTTTGGAAAAGTCTACTAAAAGGATCGGCTGACCTTAAAACGGTTATTTACAAAAATCTGGGAGAGGGAGCATCGTCATCATTTTGGAAAAATCGAATTGGTAGTTAACCACCACTTAAAATTGCTCATGAGGAGATATGGCCTTATGTGGGTAAGAAAAATATTTCGGTATCGAAAGGGATGTCTTGCTGGAAAGCCCGCTTCAACTAGTTCAAAGCTCTAAAAAATAAACTACCAATTGCCATATGGAGATCGGCAGAGATAATGAAAGTGAAACTGAATAACATCCATGGAATGCTAAAGCCAGGAAAGCGAGATACCTCGATCTGCCCAACGTGGAAACCTTCAATACATAGGCCAATGACAAAAAACATATACGCTACTTTGGTTGATGGAGGAATAAGATCTCTGATCCAATCCAAATTTCGGAAAAGTAGATCTATTTTGTAACCACGTGTATTCTACTTCATCTGGCTCTTGGCACACAACAAGATCATCTCACAGGATCAGTTGGGAAAAATAGGAATTCAATCCGTAAATAGATGTTTTTTATGCAAAAGGGACCTTGAAAACTACACCCACTTATTCAAGGAATGTGAATTCTCGAAAAAATTTTTCGAGAAATGTGAAATACTATCTGCTTATGAGCGATTTTAAAATATGATGAGGTGGAAAGATTCAACAACTATTAAGGAAACAAAATGAAAATACTGGGAAATGAATTTCACAATTTGGTGGCTCGTTTGGAAAATGCGTTGTAAGATTGCTTTTGAAGAAATTCCAACCAACCTAGATTATATCATCAATGAAGCTTACGCTATATATTCAATTAGAGCTGATGTCGCTCTCCATACAAATTAAATGGAAAATCATATTGCTTAAATAGCCTTTAAATCGAGATTTCTTATCTAACTTAAAACTATTTTTTCCTCATATTGCTGCTCCTTTTTGTTTTATTATAGGGATTGGAGTGGATGGGACATCGGCAAACTCGAGAACCATTGTCACATGTCAGTT
Source organism: Ottelia alismoides (assembly GCA_037367405.1). Lineage (NCBI taxonomy): Eukaryota > Viridiplantae > Streptophyta > Magnoliopsida > Alismatales > Hydrocharitaceae > Ottelia > Ottelia alismoides. The sequence goes on along the minus strand of JAZKJV010007933.1, from coordinate 52,611 downwards.
TGGCCGTTCCTCCAAAGGAAAATTTCTTTAAAGGCGGGTTTAAAGCTCGTGCACTACATGTCTTCGAACTGTAAGCCAACTTGCTTATTTTTGGGAAGATGATCTAGGTTTATGTAAGCACGATATTATATTCGTAGTGCGGGTGGGTAAATATCCCTTTTTTGGGCTTTTGGAGCTAGCTTTTTTACCTCGCACCTATGTGGGTGCTTATCTTCTGTTATGTAATGAACTTATGCCTTGTACGCACTACTTTCTGATGAATGACTATGAATCCTTTTCTAAAAAAAATGCAAGTATTTGGTGCCTGATCATAATAAATTTCGTTGCCACATATAATAAGGGTTTTTAGTTCTAGTAAACTTGTGTCATAGGGAAACTTCCTGAGCAATGTTGGGGGAAAATACTTCCTTTTGTGCATTGAAGGTAACCTGCGCTAATAGGATGCAATCAATAGAGAGACAGAGAGTTTGCGCTTTGAGATTCAAGATGACTATTTCATCCATGAGGAATATGCATGACTTGAGACCCCAAATCCCTCAAATCAACTGATTCAGTATGGTAGGATCGTACTTTAGCTTTGAATCAATATCGCAAGAAGAAAGGAGGTATACTCGTGTGTTCCGACAAATACACAAATAAAACCTAGTACAGCTTTAAGGTTAACATTTTTTCCATCGTTTTGTACTAATAGCACATTTAAAGCATGTGCTAGTGTTAGCATGTTTTGCTTATGCATTTGATAGTGCATCTTATAGCTCAACGTAAATAAGTGTTATGTTCTTAGATTTTATATCCATGCCATTTCAATAATGATGATATTGGAAATCAAGTAGTCCTCTCCTCTCTAGTTCCTCCATTCACTCCTAATGAGTGAACCCCGTATAATGGTCTGGTGGTAGAAGTAGTGGACTCCCACTCCAGTGACCAGGATTCCAAGCCCACAACCCCACCCGTCCCCCTTAACTAATAAAAAAATGAGTGATCTACGTGACTAATCCTCCTCCATGTTTTCGACCGCTAATCCATGCCGCTCATTGGTCCTTTTCGTCGTCATCCTATGTTGGACCTCTTCACCTCTACCCTACCTCTTCTGCATCATCACTCACTCTTCATCCTCATTTCAGAGTGCCACTTATATCTTTTTTATCTTAGGATTTCAAAATCGATTTTTTTATAATGTGATGGGGTTGGAGTAACTCATGATGCATTGTATTTTATATTCATTCAGTTTGAAATATTTTTATACTTTCACTTAGTTTATTTTAACTATGGATTTCTACATATTGTTTACTCCATTTAAAGGGTAATGGTTTTCACCTGCAAAGTGGTGAGTATGAGATTTATCCATTTTATTCATGCATATTGATGAATCGTTAATTGGCTAGGTTAATATCGTATCATTGTAATACGAGCCAATAATAATCTATTAGAATCATGCTGAATGATTCGGTGAAGAGAGAGTAGTTTTATTGTTATCTTGATAAGTACAGGGTCGAACACAAGGACACGAGCTGATTGTCATATCTAACTAAGGTTTAAATAATCTAATTTAAGTGATTAATGTATATGGGTGAATGGAGACAATGCACACATATTTTTAATGTATTTTTATAAGCAAGTCATATTATATGAATGAGTGATATAATGATGCTCGCAAGTACACATAATACACAAATAGATCCTGATTTAAATCTTAATAATAATATCCAATTAAGTGCACAATTTGATCCAAGTTAATAATTAATAAGTACCTCCGATTCTAAGTATTCATTCAATGGCCTAACTACTAACGCTCCTCAATCATTTAAGGTTCATTTATCATTCAATCAGGATAATGATGATATGAACTAAATAAACTAGACTCCTAATTAAATTTCAAATGTACTCAACAAATTAGGGTCTAACTAATGCACATAATTAAGCTAGGATTAATTAATAGCATTCAAATCATGGTGTATTGATCAACAAGTTTCTTTGATTATTAAATTAATCTCTACATGTCACATTATAGAATTAAGCATGGTATATTAAAGATCAAGATTAGACCTTTTAAACAAGATTAGTTTCACTTTAATTGGATTGAAGTTGAAAAAGATATTAAATATCCATTCTAGGGATGTACTTGCAAACAATAAGAATACATAAAAACATCACAAATTAGTCCAAAATGAACTGAAATGCAATAAATAAATTCCACAAGGGGCCTATCTACAATGTTCAAGATGCGCAGGGGTATAATTGTGAATAAAGAGACTCGATGATGTTCCAATTCAAATATTCCAAGCGGGCATTCATGAGGTGTGATGCATATGCCTCGACGTGAGGCTTGGGTGGCATGGAGGCTCGAGCGACGTGGATGGTTGTGGTTGCTTCACTCCAGACGTGGGGCCTCCTGAGTAAGAGGCATAGAGGTTGGCTCAATGGTTGATCAGGGTCATTCGGTTTAGACAATCGACGATACATGTACTTCGTCGAAGTTGGCTACTCCTACCACTGTGGCATGAATGTGGGGCTCCAGTGGACCTTCTTCTCCTCCTTCGTGCTCCTGATGACTTGGTGAAGGTATGTACACCTTATTGAGTATCTCATGAAGGAAATAGGGGATTGGAGGAGCTCTGATGATGAATCAATCAATGGGTCAATGTGGCTTCATCAGTGACGAAGCTTGAAATCAGAAGGAAGTTGAAACTTCCAATCATTAATGCCCTAAAGGTACATGCATGTGTTAGTACACAACAAAGCGAAGGGGAAGAGTTTAAGAGTGAATTGGAGGTAAGTGGAGTGTTATCAAAGTGGCTAGAGATGAATCCCTAAATGGATCACCTTTAATGCAAGAAGTGATCTTGATTGTGGTAAAGAGGGTTCTGGAGAAGAAAAAGATGAGCTCAAAGGTATGCACATGGATCTGGGGATCGTGATGAATGTATAGAGCTGCTCAGATGAGCGTGAAGTGGTGTGTATGTTCGTAATTAAATCAGAGGAATCGACAATGGGGGAAAATTGGGATATATCTGGAAAATACGAAGAAGGCCAGAAGGCAGGGTGGAGGCCTAGGAGAGAGCTATCAAGGGATCCTAGTCTTTTCTTAACACACTTGGTTGATGTGCAACGCGAAAGAAACACTGATCAGAGGGCTGCGACATGGTCGAAGTATTTGGATCTCATCGGAGTTGAACCTCTATCTAACTGTCACCGAAGGGAGGACTAGGATTAGAGGGAACTCAGGCAAGGGCAGATGAGGTGGAATCAGGGTCTCTGTTATGGTTTTGTTCAAGTCGTAGGCAGTTAGAAAAGGTGGTTTCAACCACCTAAACTGACACATATGAGGCGGAGGTCAAAGAGGAGAAGCTAGCGTGAAAGAGGGATGAACGGACTCTAGAAGGGTACCAAAATCATGGTGTGAATCCACATGGAGAGATGAGGGTAATTAGTTAAAGTATCATCGGTGAAGAGACGTGTAGCTTAGAGGGAAATCAAACGTAGGTTGAATATGCACATGCACCATTGGATCAAGTGATCCAATGGTCTTGATCAAAGCGAGTAGGGGAGTCACTTAATCATTTGATCATGTGGTCCTGATAAAGGCAGTGATGGGGCGCTAAGGATCGTCTGATCAAGAGATTAGAAGGCTGAGAGCGAGGGTGGGAACTAAAAAAGGTCGGATACGTGGTTGAGTGAGGAGAAGCCACGCGGCCCAGTTAGAAAAAAAGAGAGATGCTAGAAATAATGTAAAATAAAAATAAAATAGTTAATGAAGTCTAATCAAAAAGTATTATAGTTGAAGGTTGTGTAAATTTTCAAGATCTACAACTTTCATGTATAATCCAAAACCAAATTACATCATATATACATAGTATTATTTTTGTAGGTATTTTCATGAATTTAAAAATAACAAATTTTTTGCTTTATTTTTTGTATTGTCAAAATAGGATTTATTATGTTATATATATTATTTACAATATTACGTTGAATTTTATGGGATTTTAGTATCAAGAAAATGTATAAATTAATAAAAACAATCAACATACACACGGATATATATAAATTAGAAACTTTATTTATTTACAGTAATTAGCCTTAATTATTTACAAGTTGTCAAATGTTAATTATAAATAGTTAATTGTTAAATTAAATTAATAAGCTATGGTATAGGATTAATTAATTAGAATAAATTACACATAAGTCCTTAAACTATACACCCAGTTTCATTGTCATCTGAACTTTTAAAAGTAACAATGTGGTATTGTATTTTTTCATTTGGTAAAAATAAGGACTTTAAGGCTATGATATAGTGTTCTATTTTTATTTTCTTTATTCCTTGCATAGAAAATAGCATTTTGCACTCAAAATATGTAGGAAATTTATTTTAAGTGCATGTCATATTATAAAATCACATATATCTTTCGCATGGCAAATTAAAACATTTTCTATATTTAAAAGTCCAAAAAATTGCATTTATTCCATGTTTACATTACAAAACCCATAAAAATTAAAAAAAGTTTTGAAAAATTCTAAAAAAAGGGGTCACTTATTATTATATTTCAAACCTACATGTCAAAAATCACTAAAAAATCAAATAAAAACCAAAAAAATGCAAACCTTTCTAACCCTAAAAATCATTAAAAAATCCAAAATTTATATTTCTTTATCTTAGTTATTATATGTATAATATATTAAAATTAGTTTTTGAAATTTTCGAGCTATTTAGATATTTTTGAAATCCAAAACGAGTCGGCTATATATTATTCTTAACTATTTTCTTTTTTATCCAATTAAAAATATAAAAATAGCAAAACTTTAAATAAAAATCCCAAAAAAGATTAAAATATAAAAAAGATAAAAATATTTTATTTGGTGCATTTTGAGTACCTTTGGGTTTCTGGTGGCCAGAAATCAGAAATCCCAAAACCCACTGCTGGAGAAACTTGCAGGGCAACAATATTACTGTTTCCTTGATGGATACTCGGGTTACAATCAAATAGCCATGACGCCCTCAGACCAGGAGAAAACCACCTTCACTTGGATTTCTCAGGTAAGTAGCCTCACATTTGAATTCCGGAGAATGCCATTTGGGCTTTGTAATGCACCAGGTATATTTATATATACTATTCTATATTTCATATTTATATCTATATTTACTTATATTATAATTATTAGTACTATAATTACTAAATACCAACAATATTTTTAATACACTTAAAAAATAAAAATAATTGTCCCTTGGGTATGTTCTGGATTTTTTCTATATATTGTATCTATTTATATCCTGTTTATATATTATAGTATCTCTATTATCTATATACATTCTATACATATATATTCCATAAATTAAAAATGAAATGTAAAAAACAGAAAATATAAAAATATAAAAAGTATAAAATTAAAAACAAAAATTATTGTAAATTAAAATTCAAAAAAATAAATATTAAATACCCTCAAAAACTCAAAAATCACCACAAAAATACAAAAACAATGATTGCCTTTTTGCCAATTTTTGTAGTCTATTCCTCGTGCCCCATGTATTCGACCCATACACCTACTTATCACTGTATACATAAAATTTGTAGGGTTTATAATAAATGATCCACATACACCTTGATTTCATTGTTTGATTCTTATCTTGTGGGTTGATTGTTGAGAAAGCCCATTAAACTTAGCGTCGGTCACTTCACCGACCGAGGTCCGCCTCGTGTGACCTCACGACCGTAATGCTTTGCATTTTGGCCCCTTTTAGGCCTTGTTCACCTAAGATGTATTTTATCTTTATGTAGATAATAAAAAGTGTTAGAAAAGTACTATGTGTCGTGGATACTACTTTTGCTTATGAATACGATCAATTTATGTTAGACCCTTCATCACACCAAAAATCAATGATTGTCTCCCACTCCGTGGAATGTTAATTTGCAAGTAGATTGACTCTCACTTTCAACCGCAAACGTAAATCACTTAAAAATCTTCAATTTATGTATAGTTATGGCTTCGTCTCAAGAGAAACACAAACAATCCTAACATATGGATATTACCAACCTTTTTCCCCTAGTACACACATCATGATGTATTTTTGCTACTCGATGCAAGATTCGCTCCTTGATCTTGAGATCTTCGCTCCAATAAAATAAATTTTACATTAGAAAATAAAATTAAAAATTATATAATAACTATATATTTATGTTATTCAACTTTACTTTTATATAACTTCATATCCGAGGTTATTGTAGCCTTCTCAGATGATAAACTTTGTTGAAGTCCATCGTATGCATTGGGATATGCATCCTTTTGAGCCTTAATCGGCTAGAAAAAGGATCATTGTGGTATCCTAAAGCATGGTTGTCCTTGTTCACTTTCACCTTTATTCTCTCAGTCGGCTTTAGTTTATTTAATTGTTTGTATCTAGCAGGACCTTTACTTTTACGATGATGAGCTGTAATTGAAACATATTTGTATTCATTAACGAGACATATCAAGGAAGATATATATTCATACAATTCTAAATGATGATGGCATGCCCATGGTATCTAGAGGATCTTGAGTATTCTCATCCACATGTGCATCATCACCAGTATGAGGATGAGTTGTGTGTCCTCGTTCCCCTTTGGAACCCTCTCATAATCATCGTCTTCTAGCTCATTCAGTCAATTTATGTGCATGAAAAAAAGATGTTACTATCTTTAACTATACAAATAAAATGATATGTATGAAAAGTTGTAGATTAGATGATGTGAGGAGCCGCTCAGCTGGGCTTCATATGTCAGGAGACTCGAGCTTCATCAGATCCAAGCTCGCCAAGGGCAACTTCTTCATTAGCTCTTCATGGGCCATTGCACTTTATTCGATCAAGAACTAGGCTCCAGGAGGAGCAGGTGTCGTCGAATGAAAGCGTCAGCCACTGTCCGATCCTCTTCCAAGGATCTAATCTCAATCGGTAATAACGAACATGCATCGCATGGCGAGGAGGCGATACATTATTAAGTGAATCCATCCGTACCTTTGGATCACACCCATGTGGGGGTATATTTTACTCTTAGCCTCCTATTTTTTATATATTGGTATTTGATATTTAAACTTTTGACCGTAGTTGTGAATATTTGTAATACAAATCAAGTTGTAGAAAGAAGCATGTGGTTGTTTTGCATGTGAGTCCCTGTAATATATTTTATTTGCAAATAGGCCCCTACCAGCTTGATTTAATTGTATTTATGCACTTGTTTTTATTAAAAATAGCTCGTGTGTTCTAAAAATTATGCAAAAATAGATGTATGTGCATAATTGTTTGTTTGTTCATGCTATAATTCTTATTTTTAATTTTACATGCATTTACCATTTATTAAAAATCAATTAGATCTATTTTATTCCTTACTTGCTTTAGAAAATACAAAAAATATAAAACCTTAACTAAAAATTCCAAAAAAAACTACCTAGTGTTTATTATCTTATTTTATAACTCCATGCCAAAATTTACAAAAAAATAACAAAAGAAAACCTAAAAATCAAAACCCTTTCTAAACCTAAAAAATTGTAAAATATTTTTGAGAACCCCCAAAAAATAGTTTTCTATCCTATATTTTTATTTATAGATTTTAGTATATAATGAAATTGGTTTTGAGAAATTTTCAACCTTTTTGATATTTTTATATCTCAAATCAATTCAGCCTATTTTTAAATTTCCTATTTTGCCTTATTTTAATTTAAAAATACAACAAATTACAAAATTCCCCGAATATCATAAAAATAGAAAAATAATTGATATAATTTCTTCTATATTTATAATTAATATATAACTTATATATATATATTATATCTAGTTTTTATTATTATTAAGTAGTACAAGTACCTTTTAAAATTTTAAATCACTTTAAAAAAATAAAAAAGGATCGTTCTTCGAGTATTTTTTTCTGAATTTTGTGCAATTATTATATATATTATATTAGATATTATCTTTATTATACATATTACATACATAGTTGTATATATAGTTATTATATATATTAAAAAGAAATAGAAAATAATAATTATAAAATTAAAATAAAAAAGATTAAGAAATAATTAATCAAAAATATTATTTAATTAAAAATCCCACAAAAAGTAATTAATTAAGTGGGTGAATATTATACAAATATAAATATATTAATTATTTATTATTTCATTATAATCAATATACATGCTACACCGACTTGTTCCTTGATTTCGATCCCTGCATGATTGTCCACCACATTCATCATAGGGTTATAATAAATTTTGATCCACATTTGATTTGATTGTTTTATTCATTATTTATGGATTAATTATCGAATTTAGTCAGAGAGGTTCTTGGGCTGTCATCACAGCGACTGTCGGTCCTGCCTTGTGTGGACCACAAGACTGTATCTAGAGATTCTTTCATGTTATTTCATCTACTCTTATAGGTTGGTGATCATGCTTATTCTGTAATGACCACACATCTTCTCTATTTTAGAATCAGGTTCTAGTTTATTAATAGGCCAGCATATTCTTCTAGTTAACCGTACCCTTAGGTTGATCGATCACCCCATTAATAATTTATTTTTAAAACGTGCGAGTTTTTTAGATCATATAATATGTCAAAAGCAAACTTATTATAATATTGATATATCATGCATAAAAAACATCTATGGGTTCCATGTGTTTCTATTTACTAATCAACTGTAATAGGAGATAAATTAAGTTACGTCCTGGGATGTTACCTCGAAATTTCCACCTGCATGAAAAGGGCCCTCTCTAGTGCTACGATGATTACAAGCACCCATGTACGGAGATGAAATTCCGAAGATCTATGAGATGATAGCTTCATATCATCAATCAGGTGAACTCCTGCAAGCATCAATGATTGTGTGTCGATGCCCTGATTACTATTCCAGCGAGGGGAGAGGGATCAATTGGCATTCATTTGATATTTGGATGGGTTGGATTGAAGCATGCATGCGTTGATTTGACTGGAGTTTCTCCATTGGTGAGTCCGATAAGGAGTGATTTTATTGCGGGATACGCTGCACAGAACGCTGCCTCGGCTTAAGTTGATAAGCATGAGAAGGCTTGTATTGACAATCAACATGTATTCATTCCTTTTGGTTTTGACACCTTCGGATTCTTGGCAACTGAAGCAGTAGGGCTCCTCAAAAGGGTCCAAAGAATTATACATAGCAATGTTATGGTTCCCGGATATATAGATGTTATATTTCGAAGATTTGGATTTGCCATCCAAAAGGGATTAGCGGCGCAGCTTGTTGCCCGTCTCCCATCAATCTCTATGTAATTTTTTATATATGCATGAAGTAGTTGTTAGACGTTCACCTAAAGAGAAGAAATGCAACCCTCTTCTATTTTATTGGCAATGTGAGATCTAGGGTGGATCTTCAAATGGATCCCAATCCATTTGATTTCAAATGATTGTAATGAGGTGAGAAAATGGATCATTAGTGTTTTTGAACTCGATGGAAAGGTCACCACGAGCTCTATAAAAATATGGTTCATTTGGATATTAAAAATTTTCCCATGTTCAAAACATAAATTTCATATTTATTAAAATAGAGAAGGTTGAATCAGTTTTATCTGCAATATCACTCACAAATAGATTGAAACTAGGAAATGCAAAGGGGGAAATGGTAAACCTAATTATCGGGAAACTTCTGCAAGTTGAATTTTAGTTTCTGATTGAATATAGGAAGCTTGCTAGAAAAAAAAACTGATGGATCAAAAGGCTCCCAACCCCAGTACTAAGTAGGTTTAAATCAACATTTTATGCGTGTCTCCTTCTATATTTAATGCGAAATTTTACATAAATGATTATAAATTCATCAGTCACTGGTCCTGCATATACTTCCACAATTCCAGCTAAATAATGCATGGCTTGCTATGAACTCTCACAGCTCCTCTCCATCAATTGTCCTCTCAATACACGTGCACTAGTACTCGATTCTCTTAACCAGAGAATAATCTACAGTGACAAACACAATCAACCATTAGCACAAATGATAGATCAGTCCTCATCGGCATGTCAACTAGACTATTAGGACCATTGCTTTCCATGTGCTTGCTCCGCGCCGTCGCACCGCATTAATCCCCTAGTTATGAAAGGTCAAGTAGTCATCTACTCCGTTGAGACTCTTCAAGCAGCATACATCACATTCAGCTCGAGACTCATCGATCAACGCAGAGCCCTCTCATTAAGCACAAAGGGCAGATTAAAGAACAAACAACTCCTCCTTCGATTCTTCAAATTACAGCTGATGGCTTTATCAAACCAGAGTTTCATGCAATCTGGATGGATCAAATTTATATAGATCACTGCAAGTTGTCTCTCTCTTAAACCCTATTAAATGGGTATCTTTTTCTTTCAGGTTGGGAGGGTGGGCAACAAGCCATTGACCATGCACACGCATGGACACACCCCATTCTAAGTCATGCTTAACGACAGCTGGGGTCCTCCTTGTCCTTGAGATGCTTCCCATTACGCGATGGGGCCTCTCTACATGTGATACTCTCATTTATGTACATCGCATTAGACGATACGTAATATCTCGCACAGTATACTTTTGTAACAGTGGGTGTGGGGGATAAGGAAGACGCACAAAACAGTCGCGTACTCTGACCCATTTTCCGAGATTCCATTCCACACATTAAGATGCGCAGACGGGAGATTGTTCTAAGAATCTATATCGGGAGGTGTTGTATATATTCTCTCATGCTTAATTTGGCAATATATCGTGTGACATTTCCACTAATAAAAGGATCTGAATTTGATGCACTGTGAACTGGGTTTTGCATGATTTTTTTTAGAAAAAAGATTCATAGTCGTTCATATCACCTATCAGATGCATGTGAAATGGGTTCTGCATGATGAGAACATGATAATGTATGTAGATACCACCTATCAGATTGTCCGGTTCGTTGCTTTTTCTTGTAATGGCCACTCGTGATCACCATCTTAGGTGCGCCTGCACCGAAGCATGTTTACATGGGATTTCTTAAATTTAGGGTTTTACGAACAAGCACCTTGTAAACAATGTCTCCGAACTCCAAATCCTAAAACCAATACACTATTGAAGGATTTATCCTTCTATCGTCATCCCATAGCACTACAATAAAATTGACCTATGGCAAAAGATAACTCAACATTCATTGGTAAATCTTCCGTAATTAAATATATAACAACGAATATTATTTGTTGCACTTGATTCATGTAGTATTCTTGCTCTATTCCTCTCAATGAATTATATAGCAAGAATTATTCTTGATTTTTTCTTATAATTGTTGCTAAATTGAGCAACAAGTACTACAAATTTTAATAAATATGTCAACAAAAAAGTCATTATTATATGAACCATTAATAACTAATATGGCACCCATCACTAATTATAAGAATAAAAGATAAATCGGCAAAAATATATATTCATCGGTATATCTTTAACATCAAAATAAATGCCAACAAATATTCAAATTATTTATCGTTTTAAGTCAATTTTGTTGTAGTATAACCATTTAGTTAAACTTGCGATGAACATGAGATTGTTAATACCCAACGCTAATTAGATACTCAACGCTAATTATCACACAAGACCAGACGCCTACGTGGGTCTTGGTAAATGTAACTTTTGTACATAATCTTGTGAATAAAAGTTTTTGGGTGTCCACCTTCACGGCTCGACACCATTTTTCCTCAAAAAATTATCACAGACAACCACTATAACCAAAGGCCTAAGCCAACAAAATAATCTATTGTTCCTTGTCAGTTCTTACTTAAACGTCTAGTAATGAATATTATTCATTGTATGATTCTTTAAATTCACAGCAAATATTATATCCATTGCTATATTATTAGAGTGAATCATTGATGAAACTCGATTTCATCATCATAATTTGCATATATTAACCCCCTTACTTAAACATGTGTCAATAAAAACCAGAAGTTTTGTAATTATCAGAGTCTCGAATAAATTAAAAACCACAAAAAATTGCAAAATTAAAATCGGGTATTTTTGGCCTTAAAAATAACCTTAAAAATATTTTGTGGCTTCAAATGACCTCATCTCCATTTTTGATCAACATGAAACTTGTAGATCTCATCGAGATCTACAACTTTCATGTTTTGAGTTTTCTCAAATTCGGCCATTTGACCTCTCATATTTCATATTTACTCTCCTAATAACCTGATTGGGCATGTGACCCTTTCTGGTTGGGCCACGTGGCCCGATCCCTTTGCACTATCCGCCTGCGTCACTGGCCGTTGGATCTCTTCTTGATCCGGCGATTCTGCTTTCTCCACGTGCTCCCTTTTTCCCAGCCGTCTGATCATCCCCATCTCTGATCTGCACTGCCCGCTAGCCTCGCCCATAGCTTGCCACGAGGCGCGTTGTGCGCCACTCGATCCCGCTTTCTTCCCGTCATCTCCACCGTTCTTTGACACTTTGATATAGACCATCCAATCGCATGCCTGATCTAATCACATCCGTCTGCTGGCGCTTCTCCTCCAGTACTCCACGTGGCAAGCTCCTGGCTCTTCGATCATCCAGCCCTAGATCAGATCACAACCGTCGTTGAGTGCCTTGATCCTGGCCGTTGGATCACAAGATCCAACGGCTATGAACTCGTCGTCAACCTCGGGTCGCCTCTCTCTCTCCCACGATCGCAGCTCGCACAACCTCTTCCCCCTTCCCTTTTTCTCCGCAACGCCATCCATCATCTCCACTAACCAAAGACCCCACGACGTTCTCCCATCTTCCCTCATCCTCGCGAGCCCTCACACCCTCCACGAAGTCTCTCTGGTCACTCCCTATCCCTCGGTCAAACCACGTACGCCATCTCTAAAACTACCACCTTCACCCAATAAATATTCTGCCTCCCCCTCCGATTACCCTCGTCCACCTTTATGTGGGGCTCTGCCTAGCTCTTCTCCTCCTCCCCGTGACAGGGGGAGGAACGATCGAGGTGCGACGACAGCGCCAGCCCCCGATGTCGACCCGCCGCCGTCCATGGTGGTGTTGCGAAGCTTTGAGCCCGCCAAGCTGCCCCGAATGGCTGACGGGGTCCAGCGATGACCGGAGTGCCACCGGCACTTAGCCCAAGCCGCCTCCGCTCCGCCCGATCTCAAATAAGCATCTCCGACCTCTTTTGTAATTTCTTCTATCTTTTGCTGAAGTAATTAGGCCACTACACTCAAGACCATGCTCCATTGTTCACCTTCCAAGCTCCCGTCCCTCATCCACCGTTCACGTGCACACTTCTGCCAGCACTCTCCCTTTCTCTAGAACCTAGTCACCCTTTGTCCCCTTAGCCATCGCTCGCCGGCGGCTAAGACTATATGGGCCTCACTCCCGTCGCACACAAGCCCTCCACTTCACTCACCTTCACGAAACCCACGCTTCGGCTATTAGATTAACGCTGCAGGGATTGTCAATGGACGGGGAGCACCACCCATCTCCGATCTCCTTCTCTGCCATCAATGTCGCCTCATCGACAGGAGCAGCCGGTCTTCTCCTCGCCGCCTTCGAGCTTCTGGCGACTTCGCGAGGCCCTCACGAGCTTGTTCAGACCTTCCGCCAACAAGGAGAATGGGGGAAGGCACTCCAGGTGCTTTGCCGGAGCTCCATACACGCCACCATCCCTGCGGCGGAGGAAGATGATCGAAGACGTACAGGTGCCGTTGGATGGCACCTCGCGGTGTCCATCCAATGGCTTATTTTCAGCCACGTCTCCCTCAACAGTCTGTGCAGGATGCCATCGGATCCTCGGGATCTGATGGACTAAATGCAGCCATGTCGACATATAGTGTCGAGTCCAGTGACCGTATGATCTCCATGATCGGACGATCTCCGATCGTCCACGTGTCCTAGCCTGGATCTCACCACGCCTCCGCACCCGAGCCATAGGCTTGGATATCCCGAGCCTCACCGAGCCTCATCCGAGCCCAAGCCTAGAGGCTCGTCCATTCTGAGCCTAGCCGAAGCTTCACCGACCCTTCTTCGAACCACAGCGTCTACCGAGCCTGGCAGAGCACATGCCTAGCACGTGCGTTTCTGGGCAAGTTGCAGAGAAGCCCACAGAATTCTTCAATTTTACAGATCGGTCTTGTAGTCACGTGAGACCACGCGCGCCTGGGGTATTTTGCATTTTTACCCTTGCGGGTTTTAATAATTGTAAAAATACCCCCGCACGTGTGGGTTATTTATAGGGAAGGCCTCGCGCTTAATTTTTATTATATTTTAGTCCTTCCCAGGGAGCTGTTTGTAGTTATCTTTCATGTTTCTTTCAGTTATGCCCTTGTCTTCTTTTATGCATATCTTGAGCTTCGTAACTCCGATTGAGACGATTTCAATGGCATTTTGAAGCTTTCTTTATTGTCTTCTTTATGGCATGCTTCTATTTCAGAATTGACACTCCTAAATTTGATGTGTTATTTTATTCATTAAGTGTCTTGATTCCAATGATTCTCGTGCCTAATTTTTACATGAATGAAGAATGCTTCATTTGTCCCTGATTTGACTTGTATTTTAATGGCTCAAGTACTCCTTATCTAGGGCTTGTTTGCATTGCATTTCATTGCATCTAATTGCATGATTAAAAATTTAAAAAAATGCATGTTTGTTTAATGCATTGTCTTGTCCTCATGCATTCTTTTGACCTATTAGTCTTCAACTCAACACTTAATTAATGAATGAAAATCTGAATAATCACGGGAGAGGCTCGTGTCCCTGAGTTTGACCTTGATTTCTTACCAAGTAAAATAAAAATATGACCATCTTATTCTATGGACAAATGAATTTGATGGTTTTTGATAGACCTAGTTTAGCCCGACTGCAATGACCATTGAATATTAATTCCACATTATTAAAGGGCTGAATTCACGACTTATCAATCAGACAACAACAGGTACCCATTAACTTTTTCTTGTGATCGTTATAACTACGATTAATACAAATTTTGACGTATAAAATGACAAATAATCATTACTATGAATTTCTAGCAATGAATATGGCATTCATTGCCAACTTTATGAACCAAAGTGAATTTATAACGAAAATATTTGTTATATATATTATGGAAATCAATTATTTGTTATCACAAACATACGTTCCATAGCAGTGCATCATAGTTTAAAGGAACATGTGCAGCTACAAGATTTACAGGAGCATGTATGTGATTAAGTCAGTCTTTAGGATGTACATAAGTAAAATCCCTCAACTATAGAGCATGGATTAATTTTGCTATCCATTCGGTTTTAAATAAATAATAATAAAGAAATAGTGTAGGTCTTGATATATAGAAGAGACAAGACAACACAAGTGGGTTCAGTCCAAGGCCATGTGCGGCCATGTGGTCGGTTCCCCCACTTTGCCAACCCCCCACCACCAGCCGCTACCTTCACCTCACATCTTATTCCCCTCCCATGCATTTATTCCCACGCAACGCAAGAGCCCCCCGTTGCTTTCTGCGAATTGCTTTCTGACCTCACCCCTCCATTTAATTCCTCCTCTCACTTTCTCCATCTCGTTTCAAAGCCGTGGATTCTCTCTCTGGCCCTACTCCCGGAGAATCATTAGATATGAGCAATACAGACCACCATCTGACAAAAACGTCATGGGTTCAGTTGAAAATTTAGGGACCTTATTGTCTGTTGTGAATCTTGTGATACAACATGTGTTGTATTATAGTAGATAGTTCGATCGGGAATGTCTGATCGGACGATCCAATTTAATACGACACCTGTTGTGTTGTATTACAGTAGACTATCCTCTCGTGAAAATTTATGGCTTCTTGTACAAGCTAATGCATGATAATATTGTCTAGTATTCTTCGCAAACAATCTTGGATGAAAGTTTAAGGACCCCAAATGAGAGACCCTGACTAAGGACCTTTTAGGCCAACGTTAGAACTCCATATTGAATTCTAAACTCGCCTCAAAGATAGGGATCCTTTGGGCAGGCAGGAAATGTGAAGCGATCGAAAATCATGAGAGTCTAATATACTCAGGACATTGCAAGATCTCTAGACTCGAGTCATCTTTGAACGAAAAACGACATGGACAATGTGTTGGGTTTGAATATAATTTAAACAAACATCTAAGTGGTTTAAGTCAAGGTATTTAGGTGATGATCTTCATCTCTTCTAAGTACTTCTGGTGAGTTCTCCATGTAAATAAACTATCTTTGTAGTGTTACAACTTCACTTAGCAACTAGCTCTGGTCATTCTTCCTGCTAACAACAATGGCTGCTTGCTCTTCGGCACTAGTTTCCTCTTAAATATTTGTAGAATCGGATTCAGCTCTTTGGGAGCTCTTTCTATTATTACTGAGATACTCTGATACCATTGTCTGGAGGTCTTATGTTTAAACTAAAGATTTTTCGAGAAAGTTTTACTTTGACAACATCGATTAGGATATATTCCACTATCACATCGTAATACTTATTTTCACATAAGGTTATTTGTTGGAATTACAACTACGCTCTGCTACTGTTGAAACTCAATTCCATCACATGTCGTTACGTTGTAATATGAACAAGTTGTAGTGCCGGATTAACATAAATTTTATATGCATATAGAAAAAAATGTACAGATTCAGCCTAATAAGATTGGATATTTATTACGATTTTGCAAAAAAAAAAGGGAGATAACTGTAACCCCACAGTAAAGGATCCATTTCTAAAATGTAAGGCAACTAGTCCCTAATTCTTTCACCCCTTTCTCCAAAATTTACAAATGATTCAATACTGATAGAATATTACAAACCATCCCTCACATTTTTTTATGATTTCCCCCTCCTTCCCTCCTATATTTTTTGTCCCATGAGTATGATAATTAGAAACATAAGGTGGTGTCCCTGTAAATTGTAGAATATGTACACTAGCACTTGTTAAGAAACACACACCCACATTGTGGATGACGAGGAACTCACAATAGGCGCATAATATATGTGTCAGAGGAAGGAAAGAGGAAGCCATAGAAGAAGGGGATATCTCCCCTCGGACCCTCTCTCTGTCTTCTGTCCGTGTGTCAGAGCAAAATCTCCACGTACCTCCTCCCAGTTACTACAGACGCCCACGCCATGCAACCAAACCCTAACCCTAATTCCATCCCATTCACGCAGGCCTCCTACTTCCTCCGGTTCCTCTCCCGCTTAAACCGGCGAACGCGTCCCCCTTCACATCCTTCCGATCCCGCGGCTGTCAGAAGTAGCCGCGGAATCAGACGGGCTGCATACGCCTCCATGGCCTTTGCGGTTAGACCGCAGAGGCAATGGAGCAGAGCCCTTCTGAGGAGCCTTAGAAGCCGCAATCGAACAGGGGTAAAGCGGACGAAGAGGAGGTGGAGGAGCCGGGCGAACGAGCTCAGACGGCTCGTGCCGGGTGGAAGGGGGATGGAATTGGGCAGCTTGCTGGAGGAGACTGCTCACTACATAGAGTGCCTCAAGTCTCAGGTCAAGATCATGCAGACGATTGCAGATTATTGCAGCATGCCGTGCCGGAAACCATACGATGGAGACGAAAGGATGCTCTAAAGGTAATGAAGGATTATGTTGTAGCAGTAAATAATGTCTCAAATTAGGCTTGGAAAATTGCAGTTGCTGCTCTAGCATCGTCGTATTTGACCTCATAAATCTGTGTTCATCAGTAGACGATGTACAGTATCAAAATTTGTGAGAAAAGAAGGCACTGATTGGTAAGATATAAAAGGGACTACTGTTCGTCGTATGTTCACAGATAAATACAAGGCATATTTGCTACAGTACGCTCCAATCTCATATTTAGATTATTCCTATACAACTACTTTCAGGCTCTTATATATTGATTTTTGTTTAGCTGGTTTTTCAATTTTAGTTTTGCGGAAATCTTGAAGATGAGTATGGAGTGGCTTGGTGTGATATGCTTGACTTGGTATATTTCCTGTCATGGTGTCCTTTGATCAAAGCCCACCTACCAAGATATTCCCCTTCTATTTCCAAGATAAGTATAAGAATGTTGCATGTGGCCAACTGGAAGGACTTTGAAAGGCTATCGAACTGTGAACTTTCAAAATATCTCTCTCACACTTCTGCAGGTTTTCTGGTGGAGATTTTTATGCCATTTTTGAAATATGTTATGATGTTGGTAACCATAAGTATATATGTTATGGCAGTTTATTTTGCATCGTTTAATGTTCAGGTGAAGTTAGAAATGTGGGAAAAGCTGCCTCATAAAGCCATAATATACTTTGGCAGACAAGGCTTAGAAAATTGATGTTGGATCTGATAAACGGGTACTGCGATAAAAGTAAGATTGATAGAACAGATAATATCTGTATGGTCATTAAATATATCATTATTAACTATACGGTTCATCTTACGTTTTTCTTCTACATGCATTAATTGTAACATATTTTGGTAGAAGAGATGGTTTGAGAAGGGAAGCATCTCTATATGGTGAGATTGAAAGCATATTCATTTCTTCAAGAATGGGAAAGACATTTCTTCGTCATTTACATCACAAAACAACAATAACGTTACTTTGCTGAAAGAAAAACGACCCACTAATGATAGAGTCTTGATGAAAATTCATAAGTGATGCAACAGTGCGATGGACATCATGTGCTTCTAGTGTGACAAAATGTATCACAAGATAGTATAGCATGTCTAAGAAGTGAAGTAGCGATGAAGGAAAGGAAGGAAAAGGAGAATAAGGAGGCTTCAACCAAACGCTACGAGGAAGATTTTCCGATGTGCTCAAGAAAAGAGAAGCTGGATTTAAGATGGCTACTAGAATGAGCATGTCTATTTGACACATGTTCACTGTTCAGCCATGGAGATATTTGGTATGTAATCCTACAATAAAAAATCAGCATCCCCCAAGTAACGAACAAGGATCTAAAAAAGAAAACTCGTACTTGGATAGAAACCTTTGTTCTCGAAGCTTTTCCATGTTTTGGAAAAATTACCACTACAAAAGATCACCAACACGAGTTTTTTATGGGTAAGTAATTGTATTGATGTAAGGAAAACGAATTTACAGACCCGTATAGGGTAGAATACAGAGGGCCCAGAGACCCAAAAATGGGCGCCCTAAATCAGAAACAAAACCAGAAATACCAAGTTAACAAAATGGCCGAGGATGGCCCAAAAAAAACCTTCACAAAGTATCCATTTACGTTGTGCCCATAGAAATTCTTGTGGCAGAGATGGAGGCAACAATATGATATTGCGAGGACGAAGGAGAAGTTGTCCAGCGCGAGTTTCTCTCCTTCCAAATAGCCCACACAGTAGCCGAGAGGACAACACACCAACGAGAACGAAGTTCCTTGTCATGCATCCACACAATCCAGCCCAAAATATCACCTAGGAGAAGGGAAGGCGGAGGGGAAAGTCCTATGCCAGCGAGAACCTGAAGCCAAATAACCGCTGCGAATCTGCACTCAAAGAAAACATGATCACGAGACTCAGCGTCCATATCGCAAAGATAACATTGACTAACGCGGGAGATCCCCATCCTTTGCAGAAGGTCAAGAGTAAGGAGTCTATTTGTGAAAGCACGATAAATCGCACAAGAGAATTTAGGCGCAGCCAACTTACACCAAATTATGCTTGCCCAGGGGACCACAACCCCCCAATGCCTAACAATGTCAATAGCTTGAGAGAAAGAGAACCCCTTAGGCGAGTTAAGCCAAGTATGCCGATTGCTAGAGGAAGATATAGAGCCCCGAAACGCATCATGCTTGCGCAACAGAGCCTTCCACAACAACAAGTCACCCCCTTTAGAAGTAGCAGCCCAGAAGGAGCAAGAATGGAGATACCGTTTTCTCATGTAATTGGCCCACAAGGAGTGCTCGGCCGTGAGAATTCTCCACGCCCAAGCCACAAAGGTGGCCCCACGCAGCATATGCAAGGAATACAATCCAAGTCCTCCCTCGAATTTAGGGAGGCATACATAATGCCAACTAATCCAATGAGGCCCAGGACCCCACAGGAAGTTAGCACACATCTTGTCAATACGAACCACAGTACCACGAGGGATAAGACAACCGCTAACCCAATAGAGATTAATACCAGTAACCACAGACGAAAGGAGCTGAAGGTGCCCCATAAGAGAAAGGGAGGCCGCCTTCCAATCGGCCAACGTTGCCCGAACACGCTCCTCCAGGGGCAAGGCAACAGATCCCCTGCCATAGGACGAAGCAAGCTGCAAGCCCAAGTAGGTGGTTGGCAGAGCACGCCTGAGCATCCCCAACCTAAGAGAAGAAGCGAAGTCGGCAGGAGCAGCTTTAGGCCTAAAAAGGATGCTCTTGCGGCAATTCATCTTGAGACCAGAGATATCCCCGAACACATCAAGGACCCTAGGCACACCAGTGAGGGAAGAGGAAGTAGCCTTACAGAAGAACATGAGGTCGTCCGTGTAGATAAGGTAAGAAGGAGCGGTCGACCTGCCTCTCCCAAGAAGCATAATTCCACCATCAGCAACCGCATTATCAATCAACAATGTAAGAGATTCCATGCCCACCACAAAGAGGAGAGGGCTCAAAGGATCACCTTGCCTCAGCCCGCGGGTACCCTTAAATAATCCCTCAGAGCTACCATTAAGGAGGATGGAGAAGGATGCGATAGAAATACAGTTCTCAATCCATTTCATCCAAAGAGGATCAAATCCCATGAGTTCAAGGTTCCGAAGAATGAACGCATGCTCAATAGTGTCAAAGGCCTTAGAAAGGTCCACCTTCAAGCATGCCCGCTGGAGAGAAGACTTATGTTCGAATGCACGAGTTAACTCTTGTGCTAAGCGGGTACAATCACCAATGGCTCTACCTCTAAAGAAAGCCGTCTGATTATGGGAGATAAGATCTGGCAGGACAAGCGCCATACGAGAAGCAAGGAGCTTGGCAAAAATATTGTAAATGACATTGCAGTAAGCAATAGGTCTAAAGTCAGCAAGGTCTCTAGCGACGTCCGATTTGGGCACAAGGGAGAGGAAGGTATGATTAACCTCCCTAACCATCGCGCCCCCGTTGTAAAGGAAGGCCATAGCAGCACAAACATCATGACTGACAAGGCTCCAATGTCTTTTAAGGAAGGCAGCATTAAATCCATCCGGACTAGGAGCTTTTGTAGAGGGGATATCCTTCAGGGCGGCAAGAATCTCATCAGCACAGAACGACCTGACTAGCCAAGCAGAAGCATCATGGGAAAGGACCGAACGAGGAGGGGGAGGATCCGGTCTAGCTGGACGAGGAAGGGGAGGGCCCAGTAGAGCCCCGAAGAAGGACATGGCCTCAACAGCAACCTCCGCAACAGAGTCCAGAAGGCGACCATGCGGGTCCAGTAATTGAGGAATAGAGTTCCTCATCAATCTACAATTTGTAGAGGAGTGAAAGAACTTGGTGTTTCTATCTCCAAGGCGTAGCCAGTCCACCCTACTCTTTTGTCGCCAAGCAGATTTAAGATCGAGATCCAATCTTTCCATGTGCTCCTTAGCATCGACCTCCAACTGGGCCATGAAGGGATCAAGAGGGTCAATCACCAAGACATCATTGATAGACCTTAAGGTGGCAGCCATTTCATTAACATCGTTGAGGACATTAGCTTCCTTCTTGGCCCAAGCCTTCAACGCCAATTTAACCGCCTTCAGCTTCCTTGCAATTTTAGAGAGCGGGTTCCCCACAATTGGGGAAGCCCAGGCGTCAGCAACCACATCAAAGTACCCCAGTCTGGAAGCTCAGTAGTCATAGCAACGAAAAGGCGAGCGCCTAGGAGCACCCGGAGCATAACGAATGGCAAGAAGGAGGTGGTCGCTGAGATGGAACAACAGATAGGTCAGCTTGGATTGTGGGAGAAGGGCAAGCCAAGCCTCGTTGACGAGGGCACGATCTAGCCTGGCGGCGATGCAGGTGGGACCAACAGAGGAGTTAGTCCATGACCAAGGATTACCAGACGCATGGAGATCAAGCAAGTGGCAAGCGTCAACGCAATTGTTGAAGTCCTCCATGGCACCCCTACGAGGAGGAAGACCCCCCATTTTCTCAGTTGAGAATCTAAAAATGTTAAAATCGCTAACAACCAGCCAGGGGGCACCCTCAGAGATACGAACACCCCTAAGGTCCTCCCAGAGGCTCCTTCGCAAAGAGGGGCAGTTAGCCCCATATACCACAGTAAGAGCAAGGGACATGCCTCCTGCATTATGACAATAGAGGGAAATATCCTGATCAGAGACCGCCAGCGGGGTGCAGGACCAAGCCGTGTCCTTCCACAAGACACAGATATGCCCTAGCTCAGTATTGTTGTGAATTAACTTCTAACCAGCCGGAAGGAAAGAGGCAAACTTATCCCAGCTCCTTGGCTAAATTTTTGTTTCCACAAGGCCTATGATTTCGGCGTTAAATTGACCATTGATTTTAGTCAGCACTTTTAAAAGCTCTCTCTGTTTGCGTGGTCAAAAGAGACCCTGCACATTGCAGGAAATGATAGACATTAAACATGGGCGGATGGCCATGGCGACCGGCTTGCTTGGGGGGCCCCGAGCCACCCCTCTTTCTTCGGTGAGTGGCCTGAGTCCAGATAGGATTGGCCTCCACGGAGGGAGAAGGCGGGTATTGGGAACCAGAGGGGGCACCATTAATAGGGAGATCAAGCCCCACAATGGAGTTTAGGTCCAGATCATCAAAGGGCTTGGGAGCCAGTTTCCTGCCATGTGCGGGAGGGCGATGCATGAGAGCCTTGGGCCCAAAAGGAAAGGCACTGAAAGGCTTTCCAGAGACTCTCCTTGAGACCCTGGGAGGATCATTGGGAGCTATCAGAGGGGGGGTCGGCAGGCCGCTTGCGCCCAACACAAGAGGCGATGGAGAAGCTGCATGAGGGGAGGGGGAGACCACATCCATCTCAGGCAGGGGGCAGGCGGAGATTTCACTGGGACAGGAGGAGATTTCTCTGGAGACCTCCCTGTAGGGCGAAAGAATGCTGAGCAAGCCCTCTAAGAGCACTGGTGGGGGGCCAGAAGAACCGGGTTGAGAGAGGACTATTGGGGAGTGGCCCGCGCATTCCGATGGAAGATGATTCAAATTAGAATCTAAAGGCATGGCCCTGAGAGGACCAACGACAGGCACCGGAGATGGCCCATTGGGCAAGAGTGAGGAAATTGGAGAGATATCAGAGGAGTTGTAGACCAAGCCACCCGAACAGGGCGGAGTCCCAGCAAGAAGCGGCTTATCAGCAGACAATCCATGACCGACAGGAGGGGGGGAAGCCACAGGGACTTCAGTATTAGGCATCATTTGAATAGGATCCACACCCTTGAAGAGAGTGCAACGGGAGGTAGGATGATCGAATGAGATGCAATGGGCGCACCTGGGAGGGCGCCACTCTAGTTCCACACCAATCATTTGCTTCCTACCATTAAAAAACCAGAGCGGGACCTCATGCGGGATCTCCTTCCCCGCATGGATAGATATACAACATCTGGCGTAGCCCTCCCGCAAGCCAGCCGCAGTGGCTGCATCCATGAAGAGGGGGTTCCCAACATGCTCGCAATTTTGTTGAGAATAGCAACTGAATAGTGCCCAAGACCAAGGCCATGGAACCGAACCCAGAGTGGTATTTCGGAGAGGAGGTCCCGCTCTGAGCACAAACCCGCCTCCCATCTACGCAGAACCATGAATCTTCCTTGGAAGAGCCATGGGCTGCCATCAAGAATTCACTGGCAGGCATCGTCCGAGCTTAGCTTCAGATAGAAGAAGCCGTTGGGCCTCGGGAAGAGCTTGAATTCACCTGCCGGATTCCACACCTTCTCAATGAAGTTTAACAGCAGCTTGCGAAAAGGAGATTTACCTAGGACGTAGAAGACAAGAGTATGTTCCCACACTTGATCCAGAGCGACAACGTCATCTTCAGAAGCGAAGGCGACCTCAATACCATCAAAGCAAGAAGGAGCGACATAACCCATGCGGCGGGAGGCGGGTACAGACGGGAGTGGCTGGGAGCCCCCACAGACCTCGCGCCAAGAAGGGCGCATAGCCGGCAAGCCGGAGGCAGAAGCAGGAGCCAGGGAACCAGCGGGGGGAGGGCCTAGGGGGAAGCCATCCACGGTGGACCCTTGAGCAGGCAAGGAAGCAGGAAGGGGGTAGGGGGGAGAGGGCGGGAAGGGGGGGGGGAGGGTTGGAGGGGGATTGGAGGGGGAGGGTGGGGAGATGGAGGAAGGGGTTTGGGGGAGGAAGCAGGTGAAGGGGTAGGGGAGGCGCAGTGGAGGATTGGAGGCGGATTGCAAAGATCCGTGACACAGGCGGCGGTGGCGGAAGGAAGGAGGGGGGAGTCGGTAGGGTATGCCACACTACGTATTAAGAAATATACGTAAGCATACTGTTAAGAGTCATCCTAAGTCGTTGAAGAAGAATGGAATTGAGAATAAGAAAACACACCCCTAGGTTTTCGAGCGTAACAAACGACACCCGTTATCTTCAACACAAAAGAGTAACAATAGACACTTATAGAAACCAACAAGCTGAGGTGCGAAGTTGCACAAATGGTAACTCGCACAACAAATACTATCAAACAAGCAAACAAAATCGAAACCCACACGTATATTGGCAACACCTTGTGCAATGCCCATAATAATCCGCCAATATAGGATATGATCTATTTTGTCTCCTTCTTCACCAAGTTATTGATGCAGGAATTCTATTTAGGTATGCATTACCCTGTAGCGACAAGCAGTCCAATTATATTTGATTCTACTTGAGGATTTCTAGTTCTCGGATCTACCCTGTCTAAGAAGTGGAGATAGGATCGTCTGTTGTGCCATGGGCTGCAGCAGACTCTGCTGGAGGCCCGGGAGTCGCTCGATCTCCTGAGAAGTGCCCCAACAAATACAACATGCATTCGCCCTATAACTTTCCACTCTCAATATTTGCTTTTTCACTCTTACATTCGTAACTTCCGTATTTGAAGATCAATGGTTTGATAACACCTAACCACAAGGGGACTCTTCAATGGAGTTGGGAGAGCGCGGGGAAGAGGAGCTTGAGGAGGGAGAAGTCTTGTCTAATGATTGCCGAGACGGGGACAGGCAGGGGTGAGGAGGGTGAGTCGAGGGCCACCAATATAGTGGGAGATGTGGAAATGGCAGATGTTGAGGCTGCTCGGGAGGGTGCTTAGACTCCAGTGGTTTCAATGAGGGAGCAAAAGAAAAAGTTTTCAATTTTGGTGTGTTGCTTTCGCTGTGGTGAGATCGCCACTTTGCAAATTCTTGCATTGGCGATCTCATGTGCTTCCATTGCAATAAGGATGGACATCAGAGAAAAGACTATTCGCCACGAGGTGTTTGGAGGCTGAAGGCTGAACCGGTTGTTGCATCTCCAGAGGTCCCTAGAGAGGGATTTCTGGTGTTTGAAGCATACACAGGTGACTCCATTACGACGTGTAGCGACCTATGGCTTTTGTTCGGTTCAAACTTTACTGGAGATGTGGTAACGTTTGATGGGGGCTTGTTTTGTGTTCGCGGGCTCTCAAACGAAAAAGAGGAGTTGTTACTGTAGGGTGAAATCGGACCATCTCGAGTTCGACCATGGCATAGGACTCGTTTCCGATATGGCACGATGATGCAGGCGGTGCCGAGATGCTTGTAAATATCAGGTATTCCTTTGAGGAGCAGATAGTTTGAAATCATTTGAGAGGTGCTAGCGCCATTTAGAGAGCTCGTTGTTTTTCTTTGTGATGGCCAGAAACCATGTGGGGAAAGAGATTTTCTGGCGGAGATCACTTGCCCTCCGTGCATGGTGCCAGGCGTGATGACATTATTGGTTGGACACACAAGATTTATCCTGGACCTTCAAGTGGTGGAAGATCCACCTTGTTCTTCTTCCGACGAGAATACGGATAACCCCGTGGTGGAAACAACAACTCCGTCACAAGCGGCGGTGGTTAAGAAGGATGGGCAATAAACTGTCACAGATTTTTTGAAAAATTCAATCCAAGGCAACATCAATGGCCCATGATTTTCTGTCATAACGACATCAATGCAAGTGGCTTGAATGGGAGGATTCTCAATCGAGGATATTTTCAGTGTTTGAATCTAGGATTTCATGATGACCTTCCGCTTGAGCCTTTCGTGGCTTACTTACCTTTTTCTAAAGGAGTAGACTTGGAACAGCAACCAATTCCTTTGTCTACTTGTTAGAACTTTATCCTGAACTTAGGGGTCAGGGACTCGAGAATGTATGGGACTCAAAAGGAGGCAGTGGGTACTTCCATCCAGAATGGGACTGGTTCACCAACATATTTGGGCACGACATTGAGGGACTAAGAGAAAGCAAGAGGTGGTTTAGACCTGGTGGTAAACCTCCGTCAATCAGTTGGGAGTTTGGTAGTAGAGGGTGGAGGAATTAAAGGGATGTTGGTTTCTTTTCGAAGTGACGTAGAGGTGGGTTGAGCCCCTCATCGAAGGCGTTTGAAGGGGGAAAGGAAAGGAGGTGGGAGGGTTGATAAGGAGAAGAAAGGTTTATTGTCTTCGTCATTGACACCACAAGTGGAGAACCTATGTCTTCTTTTCCGAAAGAGCCATCATGTCGAGTTGGGAGAGGGGTTGGAGCAAGACATTTTGTTCTCTTACGAAGGGAGTTTGGGTTGTTTGAGAATGGTTACGAGCCTGGTGAACATGTCAGTGTTGATATGTGAGAGGTCTCTAACAGCTGTTGAGGAGGTGCTCCCCATCGAAAAGAATGTGCAAGACCAAGGATCTTTAAGAGAGAGGGTGGCTAAATGCATGGGAGTAGGGTTGGAGGGGGCATCCCCCTCTGTTTCTCAATGAAGTTTGTTTCATGGAATGTATGGGGGTTCGGACAACTAGAGAAGAGAAGAGTTGTGGGGTCACTCCTTAGCGAGTGACATGCTGATGTAGTTATCCTGCAAGAAACAAAACTAGAGATATGGGATACAATCATTTGGAGAATGGTCTCTGGGGGTAAACTATCAGAGTTTAAAATGGTCATGTCGTCCAGTTCTTTCGGTGGCATCTTGGTAGGGTGGGATGGTGACTTGTTGGGGTGGTTGACGTGACTGAGGAATGTTATTCGTTGTCCATTGTGCTTCATCGTAGGGAGGACAATGCTTGGTTTCTATTCTCAACTGTGTATGGCCCTACTGGTGCGGGCTCTGGTTCACCTCTTTGGGAAGATCTAGCTTCAACAAGGTCTATGCAAACTGAGCTTCCTTGGCTCCTTGGCAGTGACTTCAATGTCACAATTTTAGCAGCAGACAGGCCTCGTGAGAGAGGGTTTGGACCCTAGCTCCCCTAACTTTCTCGAGTTTGTGAGTGGCTTTGCATTGGAGATGTTAGATGCATCGAACCCTCACTATACGTGGAGGAATACCTCTTCTCTCTCTCATCTAGATCGCTTCCTAGGTTTGTTGGAGCTCTTGGAGTCTTTCCCGTTGGCTTCAGCTATCTCTCTACCACGCTCATACTAGTATCATACTCATATTTGCTTGAACTATGGAGAGGCTAGACATCCTCGTAGCACATTTCGGTTTGAGCATGCTTGGCTTCTGGAGGAGGGGTTCTGATATCGAGTTATCGCTTGATGGTAGGAGGTTCCGACTAGTGGTTCTGCATCTCAAGACATGGTGTCTTGCCTCAGAGCCTTGAGGCATATGTTGATGTCTTTCTATCGAGAGGTTTGGGTACTTCAGGAGGAGAGGAAGGCCTCGGCCCATGCGGAGGTGGTGAGATGGGATGCCCTATAGGACTCTCATGACTTGGTGGCAGATGAGAGAAGCTTAAGGGCAGTAAACCAGAAGATTCTGATGGAGGAGGATCACAAGCGTAAGATAGAGTGGAGACAAAGGTTGAGACAAACATGTTGAGGGAGGGAGATGTGAATACTCATTTCTTTCATGTTGTTACTAGTGGAAGGAGGCAGTGTAACCTTATTAGAGTCATTGAGGTGGGAGGTGTCCAGGTAGAAGGGGAGCACACCATTAGGTCTGTCGTGGTTGACCAATTTTGAGAGGGAAGTAGGAGGATCCAGACGGGAGGCATGCGGTGGGTTGGTAGGGATATTCTTGTGCTTTAGGACATCCAATCTGCCATATTACTTCACAATTTTACACCGGCAGAGGTTCGAGTAGCTACTTTTGATCTTATTGCAGATGGATCTCTAGTACCATATGGTTTTCCAGTCTTATTTTTTCGTGAGTTTTGGGATCTGGTAAAGTAGGTTGTGATGGCTATGGTGGAAGAATTGAGGAGGGAAAATAAGGGGTTTGAGCGATTGAATTGCCCGTTTATCTTCCTACTTCCAAATAAGGATGTAGCTCATTGCTCAGAGGACTTTCGACCTATTTCTCTATCAAATGCAATTTATCTCATCGTGGCTAAGGTACTCGCAAATCAGTTTCATGAGGTACTGGGATCAGTTATTGCGGATTCATAGACTGCTTTCATTCCTAGAAGGCATATGATGGATGGGGTAGTCATTGTTTCATAAATTATTGCAGATCGGAAGCAGAAGAAGACCAAGGAGATGCTTTCGAAAGTTGACTTTTCCACAGCTTATGATTGTGTCATTTGGAGGTTCATTTGGGCATCTCTTTCGAGATGAGGATTCCCGGATGAGTGGATCAAATGGGTGAAGAGATGTGTACTACAAGCTCCTACTCGGTCTTGGTGAATGGGCAATAGGAAGGTGGATTCTTCCATCCTCAGAGAGGAGTCAAGCATGGGTGTCCTCTAGCTCCTTTGCTCTTTGTTTTAGTGGCTGATGCACTATCACGGATGGTTTCTTAGATCAGTGGACGGAAACTTCTGTGCAGGGTTTCAACTAAAAGGCTTATCAATCCCTTTACTTCAATATGCATATGAAACATTTTTTTGTGTGGAAGGGGGCGCTCAGTAGGCGAAGGGGATTGCTACTATGTTGGATGTATTTTGAGAGATCTCGAGCCTCAAGATTAATGGAGACAATTCTTTTTTCGTCCCTTTTAACATGACAGAGGAGGAGGTAGTCGAGTGTGGGTTATCATTGAAATCTTAGTGTGGAGCACTGCCTATCAATTATCTAGGCTTACCTTTGGTGTATTGATAATTGAGATTTTGCGAGGGTCTAAAATAGTCCACACAAGGCGGGACCACAGTGTCACTGAGCGATCGCTCACGAAACCTCAATCAATAAACAATTAACCCACAACAGAAATCAAGCAATGAAAAGAGGTGCGGAGTTAAAATTTAGTATAACTCTACAACAAAGATGTGTATAGGTGCAAGTATGTGTAGAGGTCGAACACAGGGAGCAGACAGGTAGAACGGGGCACTAATGCTCAAAAATGTGAATGTGATGATTTGTCTATCTATGCTATGTTTTTATGGGTTTTTAAGTTTATATTTTTTATTTAATTTTTGATTTTATATTTTTATAATTTGATTTCTAATACAAGAGAGATAAGAGAGAGATAAAAATAGGGAAAAATACTCAAAATACAAGAAATAAAATATTTTTGTATCTTTTATATTTTTCTAATGTTTTTGTGATTTTCTATATTTTCCTAATTTTTTGGTATTTTTAAAGGTAAAAATACTAGAAAACAATGAACAAGTTGCTGGCTGAAACTAAATTGAGGATGAAAAATACTAATCAGAGTTCAAAAATCCTCAAACTAATTTTAATTGAAAGATAAAAAATCAACTAAAAAATTCAGGGACAAAAATTATATTTTTAGGAATTTTTAGGATTTTTATGAAGATTTTAAGGGTTTTATATTTTTAGGAGTTTTCTTTTATACCTTTTTAATGATTTTTGGACTGAAGTTAGAACACACTAAAATAGGTGAAATATATTTTTGGGGGAATTTTCTGAGATGTTTCTATAATTTTTATAGATTTAATAATGCAAAAGTGTTGAAAATGTATGTTTTTGAATTTTTATAAATATGGAAATGCAATAAAAATGCAAACTAAAAATATGACGTGAATCTACAATGCGACAGGAGATTATGATGATTTTTGTGGATTTTTTAGCAATTTAGAGATGCATGAAGTAAATACTAGCAACAAAGAGAAACTACACACTAGCAGGGTTATTTATGGAAATATGCCAAAATTCAAGGGCCAGCATGCAATTTGTCTGCAAAATATATAGCTAAATAAAAAACTTTTTGGATCAGACAGAAATAGCCAAAAGTCCAAGGCCATGTTCGCAAAAACGCCACAGACCACGTGAAACGCACGTGGCTTGCGAGGACCTGTTGGTAATATATGGAAGCTACAGGGTCTAACAAGAAAAATGTTCAGACTTTTATAACTGCAAATAAATGTTTTGGTACTAAACATAAATACGCAAAATAGCTTGGGTTCCCCTGCAAAAGTGCCAAGTCACGCGCACTAGGCACGTGACCTGGTAGGGACCAAAATGTAATATTACAAAACTAGGGGGACTAAATGAAAATTCCACAAGAGTTTCAAAAAGGTCGATGAAAGTTTGAATACCAATAAAATAATAAAAAAATGTGCGGGGGCATTAATGCAAAATACCCTCACACTGGCATGATCGGACGGTGGCTAAGCTTCCACTTATACACGTGGCGTGTCCTGGTGTGTCGATGACGTTTTGCGCTTCACGGCCCAGATTAGATCTCAAGTGCTAGATCAACGGCTGTGGGAGGGCATGATCCAAGGGCTCAGGACAAAACTGGGGCCGACCTGCAGATAGAACGACAGAGAGACCTGGAGGATGAACAACGAAGAACATCATCGAGGTGACCTTCCTCCGGCGATCCAAGGCTTCTCCGGCGTGCAATGTTGCTCCAAGGTGGACCAAATCACTCCTGTAGGTGTTTTCTAACTTCTGGCGACGGCAAAATGGGCTGGCCTCCACCGGAGCTGCCTCACTACGTCAAGGGAGAGGGAGAGCTCTAGGTGGCGCCAGCGATCTTCAAAATCACCTCCAGGGATGTCCAAGGCGTGCAGTCCTGCAAAGAGAGGTTAAGGGGGGTTGCAGGCAAATTGTCGCGACCCATCTGGTGGCAAAAAGGGTGGAGCGGTGGATGGTGGCGTTTTGGTGAAGATGAAGGTGGCCGGAGCTCGAGAGCTCCGACGTCGGGTGGGGAAACGTTTTACCCTACTAGGGACGCTCTAAACGCCTAAGACATTGACCTACAAGCTACATATACAAAAACATAAGGAAAAAAAATGATAAAGAACTCACTCGAATGGTCTGGAACCATGAGCAAGGACCTCAACGGCCGAAGTGGCTGGAGGTGGTGGAAGCGCCTCCGCACCGCTCCGTCGTGCCTCCTACGGGTGAGGAGAGTTTGCTGTCACCCTCTCAATCCTCAGTCCACACGAAGGAGAAGAGAAACATGCACAAAAAGGGTTCAAAATCGAGTGGAAGGTGGCGGGGGGTTTTTGACGATGTGGTGAAGTGGGCGAGAAGAACTAGGTGGACCGAGCGGATCGTGGCTCCAAAGATCGAGACAAGCCCTGGGCGTGTATCAATGATTATCGGGCTTGAAAAGTCATGAAGGGTGAATCATGAAAATATGAAAGGATTCGCCTCGAAAAAATCGCGAAATCAGCCAAAAATGCAAGTCTGACACATCCCAGACGTTTGGCAGAGAGTTGACCAGAGGTCAACTCTTGCCCCCCCTGGTTGGTCCACGTGGACCAACTAGAAAAAAGTCTGGGGAAAAAGCTTAGAAATTCAATTAAAAATATCAAGCGATTTTATTAATTTTTAGTCATTAAGTAAAAAATGTTTATTATTTTGTAATTTATTTTATTACGATTTTTATTTATTTTTTAGAGGTATAAAAATACAAGTTGCCTTTTTAGGCCTATATAGGTATACATATCTATACATTTTAATATTTTATTTTTATTTTGTGTATTTAGTTAATTTATTTATTTTGTTTATTATTTTATATATTTGTAGAATATTTTTATATACTTAAATATATTTTTATTTTATTTTTCTGAAGTAATTTGTACACTTAATAAAATAGACGTATTAATTACATAGGTTTGTGTATTCGTATTATACCTAGGTCTTTTATATACATATTTTATTTTTATCTTTAGCTTTTTATTCTGATTTTAATGTACAAATATATTATAAATAATATTTAAAAAATTATAAAATATGAAATTATAAAAATAATGAATAAATAACAAAATGAATATTTTAAACAGTATAAGTATACAAGAGGGGTCCAAACCTCAACTTTCAAACCGTAACTCCGAAAAATATGAAACCACCTTCATTAAATAGTTTATGAGAAATTATATACAATTAAAGATGAATTTGGTACATTTCGAATTTTTATTTGAGAGATACAGGTCTGGGAAGTTAGGATTTCGGAAATTTATTCAGATCATAACTTTTTATCTGTACATTATTTTTGAGTGAAATCAATTTTGTATTTTTCTATATTTAATTATCTACAACTTTCATGTACAAAGTTTCTTTATTTGATGTATAAAAAGTAGAACCAAAAATAGGTCCCAAAATGAATAAAGAATGGATAAAATAAAAGGGATTTTTATTGGTATTTTAGCCCTTATCTCCCCCTACTTTATTCCTTGTCGACCTAGTCATCGAGATGCCTAGGTCTCAGGGTTTCGGATCATAAAATATTTACAATAATTTATTCTTTTTCTTTTCTTTTCTTTATTCTATAATTTTGACTTTAAAAACCGCATTTTATACACTATTTACACAATGATGCATGAATGCTAAAATGCCTAAATTAATGCTATTTACACACATTTACTAGGGTTTTTAAGGCCAAAATGATAGAATAAAGATGATGAAACGTAGCTTCATCATCCCCCTATACTTGCCTTTACTAGTCCCTAGCAAACACTTATGCAATAAGTGCAGAAAAGAAAAACAAAGAAAAGAAAAAGAAGAAAATTAGATTAAATTTGATTATCAAACTTGTCTTCACAAAATCAAAGTTTGGAGCTTAAGTCGGACCTTTGGAATTTTAGTGCGGGCGGAACCTTAATGAGAACCGGACTTGAAATCCAACAGCCTCCGAGAATCCCAAAACTCTGCTCAAGTCTCCTCAATAGCCAGGTCAGAAATATTTCAACTCATACGCAAACCCTTATGACTATGAATCTGACTCGTACACTGTAAGTGATGGTGGCTCTCCCCAACTGAAATGACAAAGAGACTGACTTCTCCAATACGACAACCCAATGATTCCCCAATCCAACAACTCATTCCTCAAGGAGCAGGGTATTCCCTTCTAAGTTCAAGTGGCAACCAGCCCAAGAGGAGGGGGTGAAGAGAAGAATGGACGGTAGCCAGTGTAGCTACCTATCCTAAGATGCAAGACCAGTGTAGTCAAGTCATCCAGCTGCAGGCTCACATAATTTGACTTTGAAGCTCAAGCTTGCTTATTTGACTATACACATTTGTACTCTCCGGCAGGCATTTTTATTTTTGTACAGGCCTGTCCATTTTTTTGGAGTTTTTGCTTTTTGTATTTTTTTGAAATACTATACGACAACATTTACATAGGGAGTTTTTCCTCTTGAGTCAGTAGACTATCCCTCTTTTGAAGCTTTATTGCAACCCACAATCTCCTATCCTCGAAACTCATCATCACTGGACGGGTTGGGGTGCACTTCCCTCCCTAGAGGAGGACAAGTGTTTCCACCTGTGTGCATCTCATACCGGCAAATCCAACCTCCTTACCACTCCAACTGAGTTGAGCCAAGTGAAAGGTGCAGGTGTCCAAGTTAGGTCATTATCAACAAGAGTCGTGCGTGTGCTCCGAAATATTCTACTTAGGCAGTCAAGAATCCATTGAACCAAGTCCCGTGATCCTCAAAGAATTAAGTCAACTAGACCTGAAGTACCTCAATTCCAGCTCCTATAAGGTTCCTGTTAATTAGGTAGACTTAAGGTCCAACCAAGCTCCAATATTCAGATTTTACTTAGACTCGTTCAACTATCAAACTCAATCCAAAAAATGCGAATGCCAAGCAAATGTTATGCAAAAAATATTTTTGTGATGCAATTTTTAAAGATTTTGAACTTTTTAGGGTTTTTGAAAAGATGATGCATATGCATTTTTTGTATTTTTCAAAGAAATTTTTCAAATGGTTTGGATTTAAATTTTGCAAATGTTTTTGGGATTTTTGAAAACAAAAGGTTTTGGCTAAAAATTAGGTACAACTATTTACACGGGGATGCTTCTTATATTTACAAGAAGTGGATTTTAAGAATTTACAAGGGTAAGTGGTCGTTTTTATAGGTATATACATATAGAATTTTAGGTGAGATGTAAGTACTCCTCAAACTTATTTGACAAAGGTTTTTCAATCAATTTTGAAAACTATAGTCCAAAATAGTTTTTACAAACAATTTTACACACATGTACACATATTTGAAAATCATTTTGCAAAGGTTTTCCAAACAGTATATATATATATCAAATATTCTTGCAACCATTTTTCAAACCATTTGCAAATCATTTTTCAAACTTTTTATTTCACACAAAGAAAATAATTTTTACAATAAAAAATGTTTTTACAAAGGTTGAAAACATGTAGCAAAATGTTTTCCAAATAGTTTTCAATAAATGTTCAAACGGATTTTCAAACTATTTTTCAAACATTTTGCAAAAAAAACATTTTCACCTTAATCAGTAATTACACAAAGAATTTGAGGAATGGTAACATCTTTTTTATTAAGATTTTTAATGGAATGGTAACATCTTTTTTTACTAAGATTTTTAATGAATTTAATTGTATTAATTAGCCATATTTATTAGTAAAAATACGATAGTACAGATTTTGGCTAAAGTATATATGTAGTATATACGACCCCCCTATTCTTAGCTTGAGCCATGTCCTCATAGATCTGAGAGAAAAGAGAAGACATAACTCGTACCGAGTATAGAAAAGTCTAAAGAATCAATGAATAAGAGATGAAGGAATGAACGAATGAGAAGTCGACCGTCCTCCCTATACTTAGGATTAAATAATCCTAAGTATAACAGACTGTACACAAGGCAGGGAGGGTGAGGGTGGGAATGAACAGATCGTACTCAGACTGTCTCCCCCTATACTTAGGGTAAGATATCCCTAAGTATAGACAAAAAGAGGAGACAATGGAGGGGATCAAAGAATAGAAATCACTCGGGGTGCACACCCCCCTATACTTAGGACAAAATACGTCCTAATTATAGAAAACTGACAAAAAGAGGCGACACCTTTTCGGTAGATAAAGAAGATAGAAGAGGAAAAGAAGAAAAGAAGAAAAGAAGAAAAGAAGAAAAGATATCAACAAATGGAAGAAGATAAAGAAGAATGTACGCATCACTCCCCCTATACTTAGGGTAAAAGAAGCCCTAAGTATAGGCAACAACAAGAGCGATGAGACGGAACGAGGAATGAACACTGGGCTCGTCCACCCCCCTATACTTAGGACAACGTACATCCTAAGCAAGGCAAACACGAGAATGGGTGAACGAGCAATACGGTGAAGGGACAGAGGTAAACAAAGAGAATATACAACATAGTGGATATACAAATGGTCAAGGAGGTTGAAAGCGAACCTTCTTGCGGGACCACTGAGGAATAGATCTAGTGTGGTGCAGGTCGATATCAGGGTCCATGGTGGACTGGAACCGATCAGGGTCGACAGGGTGGATATCCTCATGGGCCCTAGGGTGTGAAGGCACAGACGGATGAGTGGAAGAAGTACGACTAGGTTCGGCCTTGGGAGTCTCGCTGATATCAAAGTGAAATGAGACGAACTCATCATTACCGGAAGAAGTGTAATCAGTGTCATCCTGCGAGGTCTCGTCCATGTCAAAACCAAAAGGAACGAACTCATCAGTGGAAGTAGTCGAACACTGTTCGTCCTCAATAATCTCAACCGGATCATCTTTTCATCAAAAGGCTCGAATTCCCAGATAAAATCAACCCAATCAAATTCGACCTTTGTCTCATCAATGTCTAAGTGAACATGAGCAGACTCATCAGTGAAAGTAGTCGAGTCATGTCCGTCTTCTCGAGTCGCTAAATCCGCCCTCCGCTCAATGGTTTCAATCATGTAAATCCCGCGGATGTCATCAACACATCGCCAATCACAGGAAGCGGAAATACCAAGGTCTATGCTTTCCGAGGCTTCCTCCTTGGAGAGGAATTCTCGGGTATCATCATCGGTCATAAAGAAAATCTCTCTGATATCCTCATATAGATCATAGTCCTCAGGGTCAGCCAAGATAGGTGAAAGTGTATCAGGTGCAGGTCTCTGGTCAATAGTCTGTGTGGTGATCAACACTTCGCTTTCGTCAACAGGACGGAAGCGAATCTCTCCTGATCCGTAATCAATAACGACCATCGCAGAGGCGAGGAATGGTCGTCCCAAGATGATTGGAGAGTGCTCCCCTGTGGAAGTCTCTATGGGCAATATGACAAAGTCAACATTGTAGCTCGTGCCCTGAATCGAAATGACGGTGTTTTCAAGGATACCCTTCCGCCTCTTGATAGATCCATCAGCAAACTGAACGATCATCCTGGTTTTCTTGAGAGGTCCTAAATAAAGAGATTGTACCAACGAGAAGGGTAATATGCTAATCGAAGCACCACCGTCTAGGAGAGTTTGATCACATGTATGGTCAGAGATGGTGCAGCTAATGAAAGGTGTGGCAGTGTTCTTTTTCCTAGGAATGGGACGGTATGTGATGGCGTGGGCAGTGGCCATGGTCAGAATATGACGCTAAGATCTGCTCCTCCGCTTTCTCTTCTTGGGAAGAGATAATTGGGTCGTGGCCTGCTGAAGTGGGGCACGGACGATCTCATGAATAGTGGCCACCACTTCGGGTTCGGTCAACATTTTTTTTTGAATTTTTGGACCTCCTCCATACAAGGGAGGAAGTCGGAATCATCATCTACACGAGGCATGCCAAGAGCAGTATGTACATCGTCATCCTCGGGGTCAAAGGTAGGACAAGGTGTGAAAGGCTATGCGGTCAAAGGGCCTGGCAAGTGAGCACTCTCCTCACAGTCTGAATCAACCAAGGGTCTCCCGAACTCTTTTTGGATTTTTTAAATTTTTCTCATTTTTTGTATTTTTGGCGATTGCAAGCTCTCATGGAAATCCTCGAATGAACCCATATCATCAAATGGTGAATATCATGGTCGCTCTTATTTGTACTAGTGAGGTGGTCAATCCTCTTTCACATATGATCCATTATCTGTGTCAAGTGCTCAAGGGTGGACTCCATGAAAGGCGACTCCAACAGATCAGTCTCGGGTGAATGTGAAGGTGGATAATATGAAGGTGGAGGTGGGTGTGGGTAGAAGTTCGAGTCTTGATACTGCGGCTGAGGCGGGTATGTACAAAAGTCAGGAGAAAAGTCCTCCCGGAAAAAGGGAGGTGGACCGACTGGAGTGAACGAAGGATCCACAAAGTCCGGATAAAAGACGCTCCAGGGGTCCATCTCGAAACAAAGAGAAAATGATCGGGAGAGCACGAAGGTCAAGTCAAGAGAGTGAGAAACAAGACGCAAATGCGCAGAGACGATCTCGAAAGCACACAAACAATCACAAGCAAACTCTCACAAAACAAACCCTCAATTCACCTACTTAACTCGATAGAGACCGAAAAGTTGGTCTTTTTAACTTGTCTGTTTTTAGAGTTAGGTGAGAAGTCAAAAAGTTGCACAAGCACTTAGGGGGTTGAATGGGATTTGGGCACTATCCTTAGTGTACGCGCGAGCAAGTAAAAGCGAAGACAATGAGGGGATTACTCGCCCCAATACAAGATTTTTCTTTTTAGTTGATTTTAGGGTCAAGTAATGTTAGCAGTCCCAATTTTATTGATTATCACTTTTTTTGGATTTTTAGAAATGCACGAGCCTAACGAGGAGTCAATTACTTTAAGCACCTAGGTGATTAAAAACAGAGGGAGAGTCGGAAAAGCAATGCAAGCGGCAAAACGATGATGTATGCTAAAGCGTAAATGCTCACCTTGCCTCCAGCACTCTACATGCAAGGATGCTCAGCAGAATTGAAACCTATCTATATGCAAATGCAAGCCGATGAAATCGCCCTAAGTTTCAGAAATTGCTATTAGCATGAAGAATTGATGCTAATGACTTAGAATGGAACCGAAGTGTCCGGTCTTGGAGCCTCCTTGGTGCCCACGAAGGTGGGTCCTGCACGCGCTGTATGGAGGATTCTCGTGGCGCGGTGGTTCCGAGATTAAGTGAGAAGCAATTAAAAAATTGACTAAGTCCAAATGAATCTATAAGACATGCAAATATATTAGGTGTTTGGCCTTAATCTATCACAAGAAATCCTAAAACTAAGGGCTCAATCACACAAAATAAGGAAAACAAAATCGAGAAACAAAGGGGAAAATGCGAAGAAAACCGTAAAAACCGCGGTGAGCCCCCAAGTGAACAATCACTTGGAAATTGGGTCCGAATGTCGAAGTCTTGAGTACCTGTATTATTACAATAAATAATGGTCTATCTTACAAAAATTACACAAATAAATACAACAAAATGAAGGGAGCTCAGTCTTCAAAAATCTTCTACGTCTCCTTCGGTGCTAGGTAGGCTAGAGCCAGCTTCACGTGGGTGCACAGGTGCCTAGGGTGGAGCGTCTCCCTCGATCCGCGATTCCTCGCACAAAGTCAACAAAAGAGGAGGTTAGACAGCTCAACAGATATATCAATAGACATGATCTTGTTTAGTCTACAACCCTACAAGCCGCCATGTCAGAGAATAAGGCCGATATTCCCTCTACATGCGTCTTCAGAGGTCATGCGCCTATAGTCAAGATGGATGGGTCAAACTATGAACTGTGGGCGATGCAGTTCATGAGCATGATGAAGTTTACTGATAAGAACCACATTCTTACCGAGGAAGAATCAACTAAGAAGACTAGGGTTAACGCCTCATGGGAGGCGGATGATGCATATGCCAAAGTTTGGCTCTCAGGAACGTTGGCAGTAGAGATAGCCAGTGATATACTCCAGCAACCCACAACCAAGGCAATGTGAGATATTCTTGCCTCTACTTATTCACATGCAAAGAATGAGACGAAGATTCTGTAACTCCAACATGATATCTTCACTATCAAACATAATGGTCGGCCTCTCCACTCACTATATACTTCCCTGCGTGGGATGTTCGAGAAGCTATATAGCTTCATGCTTCTCACATCTATCCCTGAGCAGCAGAAGACTTACAGGAATGCCACTATGGTTGGTGTGTTCCTGGTAGCTCTTGATCCTGAGTACGAGGCGGCCTGCTCGTAGATTTTTCCGGATTCTACTATTCCTCCTATGGAGGAAGCTTTCCGCCGACTCAGTCGTATTACTGTTCCATCTTCTACTGCCAACCATACATCCTCAGCAATGGTGGCATCTCGAGGTCGCGTAGGATCCTCTCAGTTTTGTGGTCGTGGTCCTCAGGGTATGGAAGGTCGTGTTCGTCAGCCATGTACTTTCTGTCATCGTCCTGGACACACAGAGGATACATGCCACTCCAAGCATGGATTCCCTGCTTCTGCTCGAGTGGCTGGACATATTGAGCCCCCATCTGCTTCCTCTTTGGATCAATGTTTCGATGATCTTGTAGCACGATTGAGGGGTATTATACCTCCTTCCGGTCCCTGTTCCTCCTTTGACAGTCCCCGAGAGTCATTCAGATGTAGCTGCTTCAGCCTCCTCCAGCACATCGGGTAGTACTTATGCACTCACTAGTATGGACTCTGGTGCCACACATCATCTGTGTGGAGACAGGGGTCAACTTACATCCTACAGACAGGTTCCTCCAGGACATACTGTGGTTATTACAGACGGGACTCACTCCTCGATCATTGGTCATGGGGAGATTAGCTTGACACCCTCTTTGCATCCACAAAATATGTTGCATGCACTTGATTTCTCTATGAATTTGTTGTCAATTAGCCAGATTACTAAGGATTTACGTTGTCGAGCCATTTCCGACCTATCCTCTCTTGTTTTTCAAGACATCCTTACAAGCAAAGTGATTGGGTGTGGCTGTGAGCAGGGCGATCTTTATCGTCTAGTTCGAACTCCCTATACCGGAATCTCCTTTCTATCTGCTGAACCTGTCTCACCATTTATGTAGCACTTGTGCTTTGGTCATCTACCGCTCCATAAGTTGTGTCGTGTTCTATCTTAGATCTCACCTCACACGCCCTTTCAATGTGAGGCATGTCAGTTGGGAAAGCATCATCGATCTACCTTTCCCATTCGTCAGAGTCGGAGCAGTAGCTCCATTTTTTAGTTGTTTCATGTCGATATTTGGGGTCTAAGTCGTGTTCCTGATCACCAGGGGCACATGTTTTATCTTGTTGATGTCGATAATTTCTCTCGTCTGTCTTGGGTCTTCTTATTAAAGAATAAATCTGAAGCTGGGTATGTTATCAAGAATTTCTTAACTGAAGTACGTAATGTTTTTTCTGCTTTTGTGAAAAATGCGAGAACTGATAATGCCTAGGAATTTTGCACCAATACTCTCTCCAATTATTTTTCCACCCATGAAATTATTCATCAAACATCCTTCACCTATACTTCCCAACAAAATGGAGTTGCAGAAAGGAAACATCATCATTTGCTTGATGTCACTCGGATGCTTCTCATTCAGAGTCGTGCTTTTGGGGTGTTGTGTTCTAACGGCATGTTATCTCATTAATTGCATGCCATCGTTTGTCTTAGGTGAGAAGATTCCTTTCTCTCTTGCATTCCCTGAAAAGAAATTGTTTTCACTTACTCCTCATATGTTTGGCTCAGTTGCCTTTGTCCACCAGTTATTCCAAGGTATTGACAAGCTCTGTCCTAGAGCTTTCAAGTGTGTCTTTGTTGGGTATTCCAGGACACAAAAAGGGTACAAGTGTTATGATCCGATGCTCAGGAAGCATTACGTCAGTGCCGATGTCACCTTTTTCGAGTCAATCATGTATTTCTCTCCTATAGGTGATCGGTTGATGACTTCAGACACGGATGAAGCCATATATATGACACCACCACCATCGCTTTTATCACCTTTACAACAACTGTCTCCTTTACCACCACCACCACCACTACCTACACCACCTCCACTTCCCATTACAGTTCGTTCCACCATTGACACACCACTATACCTGACGACCTACTTCTGCTCAAGGTCACTGCTCATCATCTAGCACGCATGAGGTATGTCATGATATACAGACTCTAATGATGGGTCTAATGGTTTACCTGAGCAGGATTCTTTACAAGGGGGCAAATGTAGAGGATGTTGATTCGGACCTTCCTATTGCACTTCGGAAGCAAAAGCGTAGCTGTGCAACATATCTTATAGCATCTGCGGTTTCCTTTGATCGGTTGACTGGTGAATTCAGGAATTTCGTGGTTGCACTATCTGTTGTGGCTATTCCACAAAATTATCAAGAGGCTTTGAAGGACAGTCGATGATGTTTGGCTATGGAAGAAGAGATGGTTGCTCTTCAGTCGAGAGACACCTGGAGACTCGTCCAAGATCCTACTGGAGTGTCTACAGTTAGTTGCAAGTGGGTGTTTACAATTAAACACAATGCATATGGTAGCATCGACAGATACAAAGCGCGTCTGGTTGTACGCGGGTTTACCCAGACATACGGGGTGGATTATCTTGACACATTTTCACTAGTTACTTGTCATTCCATCTTACGGATCCTTCTCTCTATTGTAGTGTTTTGAGATTTTCCATTATTTTAGTTAGATGTCAAGAATGCATTTCTGTATGGTGATCTGCAGGAGGAAGTCTACATGCAACAACCACTTGGTTTTGCTGTTGGGGGGGGGGGATGTTCACAGGTGTGTAGACTTCATAAGGCGATCTATGGCCTTAAGCAGAGCCTTAGAGCTTGGTTCCGGAAGCTTTCAGACTTGTTTGAGATATAGGAGTACAAACATTCAAATACAGATCATTCCCTCTTTATACAGATTACACCCAGAGGTATGATTGCAATTATGGTATATGTTGATGATATCCTTATTACAGGAGATGACATACAAGGAATCAAAGGGCAAAAGAACTCCTGGATCATGAATTTTTCACCAAGGATCTTGGAGTCCTTAGATACTTTATGGGACTGGAGTTTGCCAGAAATCAACAAGGGCTTGTGATGACCCAGAGGAAATATGTCACTGATTTGCTAGTGACATGGGAATGCTTGGATGTCGACTGCCACCACACCTATGGATCCAAGCATGAAACTATATGATGATGACACTGATGAGGTTGATAGGAGGAGATACAGAGAGCTGGTAGGAAAGCTCCTTTATGTTACCATTACCAGACCTATAATTCGTTTGCTGATAGTCGGGTGAGCCAGTTCATGGAGCAACCACGTTAGGTCGATATGGATGCTATATAGATGATACTCAGGTATCTTAAATCATCTCCAGGTGCAGGTCTATTATTTAGGAAAGAAAAAGAGGTCACTATCTCAGCATGTGTAGACGCATATTATGCAGGATGTCCAAAGGACATTAAGTCCACTACTGGATTTGTTGTATATGTAATTATTAAAAATATATAAAGTTTTGGGCTATTTACATGTATAAAACTCCTTTGATTTTGCGGCTTTTTATGTGTAATTTATTTTGTACAATCTAATATACAATAATTAGTGAGTTTTATTTACAAGAGTCATTTTGTTAATTTATTGATTTTATGGACATTTTTCTGGGATTTTACTCGGAGATTTTGCTAAGATCAATATATTGAGATGATGAATCGTGGATTCATCACCCCCCTATACTTAAACTTTGCTAGTCCTCGAGCAAATAAAGAATGAATAAGTTGGGTTAACCCCTGACTGCGCATGTGAAAACAAGACTTGATCTATTCAAGAACTCTCGGTTTTAGAAATCCTAAAATTCTAAGCTGAACCAAGCTCTAGTCAAAAGGTATCCAATTTCCCTAATCATCAGACCCTCTTTGTATACATATATAGTAGGGATATGACTTTAAGTGTTGACCGCAGTTACAAGAGTAGAGTCACAACGTCACCCAAGGTTCCAGTCTAAGAGACTCTCCTAAGGACCCGATCCTCAACACTAGGGAATAAATCATTTCTTGCATCCAATCCACCGTCTCTTTAGTTGTCAGACTTAAAAGTGTATATGGAAGGCCAGTTGATGGAGGGTATAGGATTGTGTCATTTCTTCTCTCCCTCTCATTGGAACAAGGATCCTCTCAAGTGCCTTATTACGCAACGCATTTTTTTGGTGTTGATCAGTGCGTCCGTCAAGAGAAGTTGGAGCCGTCTGCACTTGTTTTCCTGGGAGTACACCGGGGTGTGTCTTTTTTGAGTATCTATTATACCTTCTACACCCAGACTTGTAGCATTTACGATGCAGAGCCCTTTTTTGGTGCAAGCCCGACTCCTTGTCCTAATAGCGGTGGTCCAAGTGGACACTTTTGAAATGGTTGGGAGCGCTCCCCTTTGGTGGAAGCTCTTTGATATTTGACTTTGTATGGAATGAGAGCTTTTCTTTGACATTTCATTGATTTGTAGTATTTTGGCTAGCTCCACTGCTTTTACCAAGAGTTGGCGCACACTGATCAACATTTTTTTTATTTTATCACACCCTGGCACATAGGTAAATGTCAAGAGATAGTACAAGAACCATGTTCTCATACTGGCTAAAGATGCTGACACTCAGGTTTCATGAAGCCTTCATTGATTTTATCCCATCCTCGAGCATCATCAAATCAAGTCCAAACTCAAATCCCTCATCCCAGATCCTCAAGTGAAATTTCAACTCATCTCATCATAACTGCAGTCGTGTATGTGAGGTGCTGATCATATTCTTAAGGTAGAGACTAAGCATGCAATAGAGCACACAAATCTTTCAAACTAGGGAAATGTGAATAATTAAGTCCAAGACCCTAATGACTAAGGCTGGTTAACTCAAAATCTCAAGAGCTCATAAACCAAGTGTTCTTGAACATTACTAGTCTTGTGTGAAAGTGAATGTGTCAGGGGTTAAACCAACTTATTAGTTAGTTTTTTTATGATTGATTGATTTTTTTAAGAAAAAGTTTTTTTTCCAAACAAAGGCAAAGAATTTTTTTCTAGACAAAGGCAAAGAAATCTCTTTTTTTTCTTTTTATCATTTTTTTCTTTTTTTTTCAAGTTTTTTTTTGTTTTGAAAAAGATAGGTAAATAAGAAAAGACT
This sequence comes from Ottelia alismoides, assembly GCA_037367405.1. Taxonomy (NCBI): domain Eukaryota; kingdom Viridiplantae; phylum Streptophyta; class Magnoliopsida; order Alismatales; family Hydrocharitaceae; genus Ottelia; species Ottelia alismoides. The sequence continues at coordinate 8,453 of JAZKJV010007933.1, read as the reverse complement.
TTTTTTTTGGAAAAGTTTTTTTTAAAAGAGGTTTTTTTGAAAAGTTTTTTTAGCAAATAAGGAAAAAGAGTACCCACCCCATAATTATTGTATAATATATACAAAAATACGTGAAAGTACGAGCTATGGGTAAAGTATATATGTAATATATACACGCCCCCCCTATACTTAGCATGTGCTATGTCCTCATGGCAGAAGAAGCGAGAAAAAGACATAGCTCGTGCTAAGCGTAGGATGACTAAAATAATAAACAATATAGAAGTCGATCCGCCCCCCTATACTTAGGCTCTGGACAGCCTAAGTGTAGAAGAAGAGCAAAAATGGGGCGGACGAGGTCAAGAAGAGAAATGGATGAGTATACATATGGAGGGCATCGGCTCCCCCTATACTTAGGCTCTTGGTAAGCCTAAGTATAGGACAAGAATAAGTGTAAGAACCGATGTGATATGGAGAATATACAAAGAAGGGCGAATGTACAAGAGGAATGAATCTTCTAAGATGTTGAATCTTGATGCTGCATCTTCATGATGAGTAATATGATGTATCTGCTCTGTGCTCACTCTGCATGAAGTTGATGACCTCGACTTGGACTAACTGCTCTTTTGAATCAACAAAATGCTTCAACAGTTGTCCATTTACCACATGAGATTGTGCACCATCTGTGAGATCAGCTATCTCTACACTTCCATTCTCGTGCACTTTCTTAACAACAAAGGGACCCGTCCATTTAGATTTGAGCTTCCCATGGAACATCTTCAACCTGGCATTGAACAACCATACCTTTTGTCCAGGGACAAAGTCTTTGGACCTAATGTGCTGATCATGCCATCTCTTTACTTTGTCCTTATAAATCAAACTGTTGTCATATGCCCTGTTTCGGATTTCCACGAGCTCGTTCAAGTTCAAGTCTCGACAAAGCTTCCCTAGGTGACAACTCCAGTTAATATTCTTAATTGCCCATTCGGATTTATGAATCAACTCTGCGGGCAAATGGCATGGCTTGCCATAGATCATTCTAAATGGTGAAGTACCCAATGGTGTCTTGTAGGCTGTCCTATAGGCCCACAGAACTTGGTCCAAAAGCTGAGACCAGTTCTTCCTATCGGGACGAACCAATTTCTGCAAAATACTCTTCACCTCTCTGTTCGAAACCTCTGCCATGCCGTTGGACTGTGGGTGGTAAGGACTAGTAACTTTATGCTCAAATCCATAGTCCTTAGCTAAAGATCTCATATCTCGGTTCACAAAATGTCTACCCCCATCAGATATCAAAACTTTTGGCACCCCGAACCTAGCAATAATATGATCTCTCACAAACTTACAGACAGTCTTGCTGTCTACGGTTCGGGTTGGGATAGCCTCCACCCACCTGGATAAATAGTCAACCGCCAACAATATGTACTCATGTCCTTGGTTGTTGGGAAAGGGACCCATAAAATCTATGCCCCATGCATCAAAAACATCACAAATAATCATCGGTTGCATAGGCATCTCATCTCTCTGTCCAACTGTCCCTCCCATCCTTTGACAGATCGGGCACGACCGTACAAAATCAATGGCATCTCTAAACAAGGTCGGCCAATACAATCCACATTGAAGTACTTTGTGAGCGGTTCTTTTTCCCGAATGGTGTCCTCCAGCCTCAAGTGAATGACAATATGTGAGGACACTCTGGTATTCCTCCTGAGGAATACACCTTCTCCAAACACAATTCGGTCCTTCGAAGAAAAGGAAAGGATCGTCCCAGTGGTATCTCCTCGAACCCGACTTCAGTCGGTCAATACTGCTCCTAGTCCAACCATGGGGAACCTGCTTGGAGACAAGATAGTTCACCATGTTGGCATACCACGGGAGTGAGTCAATAACACAAATTGACTCATCTGGGAAGGTCTCTCTAATCCCCTCATGATCAGGAGTATCCTTAAGTTCAATCCGAGAAAGGTGATCAGCCACAACATTCTTCACTCCAGGTTTATCTTTTATCTCCAAATCAAATTCCTGGATGAGTAAAATCCACCTAAGAAGACGCGCCTTCGCGTCCTTCTTTTCAATTAAATATCGAATGGTTGTGTGATCTGTATAAATTGTCACCTTAGAGCCCAAAATATATGATCTGAACTTCTCGAGGGCCCATACTACCGCGAGCATTTCCTTTTCAGTCACTGTATAATTTTTCTGTGTAGGATCTAAAACTTTGCTCGCATAATGAATCGCAAATGGAATCCCCTCTCGCCGTTGTCCTAACACAGCTCCTATAGCAAAATCTGAAGCATCAGTCATGATCTCAAAGGGGAGAGACCAGTCAGGAGCTTGTAGGATAGGCGAGGCACAAATCTTCCTTTTCAAGAGCTCAAAGGCCTCCAGACACCTGTGATCTACAATGAACTCTGTGTCTTTTCCTAAGAGCTCAGTCAGTGGGCGGGCGATCTTTGAAAAATCCTGAATGAATCTTCTATAGAATCCAACATGCCCTAAGAATGATCGCATTGACTTCACGTTGGTTGGTGGATCGAGTTTCTTGATCACCTCCACCTTGGCAGGGTCAACCTCCATTCCCCTTTTGGAGATGACATGCCCCAACACGATACCCTCCGTCACCATAAAGTGACTCTTCTCCCAGGAGAGTACCAGATTTACCTCTCTACACCTCGTGAGGACTCGGTCCAAGTGCGCTAAACATGTATCAAAAGAATCACCGTGGACCGAGAAGTCATCCATGAACACTTCCAGGAAATCTCCCACCATCTCGGCAAATATGGCTATCATGCACCGCTGAAATGTGCCCGGGGCATTGCAGAGCCCGAATGGCATGCGCCTGAAAGCATAAGTACCGAATGGACATGTGAATGTGGTCTTTTCCTGGTCCTCAGGGGCTATGGCCACCTGGTTGTAGCCAGAGTACCCATCAAGAAAACAGAAGAACTCTTTCCCTGCAAGTCTCTCCAAGATCTGATCAATAAAAGGCAAGGGAAAGTGATCTTTCTTGGTCGCGGCATTCAAGCGCCTGTAGTCAACACAAACACGCCACGACGTAGGTACTCGTGTCGCGATCTCTACCCCCTCCTCGTTGGTGACCATCTGAATTCCCGACTTCTTCGGGACAACATGGAGTGGGGCCACCCACTTGGAGTCAGAAATAGGGTATATAAACCCTGCTTTGCACCATTTCTCAATCTCTTTCTTCACCACTTCCCGTAGATTGGGGTTAAGTCTCCTTTGGAACTCACGGGAAGGTCTCACATTATCCTCAGTAAAAATGTGGTGCGAGCAGAGAGCGGGGTTGATGCCCACGAGATCCGACACTGTCCAGCCTATTGCTTTGCGGTTCCTCTCTAAGACCTCTAACAACCTAGACTCCTGTTCTAAAGTCAAGTTTGAGCTAATGATGACAGGATATCTCTCTTTGGGTCCCGCAAGAAAGGCATACTTAAGTGTAGGAGGTAGTGATTTCAGTTCTGGCAATGTGGTATCATCAAGCAGATCTGGCTGAACTGAATCTGAATATGGTTTCGTGCTGCATGAAGGTGGGCTAAGCTGAGTAATACTCGCCACCAAATCAGAAGTATCGGGAGTCGGATCGTCAAAAGTATCCAAACAATCGGCAAAAGCCACGTCCGACTCGTCATCTATGTCCCATGATTGTTCCGAAGAGGATGGAACTGACAGATCCAGATGGATCTCTAAGTCATCATGAGAATAGGTTGATGCATCTCTAGCAAGATCAGACAACACCTGGCAAATTGCATCATGCACTATATCCTCTCCAGATGAAAGGGTCTCTCTCTGTCCTGAAGGAATCTGTCCCCAAATCCCAACTGTGCTAATCATACTGCAATCTGCCTCTGAAGATGAGTACTCTGTACTACTCTCTGAATCGGGCCGCTGACACTTGGTTTGCTTCATCTCAAGGTTCACCTCTCCGCCTGGAGAACGGAACTTCATCATTCCCATACCATAATCGAAAGCTGCACCTGCGGTCCTAAGGAAGGGCCGTCCGAGAATGATCTGAGATTCTCTCCAATGATTGGGGGTCTCCATGTCCAAGACTGTGAAGTCAACCTGATAGTTCTGCCCCTCAATCGAGATAACTACGTTCTTCACTTCTCCCTTAGGTCTCTTCACTGACCGATCAGCGAATTGGAGTAAGGCTCTAGATTTAAGAAGTGGTCCTAACTCCAATTTCTGATATAATGCTAAAGGAAGTAAGTTGATTGAAGAACCGTTATCTAAGAGTGTGCGTGCAAACGCAATGTCGTCAATACGACTCTCCACATAATGAGCACCCATGTCTCTCTTTTTCTTTGGCAGAGTCTGATTCTTGAGACAATAGATTGTGGCTACCGATAAGACATGTGTCTTTATATTTCGGTTATCTTTCTTCCTGCTAACCCTTGTAGGTGTGCATCTCACCTTAAGGTATTTTTGGAAGGCAGGATGGTTAGCCACATATTCATCAAATGGCACCTTAACTGTGATGTTTTCTTTACAAAACTGTGCCATATCGGGGTCATCTTTCTGAATCTTTTTGATGCGCTTTCCTGCCGTAAGAGCACGGGGGAAAGGGATTGAAGCTAGGGAAACAGAGGATGAAGAATCTGAGTCATGAACTGAAAGATCATTCCTTGCATTAACGGAAACAAAGTTCTTCATACAAGAATCTTTTTGATGCAACATGGACTCAAAATCTAAACTATCTACTACAGGTTGTGGAATAGAAGCTGGAGTGGTATCCGCCACAACCGGAGATGCAAGGTCCTCCGTAGACTCAAAAGAATATCCATGCTGCCGATGCTGCATACGTGCTCTCCTTCTCCTCTCGGCTCCCTGAGTAGAAATCCTCGAATGATGCTGATGGGGCTCCAAAATATGATGCCTCTCCTCCTCGTCCTCTGAAGACTCCTCAGGTAGAGCTCTAGAGATGCCCCTCCTCGTATCCCTCGCCCGGTCAGGTACGGTCACGGTCCTTCCGCTCCTGAGTGACATGTGGTTAGCCTCGTCACACGAAAGAATCTCATGTTCAGATCTAGGAGATACTGAATAGTATACCTGACCAAAGTGCTGCTGAGAACTAGATCTGTTCAGGCTATTGGGGTTAGCCTGAACTTGGGCTGGGATAGAGGTAGAGGGTGCAGTCTGCTCGTCTCGCCATCTGGACAGGCGGTTGACATCCACCCGTAAGTCTTGAATCTCGTTCCTGTAGGAACGTAGCTCGTCGAGTATCTGCTGCTGAATATCCACGGGACTAGACGAAGAAGGAAGTGGATAAGACTGGGAAGAAGAACGGGAAGACTGGCCCTGCTGGCCAGAGTACTGCCTCTGCTGCTGCTGCTGGGGTTGCGGACCCTGCTGGCCCGCCTAGTAATGGCCCTGTCGGCCATGCTGATGGTACTGCTGCCTCTGCTGCTGGGGTGGCTGGAATCCAGGGCTCTGCTGTGAAGGAGGTGGTGCGGAGGTGAATGCGGTGTTATGAAAGGTCGGGGGACGCTGATAAGACTGTCGGTCTCCCGTACTTCCCTGCCTGGCAGGGTCCTGAGTATACCATACTCCATTCACCTCCCAAACCGGTGGAGGCTCCTCCTGGACTGTCTCTGCTACTGGAGGTGGCTGCTGGAAAGAGTGGGTATAGGATTGGTCCTGCTCCCACGGCTGGGGTTGCCCTGACACCAACTGCTCCTGAACATGGTGAACTCGGTATACGGGAGCAGAGGGTGCAGTCACGACAGGTATCTTTATCTTAGATACCTTCTCAGTCAACTCCTCCATCTGTTTTGGAAGCTTGGAGACACTCCGATCTAACTCATCAATCCTCCTGTCGATCCTCTCGACTACAGTAAGCTTGTTAGCAAGAAGTCCCATGCTAGGGATCACGTCCTGAGAGAGATCAACTACAGCTGATTTTCCCCCTCCAAATGAGAGTGAACTGGGGGATGGTGTATAGGCCCTGCTGGCCATCTGTGAGCGGCTAGTTTCAGCCATTTGCTCGAATACCCTCCAGACGGTATCCGCTCCTCGTGATGTATAGCTGCCTCCACAGGCAGCGCTCACTAAACCCTGCATCTCAGGGTTGAGACCAGTGAAGAAGGATTGGACCAAGATATTGTCATCTAATCCATGACAAGGACACTTCTGCAGGATGTCCTTGAATCTTTCTCAAGCATCATAGAAGGCTTCATGGGGTAACTAGGAAAAACTCATAATTCGCGTCCTCATCATGTTAGTTCTACTCAACGGGTAGAACTTCTTTAGGAATAGGTCCTTGAACTGGGCATAAGTGGTGATGATGATTCCAAGATTCTTCACCCAGTAATCGGCTTTTCCACCCAAGGCAAATGGAAGGGCTTTGAGCCTAATATAATCCTGGCTAACATTATTATGTTTGAGGTTAGCACAGATGAGCTCAAAGTCCCTTAGGAATGCATATGGCTCCTCAGAAGCATTCCCATCAAAATGTGGCAGCAGGTTCAGAAAGTGCGGCTTCAACTGAAAGTCAACAGTGGGTTCGGCCGGACTCAAGTAGTTATGAATTTGATATTGTCCGGGGTTGTATGCCGCATCCATTGGTAGTTGGACCCCAACATTTAACTGTCCTAACTGAGCTCTCAGTAATGCTTGTTGCTGCTCAGATGCAGCTAATCTGGCAAGTATCATTTTCATTGGGTCTTCATTGTTCTCTTCTTCCTCTTCTTTCTTCTTTGGAGGCATTTTACTTGTGTCTTCTATATGGCCTGAATCAGCAATGTGTTCTTGATTAGAAGAGGATTTATGAATCAAGATATTCTCATCGAGGTGAAGGTCTTCCTCGGTGAGGTGGGAAGAGAGAAAGGGAATGGTTTGAGAGTAACCATCCCGAGAGTGGGTGATCCTGGGCTCAAGAGGGTCATGAGTCCAGGTTGGTCCACGTTGCGCATGGACCTGTGAAGACATACTTCTTGGAGGGTTCAACGGGAAGTTCGCAAGGTCCGAATAATTATCCCCCAATCAGTCATCTTCGATGTCAAAAGAACTGATTAGAACACGATATTCAATGAGGTGCTAGTTCTACGGTGCACGTAAATGTGCGGAGTAAACTCACACAATACAAACGCAATTCAAACCCTCAATTTCACCAACGCAACACGTGAAGGCCGTAAGAGTTCGGCCGAATTATCTTGTCAATTTTAGTTGGTGAGAATATAATCTTGGAAAGATTAACGAGCTGTTAGGTGCCCGTATTTTCCTACAGACTGACCCGGTTCTTACGACTAGTTTGACCTACTTTCAGCCAGTATAGGAGTAAGTACAAGCCGAAGCTCGTTCCTTGAGGACTAAAGCGCCCTCTAAACCTCCCACTCTGCTAAGGAAGTCCGGACCGTATAAATACGGCTACCCGTATTCCTCACTGAAAAGTAGCTAATCGCCTGAAAATAAAGAACCCGTAGTAAGTAAGAAATCCAGACTTGGCTCTATCCTAGGGTCGTCTCTCTCTCACTTGCAAGTAAAACAAACAATGAGGGCTTTATGCACCCGAGAACAAGGGTTCTTTTTATTCCAATTATTTTAAATCAACCTGCTCAATTCAGTCCCAATTTTAGAGTTAGGTTATCACTTGAAATTTATGTGAACACACAAGCACGTCTACCGTTCAGTCCCAATTTCCTTTTGACCTTAAGTTGTAAAACAAGAGGGGAATCGGAAGTCAGAATGCAAACAAGAAACTATGATGCATGCCCAGAAGAAGGTATACTTACAGTGAATCCCAGCACTCTTCATGCGTTATGCAGAACAGAATTTTTAAATGTTACACTAAATGCATGCAGATCGAGAAAAACCGCACCTAAACAGTATACTATTAGCGGGGAAGAATTGATTGAATTTAAGCTAAGTAGTACGTGTCTATGTGCGTCTCATTATGAATCTTATAAGATATGTGAATCTTCTAAGATATGTGTGGCCTAACTTACGATGGACACAAACAAATTTGATTCTAAGATACCGTGTGCCTAATCCTTAAGTTCGCCACTCAAGTCAAGCCCCACCCTCGCCGGAGAGTGAAACAGGCTCGACACACCACAAATAATGTCCAAGTCTTTTTTACACACGCGAGCTCTCAAACAAGAGCCGCTATAAAGGAGCAACTACCTAAATAATTACAACAATTTACAAAAATTCTCTCGAAGATAAATAAATTCCTCCTCGCACTTCAGCAGTCGGCGCGCATCGCGTCCGTCGACCTCCGATGCACTCCAAGTCCACCGGGCCCTCGCAAGGAAAATGAGATTTATATTAGAGAGACAAACAACAAAATATATATAGAAATATTGAAGAGAAAAAATGACAGAAAATGGATTAACTACAAAGTGGCTCGGGGGTCAGACTACCCGAGTAAGTGAAATCTAAATCCAAATTTTTAAATTAGTCCCTAAGCCGTTTGCCTCCCCGGCAACGGCGCCATCTGACGAGTCGCTAAATACGAT